>QEPC01000675.1:770236-804115 GCA_003113815.1 Sphenodon punctatus
GGGGGGGGGTGTCCCCCCTTCCACCCGCGCAGCCTGGGAGGGGGAGGGGGAAGGAATTCATTTATTTCATTGAGTTCAATGGGGACACAGCGCCCCATTGAACTCAATGAAATAAATCCGCTACCCGTATACCGGATTTAATCCGGGAATCCGGTTTTTGCAGAACCGGTAGCCGGTAAATCCGGTAGCCGGTAATGGGCCCGGGGTCCCACCTCTAGTCCAAGTGTAGCTTGGAACACGTTTGGCCCCAGGCTGCTGGTTAAACTTGAAGTGAGCAGTCCTGGACATTCCCAATTATAAGTGCTCTTTGTTACTGCATCATTACATTTAGTTCACTCCTGACAGCTGCAAGGATCATAGGTTAGAATAAGATAATTAACCAACTAAAATTTTTCATCTCCAAAGCTGAACCCAAGTTTTTCCTTTAAGGAGTTTCAGAAAAGTTTTGCTTGTTTTGTTTCCCAATCATATGCCAATGTTTTCAGGAAATTCTAACTCTTTTCCTTCCAAAGGGTGACCATGATGAGATCCTGAAGGAAGGCCTTTAGTGCTTCAGCTTTAGCCAAGTCATCATGTGGTGGAAACACATTTGGCCAAGAAATTAGCATGATTCAAATGAGGACTAACTCTCCCTGTGGGTGACTGAAATAATAGCATGAAATTAAAGCACAATAGTACCAAATGTGAGGAGAAAGTAGATGAACTTTGAACTCTCGTATAGAGCCGAAACATATTTCCAGATGGATTCCATCATCAATGGACCCACCCAGTCTGATCAGGTCCAGACTGTGATCCAATTCCTGTTTTACAAGAGGTCTGAATCAGCTGTGCAGCTTGTATGCCTTGTATTGCACATGTGCAAAATGACAACAACCTGCACTGTGCACCAATGCAAAATGGTGGTGCCCTTCTGTTCAGGAGCCTGAAACAGAAATTACTTCTTGACAGGTGGGACGGGGGTACATTTTCCTCTGAAATATTTAATTTAATTTTTATTTATTTAATCAATTTATATCCCGCCCCTCCTGAACACAGCTCGGAGCGACTAACAATTTCAAAAATATAAAAGTACAATTATAAAAATATTTTAAAACACTCATAAAATCACACAATTAAACATGGCTAGGGTGACACTAAACAATTAATACAATAAATAAGGGTGGCATGAGATAAAAACCCCTAACCCCCCCCCCCAAAGGCCTGGGCGAACAGTCAGGTCTTGCAATTTCGCCGGAATATTAAAAGGCTTGGGGCCAGGCAAGCTTCCTCCGGTAGGGAATTCCAAAGACGCGGCCCAGCCACCGACAATGCCCTCTCCATTGTGTTCCCCCACTTTGGAATTCCCCCACCCATACCGACGGCCACTCCCTCGACCTCATCTTCTCACAAAATTGCTCTCTTGCTAACCTCTCCTTTGATCCCTGCCATAATTCTGATCACTTCCTCACCTCCTTCAACCTCTCCCACCAACCCCCCTCCTCCTCCCCCTCTCTGCGCCCCTTCCGCAATATGCAGGCCATTACCCCCATGGAGTTTGCCTCCTCTCTTTCCCCCCACCTCCCCTCCATTTTCTCCTCCTCCTCCCCTGACTCTGCCATCTCCGCTCTCAACNTCTCTCTCCTCGACCCTTGACTCTCTTGCCCCCCCCTCTGCTCGCCCCGTCCGCCCCCTCGACCCCCGCCCCTGGCTTACCCCTGCCATCCGCTACCTCCGCTCCTGCGCCCGGGCTGCCGAACGCCTCTGGCGCAAATCCCGCTCCCTCCCTGACTTCCTCCACTACAAATTCTCCCTCTCGTCCCTCTCCTCGGCTATCTCCCTAGCTAGACAACACTATTATGCCTCCAGGATCGATCTTTCTCTTGCAACCCTCGCTGCCCTTATGGTGCTCATGTCCCAAACCCAAGTAGGTCTGCAAAGGCAGATGGTGGTGTTTGCAGAATTCTGCAACAACAATAAACTATCAATCAATTGCGCCAAATCCAAAGTTTTGGTTTTCACCAAAAGGAGGAAAGTTTATAACTGGAGGATTGATGGACAACCACTGCAGCAGGTGTCCTCATACAGTTACTTAGGAATACTGTTCCACAAGACAGGTAGGTGGAGGGAGCATGTAATCGGGGCTATAGAAGCAGCTAGGGGCCCAATGCTCGCACTTGCCTCCTTCTTTACGAGGCAGGGCAGGGACTCAATCTCCTTGGCCCTGCAGGTATTCAACAGTAGGATAGGGGGACAACTGAAGTATGGGGCAGAACTGTGGGCCCTTTCAGAGGGTCATAGATTAGATGCCATACAGGCCAAGTATTTATCGATCTTACTTGACAAGCCCCCAGGTACCCCATATGCAATTGTCAGATTAGAACTGGGGCAGACAAGATGGTCCTGCAAAGCCCTGGGAGCCACCTTGAAGTGCTGGTGGAAGAGTTCTTTTGGTACCTCCTCGGAACTGATTCAGGAAATGATGAAGGATCCATGGGTAAACCCCTGGATGATGGAGATCAACTTATATTTGACCTTCATAGGGTTGTCTGCAGACTATTTGCGCCATAAAACTGTAGGATCTATATGCAATGAGATCATGCTAAGGGTTAGAGATATTGATAGACAAAGGGAGATAGGAACTGTCAGCGATTGCCAACTTGTTCAGGTGGATGCCTGAACAAGGCCAGATCCCTGATTTCTTGGGTTCCCCAATTAACATCAGGGCTAAGTGATTGATCTTTAGAGCCAGGGTAAATTCTTTACCTTCCAAGATTTTGGACGGGAGAATCCAAGGAATTCCATTTTTGGACAGGTTATGTCCTTTTGACGGTTTGACAATAGAGACAGTGGCTCATGTTTTCTTCTCGTACCACTTATATGATAGCATAGGGGAGAAATATCTCCTTGCTTTCATTCAAGATAACCGGGATATATCAGAAGAACATCTTTTAACGCTGTTGTTATCTAGTAAGTCTCCCCGGGTTATCAGGAGTATGGCATCTTTTATAACGCAGGCAATACAACAGAGACAAAATTTTCTGGATTTCAAAACATCTTCAGGAATACTTCAAACTTGATCCTTTTGGATTATTTCGTCATCTAAAAGGACAAGGCTGGGTCTGATATGGCATCTAACCCAAGGTCTAGTTGTTGGGTGGGGGAGCTTTGGATTGGTGGTTGCGTACTGGACGGGCAAAGAATCTTTAAGATTTTTTCTCTATTAATGTTCCTAAGCACTTTCCATTATCTCTATGGATTGCTTTTAGGGACCACTGTATGACAAACTTCATTCTGAATACTTAGGGACTAGGGTCCCCACTAGGGCAACCCAAGTCCATTTTAGGTCTGTAGAGTATAGCCTTGAGCACCGGGAGTGCTGCCATCTGTCTGATCTACTGGGGGTAACCGCACAACTGAAGGACTGGTGATTATGCTGAAATTGTTTCTACACAAAGATATTCAGCAAGTAGAAGAGGACAACAAACACCACTAGCTAATGTAGATCTTAAGCTATGCTGATACAACCCACTTAAAGGGCAAGGCACTAAAACGGATGGTGCCAGGATAGGACCTACTCTGTTTCCAAATTTTGTAAAGGACAAGGTCATCAACTGGGAGGGAGGGGGAGTTTAGTATGGACAATAGTGTTCCAGATTTTGGTCAGACATCATGGTTAGGTCAACATAAGGGATCAACTGCTGCTGATGCAAACCCTCCAGGGGGTTCGGTATCAGATTGAACGTGGGTATGGTAGGGTCCAATGCTGTTGCCTCAAATCCCACGAGGGGTAGGGTCTCCAACTGGGGGGGGGGCTGTATGTATTGGTAAACTACCATCCTTTTAGGAATATTGTCCCAAGGTAGTACTGTGTGGTAAACTCCTTAGGGTGTTAAGCTAAAGCTGATGTTCTCTAACAGGTTAAAGTGGGGTAATACCAAGGCTCTCAGAGAAAGGCCCAGTAACATCGGGCGAGTTTATTTCCTGAATATCTTTTAGTCCTGTAACCATATAAATATATAATTGATGACAATCCACCCTGGAGGATGGACATAGTATAGTAGGAATACTATGGTTATTAGGCAGTTGGGAAGGGCATGGTTAAAATTCAACATGAATAAAAAATATATATTTTCCCTAGTGTGATAAACGATATTTTGCAATATTGTTTTTCAGTTTTATTGTACTTTACTTGTTGTACATTTTGTTATGACTTATGGCTAAACAAATAAAAATCTATCTATCTAATAACACCACAGGGGACCTCCAAGAAGGCACCCCAGGCAGACCAAAGGAGCTGCTCTGGGGCACGGAGGGCGAGGCGGTCCCTGAGGTACGAGAAGTCCAGACTGTGAAGGGCCTTATAGATTAACACCAATACCTTGAACCTGGCTCGGCTCGCTATTGGCAGCCAGTGCAGAGTCCAGAGCACAGGTGTTATGTGCTCCCAAAGGCCCTGACAGGAGCCGGGCTGCCACATTCTGCACTAACTGCAGCCTCCGAGCCAGGAACAAGGGCAGCCCCATGTAGAGCACATTGCAGTATTCCAGCCTCCAGGCGACGAAGGCATGGATGAGGGCGGCCAGGTCCGTGCTGGAGACGTACGGACACAGTCTCTGCACTAGATATAACTGGCAGAAAGCGGCCTTCACCACTACCTCCACCTGTGACTCCAGATGGAGATCTGAGTCCAATATTACCTCCAGACTCTGAACCTGCTGAGCTATAGGAGGGCGACCCCCCCAATCGGGGGGGGGGGCGACACTTCCCTTGCTCTCTCCACCAGCATCACCTCCATCTTATCGGGGTTGAGCTTCAGTCTGCTCTGCCACATCTACTCCGCCACGGCCTCCAGACACTGGGATAGCAACGAGACAGCAGGGTCTGGGTCAGCTGAAAAAGAGAGGTACAGCTGAGTATCATCAGCATATTGGTGACATCACACCCCAAACCCTCTCAAGACCTCCCAAAAGGGCTGCATATATACATTAAATAACAATGGAGACAGAATAGAACCCTGCAGAACGCCGCAGGATAAAGCACGGGGGCAAGATCTTTCAGCTCCGAACACTACCCGCTGGCTTCTCCCTGAGAGGAATGAGTGGAACCATTCAAGAACAGTCCCGTTCAGACCCCCCAGGTCACGCAGCCATCTCAACAGCAACCCATGGTCCACGGCATCAAAAGCGGCCAAGAGATCTAGCAGGATAAGAAATGTTGAACATCCTGCATCCATCTCCTGGCGGAGATCATCGACCAAGGCCACCAACGCGGTCTTGTTGCCAATGCCATAGCTGGGGCGGAACCTAGATTGAAAAGGGAACCAATGCTATCTAGATGCGCCTGGAGCTGGATCACCACCGCCCACTCAATAACCTTCCCTAGAAAGGGAAGGGTAGAGACAGATCAATATCTGGCAAGTGCGTCCACGTCCAACGATGGTTTCTTCAGCAGGGGGTGCACCACAGCCTCCTTGAGGCTAGGCGACAGCCTCCCCTGCTGCAGCAACACATTAACCACCCTCACCAGCACCGTCCCCAATGTCTCCCTGGAGGCTTTCACCAACCAGGATGGGCATGGATCAAGTTCACAACTCCTGGCTCTCACAAACCCCAAGACATCCACCGCATCGGCTGGCGTCACTTCCTAAACTCCCCCCACAAAGTTGGACCAGACAGGGTCTCCATCACCTTGTGCTCGCCACCTACTGCTATATATGGTGTTGGATACTGTTGAAGACAAGACACCGGGCTAGATGGAACATATATGAGTCTTATCACACTGATCTCAAAATCTCACCAAATCTTTGAAATTTTTTACAGTAAAAATCGTCAGATAGTTTCAAGATAAAGAAAATGATGCTTTGCAGAAATGAACTTTTAGATATTCCACAATAGCAACTGGCTGTGGGTCTCAGCAGATCTTATTGCATGCAGGACAAATTCCATCGAACAGCCGTGAACCCCTGTTACACAGCACTGGGTTTCAACTCCAGATTTTTTAAAAAAACACTAAGGCTGCTTTTAAATGAGCGACATGCACGCATGGCTTCTGCAAGGTTTTATCTTTCCCCTCTCCTGTTCACAATGTATATGCAGCCATTGGGCAAGGTCATTTGAGGGTTTGTTGTATGGCACCCAACTTTACCTATCTTTTTCAACTGACCCAGACCCAGCAGTCTCAGTGCTTACCCGGTGTCTGGCAGCAGTAGGGGACTGGATGAGGACAAATTATCTAAAGCAGAATCCTGAAACAGAGGTGATGCTGGTGAGCAGGGCCGAGGGAGTGGTGGCACCCATCATTGATGGGGTCTGCCCTCCGTTGGCTCCTCAGGTCTATAGTCTGGGGGTGCTCCTTAATTCATGACTCTACCTGGATGTTCAGGTGGAGGCCGTGGCGAGAGGAGCATTTTGCCAGTTACATCCAGTGCAATGGCTTCGACTGTATGTCTCTGACACTGACTTGGCCACCATCATGGGGATGTGTTAGCTGTGCCTTTGTCATGGTCAGACCATTACCTCCTCCAGGCTGGTCTCCTGGTGCATGTCTTCCCATGGAGAGGCGCTGAACCAGTTCGGTTGGTTCACTCCAGGAGACTTATGGAACCAGAAAGGTTCCAGAATGCTCTTGGGGAAATAACCCCCAATCTTGACGATCATTCACCCAATGACCTTGTAGCTTTTTGGAATACCTTTCTGACTCAGGCCATTGACCAAACGTCTCCTAGGTGTCCGCTTCCTGAATGCCAACAATGCAGGTCCCCTTAGTTTACAGAGGACATGCAATGGATGAAGCAGGAGGGACAGCGATTGGAGCAATGGTGGTGCCATACTCATGCTGAAGCCGATCAATTGCAGCATAGATTTAGTTTAAGAGCCTATACTGTGACTGTGTAGGCAGCAAAGAAGGTGTTCTTTGATACCATCATAGCATCCGTGAAGTCACATCCAACTGAACATTTCCAGGTGGTGCAGAGGCTAGTCAGTCCGGCCTCTCTCCGCCTGGAACTGGAATCTTCCAATGCTTGCTGTGACATGTTTGTTGACTTTTTCGTGGATAAAATCACCCGGATTCACCATGACTTCAATACCACTCTTGTAGCAGTGAGAGAATCTGAGGTAGTGAAGACCCCACCTTGTCCAGTTTTATGGGATCAGTTTCAGTGGGTATCACCTGCTGATGTGGTGGATGTCCTTGGGGCTGTTAGAGCCACTTGTTGCGAATTAGACCCATGTCTGTCTTGGCTGATTAAGGCTTGCTGTGAGACACTTGGACCATTGCTGGCTGGGGTTGTCAATGCCTCCTTTAAGGAGGGCAGAGTGCCGGGCTTCCTCAAAGAGGCGGTGGTGTGGCCTCTGCACAAGAAACCATCACTTGACCCTGACTCCCTTACCAGATACCAGCCAGTCTCTAACCTTCCCTTTTTAGGGAAGGCTATTAAATGGGTGGTGACTTGGCAGCTTCAGGGGCATCTGATCAGATCAGTTTTCTTGATCCTTCGCAGTCCAGCTTTTTTCCTGGTTTTGGCATGGAGACTGCACTTTTTGCTCTGGTCAACGACCTGTGCCATGAATTGGATCAGGGCAGATCATCTCTTTTGATTTTATTGGATCTGTCATTTATGGGGTTTGCCCCCCTTTAACTATTTAGGTCCATAGTCTGGGGGTACTTCTCGATTTGCAACTTTGCCTGGATTCCCAGGTGGTGACAGTGGCGAGGAGCACCTTTCACCAGTTACATTTGGTGCGACGACTGTGGCCATATGTTTCGGGCTCTTACCTGGCCACCATCATTTTTTCCATTTCCATTTCCATTTTAATTTATACCCCGCCTCTCTCCCGAAGGACTCGAGGCGGCTTACAACATAATCTACATTCTGGGGCTGTCATCCACACAGGGAACCCCAAGTCAATATACATATTAACATAATATACTAATACAATGTAAATTTCAACATTCTAAATACTACAATCATCCATGCCTTCATCACCTCTGGACTGGACTACTGCAATGCACTCTACGTAAGGCTATCCTTAGGGATGGTCTGAAGGCTGCAGCTGGTGCAGAATGCAGCGGCCTGCCTCCTTCAGGGACGGGTCTTCGTGAGCACATTATACCAGTGCTCCGTTCTCTGCACTGGCTGCCTATTGTCTTCGGGGCCCAATTCAAGGTGTTGGTGTTGACCTATAAAGTCCTAAATGGCCTGGGTCCCACTTACCTGTGGGAATGCCTCACACCCCAGGCTGTGTTGCGACCCCTGTGGTCAGCCAGGGATGCTCGACTTGAAGTCCCCTGGGTTTCCCAGGTGGTGATGATGGAGAGGGCATTCTCGGTGGTCGCTCCTAGGCTGTGGAATTCCCTCCCAATGGAGGCCCGCCTGGCCACAGGCCTCCCTTCTTTCCGGAGTCAGTGTAAGACCTGGCTGTTCTGCCAGGTATTTGGGTTGGGAGACAGGTAGGGTGGGATGGGGGTGAGGGGCTGGAGAGAGGTTTTGGTTACTCTCTTTTAGTAATTTTAATGAGTTTTAAATTTTAAGCTGTGATTTTAATTGTTGATTTTATTGTGTGGCCTTTTGTGAGCTGCCCCGAGCTGCTATCTGACCAGGAGGGTGCAGGATACAAATACTTTGAAATAAAATAAATAAATTAATTAAATTTAATCATGCATGCCTTTATCACCTTGAGACTGGACTATTGCAACATGCTCTATGTAGGGCTATTTTTTGTGACAGTCCAGAGACTGCAGCTGGTGCAGAATGCAGAGGCTCATTTCCTGACAGGAATAGGTCACTGGGAGCACATTACACTAGTGCTTCATTCTCTACACTGGCTGTGTATAGTGTACTGGGCTCCATTCAAAGTGTTGGTTTTGACTTATAAAGCCCTAAATGGCCTGGGACCCACATACCTGTGAGACCACCTCACTCCCTGGGTCTTGGATCGGCCTGCGGTTGGCCAGGGATGATTCCCTCAGAGTCCCCAGATATCCTGGGTGGCGATGATGAGGGGGGCATTCTCAGGGGCAGCACCATGGCTGTGTAACTCCCTCCCAACTGAGGTCTGACTGGCTTTGGACCTCCCCTCTTTCTGAAGACAGTGTAAGACCTGGCTGTTCTGCCAGGCATTTGGTGAGAGGGATGGGTGAGAGGTGGGGGGTTGGGGTAGGTTGTGTGTGGCTCTGCCTATGTTTTTTGGGTTTAGATTATATTTGTATATTGTATTTTTTTAATTATGTGTGCTTCTATTGTGTTGTGTTGTAAGCTGCCCCGAGCTGCTGTGGCAGAAGGGGGCGGCTAAGAAATCTAAGGAATAAATAAATAATAAATACAATAATGTGCCTTTGAAAAGTGCCGTGGGAAGGGTTTATACACACCTAAACATGTGTCACTGATGGTCGTGCATTCTTTAAAGCCGCAGATTAAATACCTCATTCATTGAGGTAGAAAATGGGACTACAAAAAAACACTACTAGCTGGCTGGGCAAGATGTGTCACCAAGTGTAACCCAAGAGCTCTAGGGAGGCCCAAACACTTTCCCTCCCTGAGTCCAGGCTGTGCGGGTGGAAGGGGGGAAATCCCCCACCCACCCTGCCCAACCTGGATTTAAAAAACATTTTTTTCCCTTTAAGTCCCAAGTGCGGGCTCCGGGCCAACACCAGTGACCCGGAGCCTGCACCAGCATCCAGAAGCAGGTATTAGTACCAGTACTAGGGTGATCCCTGTGGTGGGGGGTGGTTTAACACACACCCCACGCCAGGGATCACCCTACCTCCCCACCCAAGGATCGCCTACCTTGTGCTCCGGGCAGCGGCGGCGGCGGCGGTGGCGGTCCGGCTCCGGCGGCTTCAACGCTGGCTGTGGCTGCCAGTTTCAGCGCTACTAGGCCTTCCAGTGAACTTCCGGGTTTCACCGGAAGGCCTAGTAGCATTGAAGCCGGCAGCCACAGCCAGCGCTGAAGCCGCCGGAGCCGGACCACCGCCGCCGGCCCCTGGAGCACAAGGTAGGCGATCCCTGGGTGGGGAGGTAGGGTGATCCCTGGGGTAGGGGGTGTGTTAAGCCACTCCTCACCCCAGGGATCACCCTAGTACTGGTACTTACCTGCTGCTGGATGCTGGTGCAGGCTCCGGGTCACCGGCAGTGGCCCGGAGCCCGCACTTGGGACTTAAAGAAAAAAAAAATGTTTTTTTAAATCCAGGCTGGGCAGAGTGGGTGGGGGGTGCCCCCCTTCCACCCGCACAGCCTTGGAGGGGGAGGGGGGGAGGATTTTTTTTTATTCCATTGATTTCAATGGGGACAGTTCCCCATTGAAATCAATGGAATAAATCCGGTACCGGTATACCGGGTGTAATCCGGGAATCCGTTTTTTTGAGAACTGGTAACCAGTAAAACCGGTAACCGGTATTCTGCCTGGTGTCCCACCCCTACCCTGGGGGTAGCATACCCTAGCTTGACCACTTATAGTGTCCTATGCTTAGCAAACACAATTTGGTCTGTGTAAAGAATGGCATGGATTACAATATCTACTCTCTTAGACTGCTTTTAGATTAACAGCGTGCACTCGCAGCTTGAAATAATGCCTTTTAAAAGTGCAGCGGGTGGGGTATAGGATCACCTAAATGTGTGTCATCGCCGGTTGCGCATTCTTTAAAGCTGCAGATTAAATACCCCAAACACTATAAAGGGTCATGCAAGGTTATGCCACCACCACGGTCCAGATGGGTGCCTCCCTAGAGCTCTTGTTTGCCCTGTCAGCTAGTAGTGGTTTTGTGTATTCCCATCTCCTACTCAGTCGCTGTGCCCTTGAGTAGGGATGTGAAAACAGAATGGGGTTCGGATGTTTGACCCAAAAACCTAGTTCGGGTTCTGGGGTTTAGTCCAGTGGAGTTTGGTCCCGCCGAATGTTCAGTGGAGTTCAGACCCACCAGGAGGCTTGGGGGCACTCCAGGGACCCCCCGGGGTGCCCGTGATGGCATGGCAGGCTGTCGGAGACCCAGCAGCAGCAGAGACCGAGAAGGATTGGCACTTGGAACCCCGGGTTGCCCGGACAGGCAGGCTCAGTGCTTGGCCCCTGGGGATGCCAGTGGTGGCATGGCAGGCTGTCAGAGACCCAGCAGCAGCAGAAACTGGGAAGGCTTAGCGCTTGGCACCCTGGGTTGTCTGGGCAGGCAAGCTCAGCGCTTAGCACCTGCGGGTGCCCGTGGTGGCATGGCAGTTTGTCGGAGACCCAGCAGCAGCAGCGGCAGCGGCAGCAGCAGAAGCAGCAGCAGCAGCAGAAACTGGGAAGGCTTGGCACCCCAGGTTTCCTGGGAAGGTAGGCTTGGCGCTTGGCCCCTGGGGGTGCCCATGGCACCATGGCTGGACATCTGAGACCCAGAAGCAGCAGCAGAAGCAGCAGAAGAGACTGGGAAGACATGGGTTTCAGTGGCTTGCCTGGCACCGCTGCTTGGCCGGGTATTTCAGGCTGGCAGGCCTCCAGTTCTGTTCACTCTATGCTGGCTGGGTTCTCAATTTCTAGTCACCATCACAACAGGTGGTGGCTGGCTGGCCATGAGAATCACCACCAGGCAAGGCTATTTGACCAATTTGCAGAAGAGTTGAGATCTGGCGAGTAGGATGCCAGCCTGAAATGTCTGGCCCCATATGGGTGCCATGCCAGCCACCAAGCCCCAATAAGGCCTCTTCCCTGCCTGTATTGTAGGCCCCAGAACCCTGACGGTGGGTTCTGGGGCTGAAGTGGCTGTTACTTGATGCAGTAAAATTCCAGCTCTGTTAGTGGAATGACAGCCCCAGAACCCTGATGGTGGCTCCTGGGACTAGAGTGACAGCTTCTAGATGATGTGGATGGACAGCCCTCCCTGTCTGGAACATAGGTCCCAGAATCCTGATGGTGGGTCCTGGGACTAGAATGGCTGCCTGTTTCTTGATGCCGTGGAATGACAGCTCTCTGTGAGCAGAATGACAGCCCCAGAACCCTGTAGGTGGGTCCTGGGACTAGAGTAGCAGCTTCTCAATGACATGGATGGATAGCCCTCCCTGCCTGGAATGTAGGCCCCAGAAACCTGAGGGTGGGTCTTGAGCCTGGAGTGGCTGTCTGCCTATGATGTCCAAATTGCTCCCTGTGTCCAACAGGAGTAGAGCCGGCTCTCCCTGGGCCATGCTGTAAGTGAATAAGGACCCTCCACATGGGTCAGCAGAATGATGGCCCCAGAACCCTGATGGTGGGTCCTGGGACAGAAGTGGCAGCTTCTGGATAAAGTGGATGGACAGCCCTCCCTTCCTGGAACATAGGCCCCAGAACCCTGGGGTTGGTCCTGGGGCTGGAGTGGCTGTTACTTGATGCAGTGGAATGACGGCTCTCTGTGAGCGGAATGACGGCCCCAGAACCCTGATGGTGGGTCCTGGAACTAGAGTGGTAGCTTCTCAATGATGTGGATGGACTGCCCTCCCTGCCTGGAATGTAGGCCCCAGAACCCTGAGGGTGGGTCCGGGGACTAGAGTGGCAGCTTCTCAATGATGTGGATGGACAGTCCCCCATACCTGTAACCTAGGCCCCAGAACCCTGAAGGTGGGTCCTGGGCTGAAGTGGCTGGCTGCCTCAGAAGTCCAAATCGCTGTCTGTGTCCAACAGGAGCAGATCCAGCTCTCCCTGGGCCATGCTGTAAGCGAATAAGGACCCTCCACATGGGTTGGTGGAATGACGGCCCCAGAACCCTGATGGTGGGTCCTGGGACAGGAGTGGGAGCTTCTCGATGATGTGGATGGACAGACCTTCCTGTCTGGAATGTAGGCCCCAGAACCCTGATGGAAGGTCTTGGGACTGGAGTGGCCAGCTCCCCTAGTTGGCCAGGCATTGCAGACTGGTTGGCATTAGTAGAGACGCGGCAAAGGCCCGGCTAGCTGTTGGTGGCTGGTACCCCTGCATGGCCTGGTGTTGCAGGCTGGCTGGCATGGGTGGAGCAGTGGCAGAGGCCCAGACACGGCTTGGTGGATGGAACCCCCCACTCAGTTGGGCATTGCAAGCCGGGCTTGCTTCTTGATGCCATGGAATGACAGTGCCCTGTGAGCAGAATGACGGGCTCAGGACCCCGAGGGTGGGTCCTGGGGCTACAGTGGCAGCTTCTAGATATTGGTCATCCCTTCCTGCCAGTAAAGTAGGCCCCAGAACCCTGACGTTGGGTCATGGAGCTGGAGTGCCTGCTTCTTGATGCCATGGAATGACAGTGCCCTGTGAGCGGAATGATAGGCCCAGAACCCCAAGGGTGGGTCCTGGGGCTAGAGTGGCAGCTTCTAGATATTGGACAGCCCTCCCTACCAGTAACATAGGCCCCAGAAACCTGACAGTGGGTCCTGGGGCTGATGGAATGCCATGGAATGACAGGCCCAAGAACCCTGAGGGTGGGTCCTGGGGCTAGAGTTGCAGCTTCTAACGGACAGCCCTCCCTGCTAGTAATGTTGGCACTAGGGGTGGGACATCAGGGCAAATACCGGGTACCGATTTTACCAGTTCCCGGATTTTAAAAACCCAGCTTACCGGCTTAATACCGGTTTACCGGTACCGGATCTTTCCCATTGATTTCAGTGGGGAACTGTCCCCATTGAAATCAATGGGGAAAAACAAAAGCTTCCCCCCTCCCCCTCCCAGACTGTGTGGGTGGAAGGGGAGACACCCCCCACCCACCCTGCCCAGCCTGGATTTTTTTAAAAATAAAAGTTTCCCCTAAATCCACTAGTGCGGCCTCCGGGCCACCGCCGGCAACCCAGAGCCCGCACCAGCAGCAGGTAAGTCAGCCTATGGTACTGGTACTGTACTGATCCCTGGGGTGGGGGGTGGTTGGTTTAACACACACCCCACCCCAGGGATCACCCTACCTTCCCACTCAGAGATCGCCTACCTTGAGCTCCGGGCAGCCGCGGCAGCGGTCCGAAGGCTTCAGTGCTGGCTGTGGCTGCCAGCTTCAACACACTACTAGGCCTTCCAGGGAACTTCCAGAAGTTCACCAGAAGGCCTACTAGAGTGCTGAAGCCGGCAGCCACAGCCAGCGCTGAAGCGGCCGGACCGCCGCCGCCCAGAGCTCAAGGTAGGTGATCCCTGGGTGGGGAGGTAGGGTGATCCCTGGGGTGGGGGGATGTTAAACCACCCCCACCCCAGGGATCAGTACAGTACCGGTACTTACCTGCTGCTGGTGCTGGCTCTGGGTTGCCGGCGGTGGCCCGGAGCCCGCACTAGGGACTTAGGGGAAATTTGTATTTTTTTTAAATCCAGGCTGGGCAGGGTGGGTGGAGGGTGTCCCCACTTCCACCCATGCAGCCTGGACTCGGGGAGGGAAAGTGTTTGGGAGGTTTTGTGTTGTTTTTTTTACATTGCGGCCATTCATTTGAATGGCCGCAATGTAAAAAAATCCAGCACGGGGGGATCCGGTACTGGACCCAATATACCAGAATAATCCGATACTGCTGGTACACCAAAATACCGGCAGTATTAGATACCGGATGATCTGGTAGTCCTACCCCTAGTAGGCACCAGAGCCTTGATGGTGGGTCCTGGGGCTGGAGTGGCTACTTCTTGATATGGTAGAAGGGCAGCACCCTGTGCAAGGAATGATGGCCCCAGAACCCTGATAGTCGGTCCTGGGGCTACAGTGGAAGCTTCTGGATGCAGTGGCACAGCAGAGGCAGCATTGACAGCAGCAGCAGATTGGATATCCCAGAGGCAGCATTGGCAGAAGGAGCAGACATTGGATTGCTCAGGCACAGAACCTGTGGCACAGCAGAGATGGCATTGGCAGAATTTGCCTGTGTGCTGCACCCATGGAGCCAGGATGGTAGGATTTGCCAGGGAAGAGCTCCCATACAGCAGCAGATGGCAGCAACAGGATTGCGTGGGCACATTTGGATTTGCCAGTCTGCCAGAGAAGAGTGCCCATGGACCAGCAGACAGCAGTAGTGGGATTACCAGGCCAGTGGGGCACATCACCCAGGGTTGACAAGGTTGAGCAAGCAGGCAACTTGGCATAAGAGGCAGGCAGGCAGGATGGGGCAGGTTTTGAGCTTGGCAACCTGGGCAGGCAGACAGGCACCATGGCATGAGAGGCTGGATGGATGGCTGGGGCAGGCTTTCAGCTTGGCAACCTGGGTGGGCAGACAGGCACCTTGGCATGAGAGGCAAGCAGGTGGGTTGAGGCAGGCTTTGAGCTTGGCAACCTGGTCAGGCAGACAGGCAGCATGGCATGAGAGCAGGCAGGTAGGCTGGGACAGGCTTTGAGCTAGGCAACCTGGGCGGGAAGACAGGCAGTGTGTCATGACAGAGGCAGTAGGAAAGGCAGGCTGGGACCTTGGAAGGGTGTTCAGATAGGCTGGCGAAGACTGTGCAGTGTGTGTGAGAGAGACCCATCAGATAGAAGGGCTGAGATTGTCTAGCCAGAGGCTGGCTGGCAGGCTTACAGTTTCCCAATGCCACCCTGCATCATGAGGTCAGTCAGATAAGGCGGCCGTGGCCATCTAGTATGAGAGAGGGGGGGGGAGGCATTGGGAAGGAGGCACAGCACCTCAGAACAGCAGCAGTAGTCCAGTTTGAGGAGGAGCCCCGTCCCAAGACTGCCCCTGGTGTGGGATGGCATGTGCCACTGCTCCATCAATCCATGTCCAGGGGCAGCTCAGGGAATCACAGTAGTAGAAGATTCACCTTGATGAACAACAACTGCTCCACCAACTTGTCCCCCAGTCTCAGGCGGTGTGGGGAGAAAATGTCCCCCGCCATGGAGAACATCCACTCACTGGGGACACTGGCTGGAGGGCAGGACAATATACCCTTGACCACTTTAAACAGGGCCAGCCACATATTGGCCTTGCCATCCCAGTAGGCCAAGAGATCACTTCTGGGATCGATATATGGCTCCTTCTCAAGGTAGGTCTCCACAGCTGCAAAGGCGCCATTGTACTCCCTCCGGTAGCTCTGCCTGGGCACCACCTCCACCACTGCCCTCAGCCATGCTGCTTGCCCTGTTGTGGAGGACTGCATGCTCCCCAGAGTGGCCTGAACAGAGGAGCTGCTGCTGGCAATAGGGGAGCTGCTGCTGCTCATCCTGCTGCTGGTGCTGCTACTGTTAGGGCTGGGGGCAAGGATAGACTCCGGCAGATGAACAGGGTGGCTGCTCCCACTCCCACCATCCCAAGGGGAGTTCTTCTGCATAGTCCGCTCTGCCTACCAGATCCTATCCACCAGCTCACCCTTCCAGTGCCCACAGAGCATTGTCTGGCATGCCATGCTGCCCTTGACCCTGGGGTCCAGAATTGTTGCCAATACATATTCCTCTCACCATAGGAGCTCGTCAAACCGTGCCTTCAACCCTGCCTTCAACTGCAGCACCAGGTCAACCACCTCATCAGCCAGCTTCCTGCCCTCAGTGCCCTCAGTGCCAAAATCCCACCCCTGGAGAATCTCCTCCAGTCTCCTGAGGAGACTCTGGACCAGAGATGTCACCTGGCTGATGGTGGCCATAGAGGAGCTGACGGTCTCCGTCATGACCAGGATCAGTCTGAGAACAAAGACCGTGTGAGCCAGTATCTCCCATTCCGCCCGATCGTAACCTGGAGATGTCCCACTGTCCGTCAAGAGTGGAACCTGATGCAAGGTGGCTTTCCCAATGCTTTTCTGCTCAAGAAGCCGCTCAAGCATCAGGAAGGTGGAATTCCACCTGGTGGACACATCCTGGACCAGATGGTGCACGGGGGAGCCTTTCTCAGCCTGCTTGGCACAGAGGAGGTCTGTGCCCTTCACACTCTGGTTAAAGAACACAGTCAGCTTCCTCCCCTGCTCGATCAGGGAGCTAAGGGTGCCTTCCCCAATCCCTTTCTCCCCCAAGCCCAGAGCATCACTGACCACAAGATGGAGGGTGTGTGAAGCACAAGGGATGCTGGTGAAGCCCCCGTCATGGACTGTCTACAGTATATTGGCCACATTGTTCATCACCACACACCCCTTGGTGAAGGGCGCACCAGGCGTAACCCAGTCCCTCACCATGGTGGTCAGGGCTGCCTCGATGTTCCTAGTGGTGTGGGGGCCATCCATTACTTGTGCCTGAAGCAGGGCCCACCTATACTCTGCTTCTGGATCCCTCCTGCCTCTGCTAAAAGCTCCCTCCAGGTCCTGCCACCAGTGCGCCGTCACCATCAGATATACGTGCTGCGCATTTCTGCTTGGCCACAGGTCTGTAGTGAAGTGTATGGTGGCACCCCCAGCCCCTGCCAGCTGCTCCCTCACCCGCTCCTTCAAAGCTGTGTACAGGTCTGGCACCACCTGATGACTCAGGGTGGTGCAAGATGGCAGCTTAAACTGGGGGGCCAGGAACTCAATCGGCTGCCAAAAGCCCATGTCCTGTACCATGGAGAAGGGCTGCCCATGCAACGCAATCATTTCACCTAACAGGCGCATGGCTTTCGCTTGAAAGCCACGCCACCCTCCAGCTTCTGATGGCCTTCATAGCTGCCCCCACCCCAGCTCCTCCATGGTGAACTGATGCTGCTGGCTAAGCTCCTGATGCTGTTTTTTTCCCCTAGCAGGAATACCAGTGCTCCTGCTGCTAGAGGCATCTGTTGGTGCATGAGGCTTGCCCGCTGAAGCAGGTGGATGACTGGCCGGCATGGCCATTGCAGTTGGGAACCCTCTGGCATCCACTACCCCTGCAGAGCGTTGTGGCATGCCTTAAAGTGCCTCGTCATGGCAGTTGTCCCAAGGTTGGTGAGCACCTGCCCACGCTTCACCACCTTATCACACACAGTGCACTGCACCTCCCTTGGATCATTCACCCGCACCAGTTTGAAATGTGCCCAGACAGAGGATTTTTTGCCCCCTCCTGCCTTCTGGCCTGCACAGGGTGATGCACCACTGCCAGCGCTGCTGGGAGGCAAAGAACATGGTGGCAACACAGCTCTGGGAGGGGGGACAGCCATCACCTTAGCTCCAGACATCTCCTCCATGGGACTAGTGTCTGCCTCACTGTCTACAATCACAGTGATGTCCCGCGAAGGGAAGTACTGGGACCCTGAGGCTTGACTGCGCACCATGCTGCTGCCACTCTCCCTGTGCCCCCTATAGCTGCTACTGCTGCTCCTCTCCTTGTTGTCATTGCCCAGGGATCGGGTCCTGCCTCTAGCAGCTGGGGTGGGATCCAGCAGCCCTGAACTTCTGGGGATCGCCGCAATAATGGGGGATGATGGTGGTGCTGCTACTCCCCTCCCTGCTGCCATTGCCCAGGGATTGGGCCCTGCCTCTAGCAGCCAGGGTGGGATCCACCAGCACTGTACTGCTGGGGATCGCCTCGACAATGGGGTTAATTGGTGGCCCTGGAGGAACATCAGAAGCACCTGCTCCAGCAGCAGAGACAGCTGAAGCCTCATGTACTGCAGGCCTTCCAGTACCTTGCGTGGCAGTGGAGGACGCTGGCAGGAGGCACCACAGAACCACCCCCAGACGAATTCCACATCTGGGAGCCCCTGAACCCTGTTTCCCAAAATCAGGCCTGTGACGCTTGGGTTGTGGTGATGGGGTCTGGCTGGTGCTGCATGCTGCCACTCCTCTGACATGGTCCCTACCACTTCTGCCACGTGCCCCATTGCCTGACTTACAGGAAGCAGACCTCTCCTACTTCCCTTCTCCATGTCTTCCAACTCAAAGAATGCACACAAAGATTATTTTTTAATTTATTTTTTTATCAATTTTTTTTTATCTAATAGTCTTAGATTTAGTGTATATATCTAAAACTATTATATATATATACACACACACACTAAATCTAACTGCTATTAACTATTCTAAAACCTATAGAACTAAATGGAATATCTAATAACTACAAAGGCCTAGGTCTACAAACACACTATAAAACTGAATCACTATACACTATCTCTATCTGTCTCTATAACAGCTAACTCCTCTATCTATCTATCTATCTATCTATCTATCTATCTATCTTACACAGGGATGGTGGGGGGCACAAACAGCTCACACCAAACAACACAGGGAGGGGTACAAAACTGAAATGAAACCTAAATCAATCTAATCCTACTCTAAATAAATCCCAAAACAAGGGAAGGGAATCAGGAATGGAATATATAAAGGGAGGAAGGAAGGATTCAATGGAGGGTAGGGAGAAATAACTCAGGGAGGGTTTAAAAATAAAAATAACACCTAAATATATCTAATCTAATCTAAATAAATGATACTAGGGAGGTAAATGTGTGGGATGGGTGAAATAGGAGGAAGATGGCAATGGATTAGGAATAGGAAGGAACAAAAACTGCTGGGAGAGGAAGCCTTCTGAAAACGCCTGCTGTCAGGAACAGTGTCTAGCTCAAAAGGTGTTGGAAGGTGAGAGGGCAATGACTTTTGTTACTTGCTGCGCCCGCCTTACCACAAGTCCCATTGGCTCTGTGCAGCCTAGTCCCCCCTGTCTCCCATGTCCAATCACAGACTGCCAAGCCAGTGATCTGAGGAGAAAAGGGATGGTGATTGGGCAGGCTGGCTACTACTCCAAGCCTCTCCACCCCTGGTGCCTTGAAGTCTGCTCCTCAGCTGCCCCCCCTCCCTGTGCCTGTCTGTGCCTGGCAGTCACATTTTTCCTGCCTGAACTCATTTGAACTCTATCTGAACGTGGTCAAACTGTTCGGTCATTTCGGAGTTCGGATTGAGTTCGGGTTCAGGCGGTTCGGGTTCGGTTGTCTGAACAGAGTGAGGTCAGTCCAAACACTGAACTTCTGAACCGCGTTTGCACATCCCTAATTGCCAGCAGCAGCAGACATTGGATTTCCCGGGTACAGAACCCGTAGCAGACAGCAGAGGCAGCATTGGCGGCAGCAGAGGACATTGGATTGCCGGGGCACAGAACCCGTGGCATAGACAACAGAGGCAGCAGTGGCAGCAGCAGCAGCAGCAGACATTGGATTGCTGGGACACAGAACCCATGGCACAGACAGCAGAGGCAGCATTGGCAGCATTGGCAGCAGCAGCAGACATTGGATTGCCAGGACACAGCACCTGTGGCACAGACCTCAGAGGCGGCATTGGCAGCAGCAGCAGACATTGGATTGCAGGGGCACAGAGCCTATGGCACAAACAGCAGAGGCAGCATTGGCAGCAGCAGCAGCAGACATTGGATTGACTGGGCACAGAACCCGTGGAACAGCAGAAATGGCAGCAGCAGGATTTGCCTGTGCGCAGCACCCATGGAGCAAGGATGGTAGGATTTGCAAGGAAAGAGCTCCCATAAAACAGCAGATGGAAGCAGCAGGATTACTTGGGCACATTTGAATTTGCCAGGGCAGAGCACCCATGGACCAGCAGACAGCAGCTGCGGGATTACCAGACCAGTAATCACCCAGGGTTGCCAGGCCACAAGGCGGGAAAATGGGCAGCGTGGCATGAGTATGGGAAGGCAGACTGGGGTCCAGGCTTTGACCTAGGACACTTGGCCGGGCGGGCAGACAGGCAGCATGGCATGAGCAGAAGGCAGACTGAGGCAGGCTTTGATCTAGGCCAACTGGGTGGTTGAACAGACAGTCAGCATGGCATGAGCAAAGGGCAGGCAGACTAAGGCAGGGTTCAAGCTTGGCAACCTGGGCAGGCAGACAGGCAGCATGGAATGAGCAGAAGGCAGACAGACTGAGGCAGGCTTTGAACTTGGCAACCAGGGCGGGCAGACAGGCAGCATGGTATGAGAGGCAGTAGGGAAGGCAGGCTGGGACCTTGGTAGGACACTTAGATAGGCTGGCAAAGACTCTGCAGCGCACGTGCGAGAGAGTCCATCATACAGGCAGACCGAGATCGTCTAGCCAGAGGCTGTCTGGTAGGCTTAGTTTCCCAATGCCATTCTGCATCATGAGGTCAGTCAGATAGGCCGGTCAAGGACATCTAGTATGAGAGAGAGAGAGCCAGGCTGGGCGCCGGACATTGGGAGGAAGGGATAGCTCCTCAGCACAACAGCAGCAGCCCAGATTGAGGAGGATCCCTGTCAGAAGACTGCCCCTGGCATGGGATGGGGTGTGCCATTGCACCATCTATCGGTGTCATAGGACAGATCAGGGAATCCCAGCAGCGGAAGGTTGACCTTTATAAAAAGCAAATGCCCCACCAACTTGGCCCCCAGTCTCAGGTGGTGCAGCGAGCAAATGTTCACCACCATGGAGAACACCCACTCACTGAGGACACTCATTGGTGGGCAGGACAAGAGACCACATTGGACAGGGCCAGCAAAACATTGGTCTTGCCTTTTCAGTAGGCCAAGGGATCGCTGCTGGGTTCGATTCACGGCGCCTCCTCCAGGTAGGTCTCCATTGCTGCTGCAGTGCCATCGTACTCCCTCAGGTAACTCTGCCTGGACACCACCTCCACCACTGCCCTCAGCCACACTGCTTGCCCTGCTGTGCAAGTGTCCATGCTCCCCAGAGTGGCCTGCACATAGGAGCTGCTGCTGCTGGCAATAGGGGTGCTGCTCATGCTCAGTCTGCTGCTGGTGCTGCTACTGATAGGGCTGGTGATATTTATTTATTTATTTATTTTCAAAATTTATATCCCGCTATCTCCCACCACATGCAGTCCAAAGAGGCTAAAAGGACCCCGCTGGCTGAAAGCAGTGACTGCTCCCACCATCCCTAGGGGCGTCTTGCTGCTGCTGCTGCCGCACACTCTCCAAAGCCCTCTCTGCCTGCCAGACCCTCTCCACCAGTTCACCCCTCCAGTACCCATAGAGCGCTATGTGGCATGCCATGCTGCTCTTGACCCTGGGGTCCAGCATGGTTGCCAACATGTATTCCGCCCACTGCAGGAGCTCACTGAACCGTGCCTTCAGCCCTGCCTTCAGCTGCCGCACAAGGGCAACCACCACATCTGCCAGCTTCCTGCCCTGAGGGCCACAATCCCGCCCCTGGAGAATTTTCTCCAGTCTCCTGAAGAGACTACACCAGAGGGGTCATCTGGCTGATGGTGGCCATGGCCGAGCTGAAGGTCTACATCATGGCCAGGAATGGTCTCAAAACAAAGACCGTGTGAGCCAGGATATCCCATTCCACCCCATTGTACCCTGGAGGTGCCCTGCTGTTCATCAACAGTTGCACCTGACGCAAGGTGGCTTTCTGCTCAAGAAGCCACTCGAACATCAGGAAGGTCGAATTCCAACGTGTGGACTCATCCTGCACCAGCTGGTGCACTGGGGAGCCTTGCTCGGCCTGCTTTGCCCAGAGGAGGTCGCTGCCTTTCATGCTCCAGTTAAAGAAACTGGCCAGTTTCCTCCCCCACTCGATCAGGGAGCTAAGGGTGCCTGCCCCAATCCCCTTCTCCCCCAAGCCCAGAGCATCCCTCACCACCAGGTGAACAATGTGTGCAATGCAATGGATGCTGGTGAAGCGATGCTCCATGTCTTCCAATGCAAAGAATGCACTTGGAGATTATTTATATTAGAGGGAAAAAAAACCTATGGTTTTACAAACTTAGTTAAGGCAGATTCATACAAAGCAAACTTTAACAAACCTAGAAATTGTGTGTTAAGGCTCCCGTCTTAACTTCCACACCATGTAAGCAGTAAAGATGTTGTATGGCTTCGCATACTGTGCTCACTTACAACTTAGGCTCCATGCACCCACACTCTGCCTGGATCTTTCAGATCCAATCCTCTTCCTTTGCAAGTTGGGGGCAACACTAAAGCTAGCAAGGTACACTCCTCCCTGTCTAGTATTACATCGGTACTCTACTTCCATCGTGGCAAGAATTTCTCTTCCATTTACATTTCAGATCTCCATTCTGTGGCACTAGATCAAATACATCTCCCCAGTACACAGGTGACTACCAGCATGTAAATACACCACCAACAAACAACTACATGGACCAGTTATGTCCTTACATTTAAATTCCTTTTATTTCAGATCCACACCTACTCTAACCCACTACTTAGTTGCCCCACTGACTGTGACCCAGTAAGCACCACTTCAGTGTTAGAAAATAGAAAAGTTTGGACTTCAACTTCCACCACCCAGCACACCCTCAGTTTAATCTACTACCTTCCAACCTGATGACACATAACCCTGACATCTGGACTACCCAATAATAGGGATGGGTGAACGCGGTTCGGAAGTTCGGAGTTCGGCCCGAACTTGGCCTTTTCAGACAACCAAACCGAACTTCTGAACACGAACTGGCCGAACCGAACTCAATCCGAACGGCAAAATGACCGAACAGTTCGATCAGTTCGGATCATGTTCGGGTGGCAAAAAAAGGTTCACTGTAAGGTCAAATGTGACAGGGAGGGGTCACTGAGGAGCAGACATCCAGACACCAGGGGTGGAGAGGCTTGCAAGAAATGAAACTATCTGCCTCCCCACTTCCCAACACCTTCCGAGCTAGTCACTGTTCCTGAACAGCAGGCGTTGAGTAGGATTATTAGATTGCTTTAAGTTTCATTTCAATTTTGTACTGAAATGAAACATAAACCTTAAACTGAAACCTTGTGTTTGTGATTCCCCACACCCCATCCCATATAGAGAGAGATAGAGAGATATAGATACAGAGAGATAGAGAGATAGGATAGGGATAGTAGTTGTAGGAGCTAGCTTAATGATAGAGATAGCGTTAGTGATATAGTTTTAGTGCTTGTAGGAGTAGGCCTGTGTACTTATTACATAATCCATTTAGTTCATAGCATTTAGAATAGTTAATAGCAGTTAGATTTAGTGTAGATAGATAGATATAATATTAGATTTTAAAAAAATAAAATAAACCCCATATAAAAATCAAAAAACCAAATAAAAAACAAACGAAAACCATATAAAACCCAATAAAAAACAAAAAAACCATATAAAAAACAAAAAAAACCACCCATAACATTTCCCAAACAGCTGAACCGAATGGCTGAACGGCTGAACCGAACGGCCAAACCAAATGGCCAAACCGAAAAGCTGAACCCGAACCCGGCGTACTAACCGAACTGCCGAACCGAACGCATGAACCGAATGCAGCCAAACCGAACAGACGAATTGAACGGATGAACTGAACGCAGCCGAACCGAACAGACGAACCCGAACCGCAATCTGTTCGCCCATCCCTACCCAATAAACTTCAATCACCTCCCAAAAAATTACAAGACTCCTGACCAATATAATGAAGATCTTCTCTAATACAGAATGCGTGTGAGATGACACACACACCCCAAAAAAAACCACCACCCAGAAGAGGAGTTGAAAAATACGGAGCAATACAGAGTAGAACAACAAGGATGTACCTATGGTGCTTAATGTAACCATAGTAGTGTTTCCCATACTCTATCACTCCTCCCAGTCATTTACATCACCAACAATCTTGAGATTCTACTAATTTCTTATGTCATTCCTCCTATTATTCCACCAAGTTCTTTTTTCCAGTACTTCATCCATATATACTCCTCCCTGTCATTCCGCCGTCTCTCCCTGCTGCCTTTGTTATTCCACATCATCTCTCCCCCCATTCCCAAAGATGCATCTCCCTTGTATTATTTGAGAAACACTTAATGATATAATAATTTAATTCCAAATTAGGATTATTGTTTCCTCCATTCCTTCAATTAGACTTTCCATGCATTTAGTGTACCCAAATTCTTATTAAACACTTACATAGCATTCTGCTCACCTTTAGTGTTGCCCCCAACCTGCAAAGGAAGAGGATTGGATCTGAAAGACCAAGGCAAAGTGTGGGTGCATGGAACCTAAGTTGTAAGCGAGTACAGTATGCGAAGCCATACAACATCTTTACTGCTTACATGGAGTGGAAGTTAAGGCAGGAGCCTTAACACACAATTTCTAGGGATAGGCAAACATGGTTAGGAAGTTCGGTTGACTGAACAAAATGTGCGAACCGAACTCGAAATCGAACGTTCAGTTCGGATGCGNGCACGTATAGTCGATTTTGCCTGTCCCATCGGAGCTACTTCGTCCCTCTCCATATTGCCCTTAGCTAACTTCTTTTCGGGTTTAGGAGAGGTCGAGGCACCGGGAGTTAGACAGCGGAGCCCTCTCGTCTCGGCTAGTAGGACTGCCATTTGCGACAATGTGGCGGCAAGCCCCTGGCTGCAAGTGGACTGTGTTCAAGTTGTACCAGAGGCCATGATGTTAAGACATTGTTGTAATCAACTGCTTGGCCATATAACTTCTTGGCAGACAAATGTTGGGAAATGGGGTGAATTTTTACTCCACTCTCATCAACAGCTGCGAAACATTATAGGTCGATTTGGGGAACTTGAGGGGGTGGAGCAGCAGGTTTTGGACCCACAGTGGGTTCCAGGGGGGTGTAATAAGTAGGGGTGGGAATACCGGTAAATCTGGAATCCGATAATGCCGGTACTGGGCGTACCAGCATTATCGGATTCAACCCGATAAAACCAGTACCGGATACCGGATTTAATCCGGGAATCCGGTTCTTTGAGAACCGGAAACCGGTAAATCCGGTATCTGGTAATTACCCCGGGGTCCCACACCTAGTAATAAGCATATAGGAGAGGGTGATACTCATATTAGGGGTACCACACCCAGGCAGGGGGACCCTAGGCAGGTCCAGGGGGTGCAATCCCAGTATAATACCCATAATTGGCTGATGGCAGGGAGACAAACCCGGGTAGCCTGTGTCATAGTATTCCATGAGGCTGCCATTCAGCTATGGGTAAGAACCCTATGGAATGGGGTAACTCCATGTTGGGATACCAAGGCCATGGTAGTGCGCAACCTCTCATTCTTATTGAGAATTAAATTAGGGGAGGACGAAGTTGACAGAATTTACCATGAGCAGTCTGTCAGGGTATCTCTAATTTTAAAGATTTATTTTAAGGATAGTTTGGGGGTCTGCAAAATATTTGAAGCCCGTCGAGACCTGAAACAATGGGGCATTTCAATAGATAGGGTTTTTTCTTATGAGATCAGTGCCCCCCTCCCTCGGTGCTGAACCCAATCGTGCAGGAGGAGCATATTAATGATGAGGCCATTAATGGGCCCTCAGGGGTTTTTACCAGTGGCCCGGAACCCAATAATGTAGAGACAGAGCCTATGGAGGGTATGGTCCAGGGAGAAGATGCCCAGGCTCAGGAGGAGGAGGATTCGATGCCAGCGGATCCTAGTCTCCCCTCAAACGAGGGGTGTAGCAAGGATGTCCAGTTGGCTGAAGTTTGGTTTTGAACTTTAGAGGAAGGGCCGGATACCGCGCAGGTAGAGGACATTCTGGGTAATATGAATTCAAAGAAGTGTGATTTATTAATCGATAAAGTGTTTCAACTACAAGAAATTTTATTAAAGAAAGATAGTGTTCAGGGTATTAGGGATAGTAATAAGGAAAATCTGGGTTCTCCCATTAGTAGACCAGAGAGGGGAGCTGGAGCCGGGTGGACTCAGATTGAGAGGCATAGTGCCTCTGAGATGGGCGTAGGCTCCAAGGAGGGGGGGGCTGGCCTCGCGAGTAGTGGTGGGTGAATTGGGGGAGGTGGGTATTGTACCTGAGGGAAGATCTATTAGGTCACTAGTGTTTGCTGGGAGTTCCCTGGATAATATGGGGAGGGAAATGGCCCTTTTATCTCCGGCCCAGGGTACCGATCTGAATAAAGATGGGCTGCCCCCCCGTCCTGTCGGGGGATGTTTCAAGGAGGTCCAGCCCCGAGTCCATCCAGAACCTTTTGCAGCCAGCACTGCCCCCTCCTCCCCCGCCTTTAGTTGTCGGGAAGGGGAGAGCTGGGAGGAGTGTGGATTGACTGGAGGAATCTGATCTTCCAGCTTCTGGGGACATATATGTAAAAATTCTTTCTTGGAACGTGACTGGCTGGGGAGGGCTGTGGAATTTTAAGGTCCAATCTGTTCTACGCACATGTGACAGTATATGTGTCCAAGAAACATGGCTCCAGGATACAACTAAGGTTTCTTTTCCTGGGTTCCAGATGTGGTCTTATCCAGCTGTAAAGCAAGCCAAGTTTGGTAGGGCTTCGGGTGGTTTGCTCATTCTATGTACCTCTTCCCTGAATGCTATAGGGACCCTGTTGCCTTCTGCCCGTTTGAACACCATGGCCCTGCTTTTGGATTTAGGTGATGGGGAATTGATCATTGTCGTTAATATATATATTCCTTCCCGTTACCCCAAGGTTAAGGTTTTTTTGGTTGCAGCTGGAAGTTTTTATCGCCTTAATGGAAGATGCATACCCAGGTTGCCCTATTATTTTTGCAGGTGATTTTAATTCTCGTATAGGGAATGATATAAGGAGACAAGCAGCCATTTTGGGGGTTGAGGATTCAGATTTGTTTTTCGACCCTCCACGTAGTTCAAAGGATTCCGAGGTCAATCCCAGTGGAGTGAATTTTTGGCACTTTTTATATGGAGGGCGGTGGAAGGTGCTAAATGGGAGATCATGTTTGGACATGGTAGGCCACCATACTTATGTTTCTCAAGCACGCTCTAGTGTTATAGATATTTTTGAATACAAGAGGTACACTATGAGCAGTGCCTGGATTTTATGGTGTTATTGGAAGGGGTAAGTGACCATTTTCCAATTGTGCTCCTATTTAGAACCAATTCTAGGGATGATGCAGTTTTGGGCTGCTCTCAGTCTCCAATGGAGGGAGGCGATTCCAGTGTTGAGCCTCGTATAAAGTGGTCGGATAGTGTAGAAAGGAGGTGTGAGGGGCTTTATACACCAGATAGTTCTAATCAGCTTTATTCAGCCTTAATGGCCTCTCAGTGTTTAACCCCCTCAGCCTTTTACAACCCCTTTTTAGATCTTTTGACCTGTTGCAGAAATTATCTATCCCCGAGGACCTTCATTTCATTTCATTTCATTCATTTATTAGATTTCTATACCGCCCCATCCTGCACAGCAGCTCGGGGCGGTTTACAACAATAAAAAACATTTAAAAACATTTAAAATACAACCATAAAACATATCAATAAAGCTGGTGGTATATAAAAATAAATAGACAGGTGGGGGATTAAAAATCACCCCCCCCCTCCCTCCCAAAGGCCTGGGCAAACAGCCAGGTCTTACAGTTCCGCCGAAAAGTCAAAAGGCTTGGGGCCAGGCGAGCTTCCTCCGGAAGGGAGTTCCACAGCCGCGGCCCTACCACCGAGAATGCCCGCTCCATCGTGGCCCCCCGCTTAACACGGGGGACCTCCAGGAGGGCACCCCCGGCAGACCGCAGGAGTCGTTCCGGGGCGCGAAGGGCGAGGCGGTCCCTAAGGTAAGAGGGGCCAAGGCCGTATAGGGCTTTATAGATCATTACTAGGACCTTGAACCTGGCCCGGCACACTATCGGCAGCCAGTGCAGCGCTCGGAGCACCGGTGTAATGTGCTCCCGGCGACCCGTCCCCGTAAGAAGACGGGCCGCCGCATTCTGCACCAGCTGCAGCCTCCGGGCCAGGAACAAGGGAAGCCCCACGTAGAGCGCGTTACAGTAGTCGAGTCGCGAGGTGACGAAGGCATGGATGAGGGAGGCCAGGTCCGGGCCAGAGACATACGGACGCAGCCTACGTACCAGATAAAGCTGGCGGAAGGCAGCCTTCGCGGCTGCCTCCACCTGCTGCTCCAGCCGCAGGCCTGCGTCCAAAATGACCCCCAGACTCCGGACCTGCTGAGCTACAGGGGGGCAAACCCCCCCAATCAGGGGGGCCACCACCCCCTTCGCCCTCCCCACCACCATTACCTCCGTCTTATCTGGGTTGAGTTTCAGTCTGCTCTGTCGCATCCAATCCGCCACGGCCTCCAAACATTGGGATAGCACCGAGACAGCAGGGTCTGGGTCGGTAGAAAACGAGAGGTACAGCTGAGTATCATCAGCATACTGGTGACACCGCACCCCGAACCCTCTCACGACCTCCCCCAAGGGCTGCATATAGATGTTAAATAATAATGGAGACAAGATCGATCCCTGCGGAACGCCACACGGTAAGGCGCGGGGGCTCGATGTTTCTTCCCCCAACACCACCCGTTGGCTCCTCCCCGAGAGGAATGAACGGAACCATTCAAGAACAGTTCCGTCCAGACCCCCCCGGTCACGCAGTCGTCTCAACAGCAGCCCATGGTCCACGGTGTCAAAAGCGGCCGAGAGATCGAGCAGGATGAGAAATGTCGAACATCCCGCATCCATCTCCCGGCGGAGGTCGTCCACCAAGGCCACCAACGCCGTCTCGGTGCCATAGCCGGGGCGGAACCCAGATTGAAACGGGTCAAGGAGCCCGATATTATCTAGATGACCCTGGAGCTGGAGCGCCACTGCCCGCTCAATAACCTTCCCTAAAAAGGGAAGGTTAGAGACAGGTCGGTAGCTGGCGAGCGCGTCTACGTCCAACGATGGTTTTTTCAGCAGGGGGCGCACCACAGCCTCTTTTAAGCAAGGCGACAACCTCCCCTGCCGAAGGGACGCATTCACCACCCTCGCCAGCACCGTCCCCAACGTCTCCCCGGAAGCTTTTATTAACCAGGACGGGCATGGATCTAGTTGACAACACGTGGCCCTCACAGACCCCAGGACATCCACCACATCGGCTGGCGTCACTTCCTGAAACTCACCCCATAAAGATGGACCAGACGGACCCTCCGCCCCCCCGCGCTCTTCCCCTACTGCTATCAACCCAGCGTCGAAATCGGCCTGAATCCGAGCGATCTTGTCTGCGAAGTAGATGACAAACTCCTCACAGCGGGCCCGGGACAAGTCCCCATCCAGGCGGAGGGAGGCCGGACTAACCAGCCCCCGCACCACCCGAAACAGCTCCGCTGGACGCGACTTCGCAGACGCTATGAGGACGGCGAGGAATTCCTTCCTCGCCGTCCTCACAGCCTCCACATAGGACCGCAAATGGGCCCTATGGAGAAGACGATCGGAGACAGACCGAGTCCGACGCCAGCGTCGCTCTAGCCTCCTGCCCACACGCTTCATACACCGCAGCCCCTCAGTAAACCAAGGGGTCCTGCGGTGACGAGACCGAGGCAGAAGGCGCCTCGGAGCCACCCTGTCAATGGCCTCCTCCAGCAAGATGTTCCAATGCCGGACCAGCTCATCCACAGAGTGACCGTCCACATCCAGGGTAAGCTCCCTCAGGACCTCCTGGAACCGCTGGGGTTCCATCAGCCTCCGAGGGCGGACCATCCTAACTGGTCCCTTCCCCTTCTGGAGGGGGCGCGCTAAAAGACCGGCCTGAAGGAGGTAATGGTCCCAGCTAAAGAAGTAGTCAGCTTGCCAATTGTGCCTAAATGGTTCGACGGCCAGTGTCTTAGATCTCAGGGCGCCCTTCAGAGATGTGCCAGGGCTTTCAAAAAAGATCCTACTACGGGCAGGGCTGCTGAGTATATTCATGTTAAGCAGCAGTACAAAAAGTTGTTGGGGAGTAAGAAAAAGGCCTTTCAGTCTAGGTCTTGGGAGGTTTTCATACAGGCAGCACACAATAAGGATCAAACCAGATTTTGGGCAATGGTGAAGGCTGGTCTTAAACCTACTTGGGTTCAAGGCCTTCTGGATTGGGGTGCTTGGCATTCCCACTTCAGCGGAATCTTTTCAAGAATGCCAGATACCATAGTTTTTGCTTGCGATTTATTAAAAGATGTTCCTCCTTGGCCCCCGGTGGATCCAGAGGAGGTATGTTTGCTACTTAGTAAATTTAAATCTCGTAAGGCTCCCGGAATTGATGGGATCCCAGTAGATCTCTTTAATCACAATCAGGAATGGTGGGCTCCTATCCTCTCCAAACTATTCACAATTATTAGTATCAGCAGGATTATTCCTGCTGGCTGGAATATTAGTATAGTGATACCTATTCATAAAGGAGGGGATAAGAGCCTGCCTAAGAACTACAGGCCAATTAGCCTTCTCTGTGTGGTGGCCAAGGTTTTTGCACGTTACCTCCTTTTGAAATTGGGGGCCTGGGCTGAAGGGTCTAGCTTCTTTCCAGAGGAACAGACTGGCTTTAGAGCCGGCCATTCAACAGTTGACCAGATTTTTACAGTATGGCATCTGGTTGAAAAATATGTTAAAATCCGTTCCAGCAGGCTTATCATGGCCTTTCTAGACCTTCGCTCTGCATTCGACCTGGTCGATAGGACTATTCTCTGGGAGTGTTTATATGCCACAAATATGGATCAGACGCTGGTTCTGTTGGTACATGCTTTGTATTCCCAAACTATTCTTAGAGTTAGGCCTGGGGGTAGTGGGCATCTTTCTCAACCCATCATAGCTACTAATGGGGTTAAACAGGGATGTGTGCTGGCTCCTTTTTTATTTAATTTTTTTATAAATGGTATCGTAGATCAACTTCATAGGGATTTTCTTTTGCCTGCGAGGGTGGGTTCCCGCTCTGTCCCAATTTTACTATATGCTGACGACATGGTGCTTTTCTCACCTTCAGCAGTGGGTATGGATAGAATGCTGGAGGTGGTCAGCAAATTTTGTAGTGACATGCAACTTTCTATAAACTATGAGAAGTCCACAGTGGTGGTGGCAGGGTGGGGCTTGAGAAGACACTCATGGTTGCTTGATGGGGTCAAGTTAGAGCAAGTCCCAACCTATAAATATCTGGGGGTGACCTTTAGTGGCAGGGCAATTTGGTCCCCTCATTTTGAAATGGCTAGTTTAAAGTTAAAACAGGCAATAGGGGGACTGTTGAGGTTTTGGAGAATACATGGGGGTAGGTTCATTCACTCAGCCTTGAAACTTTTTAATTTAAAATTTAAACTTAGTACCCTTTACGGGGTGGAAACATGGGCCCACTACGTGGGCAGAGGACTCGACTCACTTCAGAATGGGCTCCTGAGTTCCTTGCTAGGAGTGCCGCACAGTACCCCGGCATGCCTGTTGAGGATGGAAACTGGCTCCTTCCCCATGAATATGGAACTTTTTCTTTGTCCTCTTAGGTACTGGATAAGGGTGACTACCATGTCAGAGGACCGGTTGCCCCGTCCCTGCTTGGAGGAGGCCTGTACGTGGTCCTCTCCTAGTATATGGTGGACTAAGATCTGGGTTCACCTGTTAAAGCTGGGGCTGTCTCCCGAGCTGTTGTCAGGTATCCCGGCAAAGGAGAGGCTGAGATTAATAATTAAGCAGCAGAGAGATCAAGCTGTGCAGCAGGACCTGGGGGCTATCCAGGCATTGCAGTGTGCTCCGCTGTACCAACATATTAAAAGCGAATTCTTGTGTGAGCCCTACCTGAGAATTCTGACGGATCCTAATTTAAGATGAGCATTAACCCTCCTGCGTTTAGATCTAATACCTACCAGGGTACTGGAAGGCAGACGTAGGGGCATTCCCTACAATGAGCGGGTTTGTAGCTGCAACATGAGGCTGATTGAGGATCTGCCTCATGTATTGTTTATATGTCCTTTGACCAGTTTCTGGAGGGAACTCTATTTGCCATCTCAGCTACGTAGTCGGCTTTTTTTGCCTCCCTCTCAGCTATACCAATTAGGCCTAAAATCAAACTCCACAGTGGGCCTATTAAACTTGGCAAATTGGGCTCTCAAACTGGGGAATAGATGATGATGTGAAGGGCTCTGGACTTTGGCTGGAATGGTGGTCTAATTTTGATGGAATTGTCTGCACGGATGGGGTTGAGTGGGGTTTGTTGTTTCTCATACTGCCTATCCCTCCCTGGGGGGTGGGGTGGGACTTGTATGGATCTCTTTTGGGTTGTATTGGTGGATGATTCGGATAGAGTTTTATCTGTTTTATGTTTTATGTTGTTTTAATTATTTAAATTGTTGTAACTGGCCTGTGGTCAATCAACATTATAATAAATAAATAAAAATAAATAAAAATCAACTTTCAATTGCTTCTGAAATTGGTTTCCTTTAAATAATAATTCTGTATTTTGGTACACATAGTACCCTCCATTGGGGGTACAATCTCCCCGAATTTCACCAAGATTGAATAAGAAACAAAAATGTTATAGCCAGAAATATGTTTTTTGATTTTTTTCCCTTTATTTCAAAAACCAAATGTCATTTTCAGTTTCTGATTGCAACAAACTAAATACTGAACCGAGCCCAAACGAACTGAATACCAAATCTGAACTCAACATTCGACCCGAACTACCGAACGGCCAAACATCCGAACCTGGTTCTGTTTGCACATCCCTAACAATTTCAAGGTTTGCTAAAGTTTGCTTGGTATGAATCTGCCTTAACTAAGTTTGTAAAACTGTAGGTTTTTTGTTTCTCTAATATATATAATCTCCACATGCATTCTTTGGATTGGAAGACATGGAGCATCCCTTCACCAGCATTCTAGTACAGGATCCTAGTAAGAGGGAACTCCCGCACAACACAAAATGGAGGCCACACACTGCAGCTTCCAAACACCAACTGAACAGGAAAACCGCTCCACCCACCTAGTTATGGAGACAAGAAGGAGCTGGCTATTGCCAGCTCTCTTAAAGCTGTACACACATATGCCACACTGAGCCTCCTTCCTGCTCCCTCAGGCCCCTCTCCCAGAGCCCCCTCCTGTTCCCAAAGACCCCTTCCTGCTCCCCCCAGCCCCCTCCCTCCCCCTGATCCCTCCTCCTGCTCCATCAGCCCCCTCCCCCCAAAGACCTCCCAGCCCCACTACCTCATCCAGCTCCTCTTCCCTCCTGCTCCTTCAGCCTCCTCCCCTCCAGAGCCTCTTCATGCTCCCTCAGCCTCCTACTGCCACAGAGCCCCCCAGCGCCATCCCCTCATCCAGCCCATCCACCCTCCTGGCCTCACCACCCCTCTCACTTTGCTGAAGATGTTGTCCTTCCCGCCTTGGAGAAGCCCGCATGGGCCCCATGCACCTGTAACTGTAGGAACCTCCAGGCCCCTCAGCACTGCCATGAGAGCACCCGGCTCTGGAACCCTGACCCTACACACTTCCTGCTCGCTCAATCCCCTCTCCCCACAGAGACCCCCTTCTTCTCCCTC
>QEPC01000675.1:808647-820333 GCA_003113815.1 Sphenodon punctatus
TACAGTGCATAACACAAGGTTTCAGTTTATGGTTTAAGTTTCATTTCAGTACAAAACTGAAATGAAACTTAAAGCAATCTAAAAATCCTACTCAACGCCTGCTGTTCAGGAACAGTGACTAGCTCAGAAGGTGTTGGGAAGGGGGGAGGCAGATAATTAGTTTTGTTTCTTGCAAGCCTCTTCACTCCTGGTGCCTGGAAGTCTGCTCCTCAGTGACTGACACCTCCCTGTCATGTTTGACCTTCCAGTGACCTTTTTTTGCCACCCGAACTCACCTGAACGCGATACGAACTGACCAAACTGTTCGGCCATTTTGCCATTCGGTGTTCGGTTTGTTCGCGTTCAGGTTCATGTTCGATTTCAGTCGTCCGAACAGGCCGAGTTCGGGCTGAACTCAGCACTTCCGAACCACGTTCGCCCATCCCTAGTGGGGATGGGTAAAATAGGAGGAGGATGGCAATGGATTAGGAACAAAAGCTTCTGGGAGAGGGAGAGTTCTGAAAATGCTGCTGACAGGATCAGTGGCTAGCTCAGAAGGAATTGGAATGGGGGAGGGCAATGACTTTTGTAACTTGCTGTGCCCATCTTACCACCAGCCCCATTGGCTCTGTGCAGCCTAGCCCCATGCCAATCGCAGACTGCGAAGCCAGTGGTCTGAGGAAAAGAGGGATGGTGATTGGGCAGGCTGACTGCTATTCCAAACCTCTCCACCCCTGGTGCCAGGAAGTCTGCTCCTCAGCTGACCCCACCCCCCGTGCCTGCCAGTCATGTTTTTCCCACCCGAACACCGCTGAACTCATCCGAACGCGGCCGAACTGTTCGGCCACTTCTGTGTTCAGTTCAGCTGTTCGGTTTGGATGCCAAATGGGCCGAGTTCGAGCCGAACACAGAACACCCAAACCGCATTCCCACATCCCTACCCCTGAGCACCAGGGTTTGTGTTACAATGGACAATTGACCAGAGAGTTAGACAGCAACCACCAAACTCTCATCATTCAGTTACCGACATTACTGTTACCGAATAACCAACTTTCCATTTTACAAACCCATCCCAACTTACTGTGTTGTCATTTTAGTGTCTTTCTGAATGTTTATGGTTTATCATTCCCATCATCGTGCACACATGCAGAAATGGATTAATCAATGGATAAATTCAAATGGGCGGAAACTGGTAAATGGGCGGAAACTGAGTTGTATTGTTAACTCAGTAAAATTGCAGAAAATAGATTAACAGAATGCTGCTATTTACACACAATAGAACCTCAGTGTTACAAACCACATTGGGTCCAGGGGAAAGTTGTTCTATAACATGTTTGGAGTTGGGAACGTCAGATGCTTGGCTGAGAAAGGAAAGGAACCTGCCCAACATTCTGCCTCTGTTTCTTTTCTCCTCTCTCTTTAGTGAGTGTGTTTTAGTTTACTGAAATGGTGTAGGCCTGAAACAAACAATTGCAGTGAATGCTGTTTCTGTCAGAAACAGGTCATTCGCCTTCTCTTGCTCAATAAGAAAAATTACTGGATTTTTGCTATTTTTCACTAGTTCCCATTTGAGAATCACAATTTTTTGGTACTTCCAGTAGTTCAGTAGCTTGCAGAAACGATGGTTCTGAACAAGTGCTGCCCTAACGCAAAATGAACTGAACTGCTAACACTATGGTTTCTATACTGTCTAAGGCGCTTTTAGACAAGCAGGTCACGCTTGCACAACCTGCTCACGTAACTTTTGAAAATCCCACAGACCAGGATTAGATGAGAGGTTTCGTGCATTAAAGCCAATTGCACGTTCTTTTAAAACCGCAAACTAAATACCTTGATATCATGGTATTTAATACACAGTTTTAAAAGAACACGCAATCGGTTTTAATGTGAGCAACATCTTGTCGATTCCTAGCCCATGGAGTTTTCAAAGGTCATGTGAGCGGATCGTGCAAGCACAACCCATTCGTCTAAAAGCAGCCCATGTGATGTAAAACTGATGGAAAGTGATGGAAATTGCTGGAAATTATGAAAACTTCCATAATTTGATGAAAATTGATTAAAATTTACAAAAATAAAGGAAATTGACTAAAATTTATGGAAATTGATGAAGAATTATGGGAATTGGCAGGCGCCATTCTCAACTATAGTAGAAATGCAGAATCAATAAATATCAAGGAAATATTAATGAACAGTAGCAAACACTCCCAATAGGTAGGTATCGCCGGAAGGTACGGGAACACTTGCCTTAGAACTAAAATAGTGCCCACACTAGATAAACCAGTGCTCTGATTCCATACCAAGCATCTGTACAGAAAGGGAGCACTCTCCCATCTACACTGAAATCCAGTTTCCTGGGCTGACCATGCAGTGAGGGCAGGGTCTAAAAGTTGGAATCTAAAGACCTGTCAGGACTGACACTGATTGTTATATCAGGATCAGTAGAGTTTGTACTAGCAGGGAAAAATTCAATAACTGTATAACAGTCCCTTAAGGAAGGATTGCTGTAAGGGGAAGTTCCCTGTAAATGATGTTTTCTTGAATAGATAAGGAAATGAAACAAAGACCAGGATGACTTCATGGGTGAAAACAGACATACATGTAACTACTATACCACCACTTTAACACTGCTTTAATATTTCTTATGTGTGTTTTAGGGCTATATTGGTGCCCTATGCAGTCCTGCAACATGCAAGAAATGTTAAAGTGGAGTTTTATTTATTTATTTATTTATTTAAAATTCTTATACCCCACCCTCTCCGACCACAGGGGCTTGAGGCAGCTTAGAACAATAAAACAAAATAATAATAATTCAATTAAAATACAACATGATATAAAATCCTCCCATCATACCATCTCCCCCCCCCTCGCCCTCCCCCCATCCCATCCCATCCCTTCCTCACCCATCCCCTCCACCAAATGCCTGGCAGAACAACCAGGTTTTAAAAGCCCAACGAAAAGTCAGTAGGTCCAGGGCCGGGTGAGCCTCCTCCGGGAGGGAATTCCACAGCCAAGGTACAGCCACTGAGAATGCCCTCTCCATAGTAGCCCCCTGATTTACTCGGGGGACCTCCAAGAAAGTGCCCCCAGTGGAACGCAGGGCCCAATTCAGGGCCTGGGGAGTGAGGCAGTCCCGCAGGTGGCCATGCATGTCTGTTTCCACCCATGAGAGGACTCCAACCTGACTTTCTCCCTGCCTATTTGACACTCTGGGTGGTTTCAGACATGACAGTAGCACAGTTCAGTCTGCATTAGCATGGATTAACCCAGGTGTCACCATCACACCTAAGTGTCCCCTCCAGATGTTAGCATGGTCTGGCTCCCAACCGTGGTGAGGGCTAGTCCAGAATGTGACTCGGGGAAATCCCCAAGTCACAGCCCGGGTTAAGCTCCATCACGGTCAGGAGCAAGCTGCTGGACCCAAAGTAAAGTGGACTATCACATCCGATAGCCTGCTGCACTTACCACGGTCCAGAGTGGTGGTGGGAGCTGGGCACCATGGCAGCCATAATTAATTAATTAATTAATTAAAATTTGTTATTCTGCCCTTCTGCAAAGGCTCAGGGTGGCCACCATGGCCGCCCGTCAGTCAGTGAGTTGGGCCACTCCACACAGTGCAGGGGGTGAGACTGGGTGGACATACATCCATGTGTCTCCCCATCCCCCTTTTTGGCCCGGCCACCATAACATCTGTTTGGCAGCTGGGCTAAGTCCTGGTCAGAGTGATAACTCCAGCCACCTCCTAGAATAGTTCGTGGCAGTGGTGGGAGCCATCATGTCAGAAAGCACCTTCTGTTACAGAGAACTCAGCATTTAAACCTTTAAAACCATCCCACTTTGACATTATTTCCAGTGAGGATAAGCTGGCCCAACCCCAGCCTCTCACTTTAGTATATATATAAAGAACACTCAGTTGTTCCCTTTTACAGACTCTTTTTGAGACAAGACTGTAGCTATATGCTGCACTGCTATACTATTATGCTATTTGTTACTATTATTTATTGCTATTATCCTCTATCACTGACAAGCTAGTTTATATTCAGAAAGAATATACCCGTTTCCTTGGTGATGTACTAGGAAGGATGATGTGTCAGTTTTTTATGCAGCTTTAAGAAATCAGAAGGTTGGCGATGTTCTATAGAGGGATTAGTGATTGCAAATCAATGCCTTGTAAATTGAGGCTGTGATCCTGAAATCACTCATGAGTAGTTCCAATGGGGCTATGTTTTCTTAAAGAAAAAGATAATTTTGTAATCTGGAAATGTTTGGCTGGGCCAGGGGTGGGCAAGATCCCAAGTCCATGAGCTGCATACCAAAGTTTTCGTATCACAATCACAGAGAGTCACAAGGCAGAGCAGCACCAGTAGAATTGGTGGCTTGGCTTCTCTTGTGCCTGAGACTCATGGACATACCCCAGACAAGAGCCACATGCCAGGTGTCTGATATGAGAACTACATGCAGCTCCTGGGCTGCAATTTGCCTGCCTCTGGACTAGGCCAGGATGTATGCAGCATCTTGTTTCTCTCATGGTGTCCCATTGCCTAGTAGGGATGGGAATATCAGAATGGTTTCATGCAATTTGCTCAATTTGGGGGCAAATTGTATTGATCCAAAGGATCCGTTCCTGCTGAGGGATATGATATATAAAGATCATTTTCCCCAGGAGGATCTATCAAAGCACCTTGGAGTGGTGCCCCATTTTTGTCTCCCCCAGACCAGGGCTGGGCAGGGGTGGGGCACAGAATAATTATTATTTTATTATTATTATTACTATCAAGCATTTATATAGTGCAAGCAATGTACCTGGAGGTTTACAAAGTAATGGAACAGACACGGTCCTTTCTCTAGGGGTTACAATCTGAGAGATGGCGGGAGCAGGGAGACGAAGGAAGGGGAACAGAGGCAGAGACAAGGAGTGTAACATTCACGACGATGCGAGGTCTCAGGTGCGTGTGCTTGGCTTGGTTACATTGAGAATTATGGCTGGTTGGTCCATGTGGTGAGGATATGAGTACACAGACCTCAGGTAACAGATTGTACTCGATGGAAGGTATCAGCAGGAGTTTGGTGAGGGGAGCGAGGAGTTGGGGAGAGCAGAGCAGAAGAGGTGGGTCTTGAGGAAGGATTTGAAGGTACGAAAGGAGGGGCCATGGTGGATGTCAGCAAAGAGGGCGTTCCAGGCATGGGGGGCAGCCAGGGAGAAGGGACGAAGGTGGTTAGGGGGCAGGGGAAGCGTGGGAGGGCAAGAGAAGGGACAGAGGAGGAGTGGATTTCACGGACTGGAGAACGGAGGGAAATTAGCGCAGAGAGGTACCATGGGAGCAAGGTTGTGAAGAACTTTATAGGTGAAGACTAGGAGCTTGTGCAGGATTTGTTCAGGAAGGGGGAGCCAGTAAAGGGAGGAGAGGAGAGGCTGCACGTTGTTGAAGCGACGGGCAAGGTGGAAGACCCTGGCAGCAGAGTTTTGGACAGAGATAAGGGGAGAAAGGGGAGAGTGGGGGAGGCCAGTGAGAAGGAGGCTACAGTAATCGAGGTGAGAGATGACCAGGGTGTGAACAAGGATTTGGGCAGAGGAGACAGAGAGAAAAGGGCAAATCTTAGCAATGTTATGCAGGGAGAAGCGACAGGATTTGGCAACAGAGTCGATATAGTGTTTAAAAGAAAGGGGTGAGTCAAAGCTCGTCATCTATTTGAAGATGAGAACTTTTAAACTATTGGGGCCTTTGGAAAAACCTTACAAGATAAGGTGGATTTTTTAGATTATTTAAAATTGCAGTCTATATTTAATAATGATAAGGAAAGGGACCAATATGTAAGAAAGCCTCATGGATTGGAAATAATATTATTTGAGAATTCAGCAGTTAATAAAATTTTGTCTAAAATATATGGCGAGCTTCAAAGACTATGGCATCCACCAGATGCTAATTATATATCAAAATGAGCAGATGATTTGGAGCGGGCGATAGATGATAAAGAGAATATAAATATATGGTCAGCCATGTCAAGGTGTTCATGGTCTTTATCAGTTAAAGAGCCACAAATTAAATTAACCCTAAGTATGTATATGACACCAGAAAGGATACATCAAATTAATAAGACTTATCCCAGCATATGTTGGAGGTACTGTGGAGAAAAAAGTACTTATATGCATGTGTGATGGGAATGTCCTGGGGTGAAAACATTTTGGTCATCAATATGGTCATATATGGCAGATATTGTGGGGATGGAAATTCCGTTCCTTCCTGAATGGGCGTTGCTTGGACTTTTTTCACCTGTAGCAGTTTTGAAACCTAGGCAGTTGGCACATAACCAGCTGAGATTGGCTGCAATATATATGATTGCTTCTTCGTGGAAGACGAATAGAGGGATTAAAATATCACTGAGGAGGAATAGATGGTGGACAGTGCTCACTATGGAAAGTGAGCACTTAATGGGTAAACTGGCAGATTTTTATTCAGTATGGACACCATGTTGGGATCTGATTAATAAGTTACGGAAGAAAACTAGTAGCGTGCCTGTGCCTTTGTTGTGTATAATTGATTTTTGATCTGTTTGGTAAAGAAATGGATAAGAGATGTTGCATATGAATGTCCTGGAAAATATGTGATGGGAGAATTTGAATGTATGCATTTTAAATATTTTTTTTATTTTTGTAGTGGTATTGTTTTGTTTTGATGTTTGCTTCTGTTGTAAGGAAATAAAATGTAAAGAAAGAAAGAAAGAAAGAAAGAAAGAAAGAATGGAGTGAGTCAAAGATGAAGCCTAAGCTACAGGCTTGGGGGATGGAAAGGATGGTGACCCCGTCGATAAGGCAGTGGCGGTGCTAGCCCCAGGGAAACAGGGGCACTGCCCCTACTGGCCTCCATGCCCCCAACATTTGATTTTAAAAGAAGATCTTCCCTTCCGTCAGCACTGAGGTCAGTGCTGTGGAGTTCAGAGCCCCGGTGCGGCTGTAGAAGCTGATCCGGTGCTCCGAATGTCCAGGTTGATGATTGCGCATGCGTGAGTGTGTTGCTTTGCTCTGTGCATACGAAATCAATAAAATGTCGATGCCATGGGCCAGGAGGAGGTGGAGGTTGTGCGAGGTGGGGAGGGGGGCCATGGGAGGAGGGGATTCTGATTACCTTACAGTTCAACAGCCTAGGAGATGGAGGCTGCAAGGGGCAAAACATTTAAAAACATGTGTTGGATGGCTAGGTAGTGGTGTCTCAGTGTGTGTTCATCAATCAGCAACGCATCACCAGGTTTACCTGGGAGCAGTGTTTCATTGAAGTCTATGGCGAGGAAACCAGGAGTGCAGTAATGTATATGGGCTATAGCCCTTGACACCCTGTGTGGGGAGAGCAATACATGGGAATGTGTGTGTGTGTGACTGACATGTGTGTTTGCTATTGGCCGCTGCCGATGGAACAGCGGGGGAGGAGAGGAGTGGACATGTATAGTGCTTGTGTGACTGAGTGACTGACTGTTAACTTTTAAATTTGTCTCTGAGTCTGAGCGCGGACTTATTCTCTCTCATGTGGTGTGTGTGAGGGTGGGGGCTGCCTGTGCACAGACCAGAGAGCATATAAACATGATTCCACCAGGCGCCATTTTATCTCTCTTTCTGAGTCTGACTCAGTTGGTTCTTGAGAGAGAGTGAGTTTGCAGTTGGCCATCCGACTGAATCTTTTTCATTCCAGGACTAGGATCAATTCACTGTTATTAGATTTATTTAGATAGTATTTTATTATTTTTAGTAATAATCATCTCAAGGAAGCATGTTAGGGTAGTGTAGTGTGCCAAGTGGGTCCATCATTCAAGCCCAGCATCATCCTGACTTCGAGTGGGGAAGAAGACGCTGCTGAGCTCAGCCTGCCCTGTCTGGGCTCAGTCCTGCTGGTGGTGAGTAAGTTGGGGACCCAGCTGGGGCTTGGCCTTTGCTTTTTGGCGGGGACCCGGGGGCTGGGGGATTTGTCTTGGGAGGAGGGGGGGTATTATAATAGTGATTATATCACATATGGTAATTACAGATTGGTACTGCCCTTTTAGTATATTTTTTGTATTTTTAGGATATTTATATTTTTTTTTAATTGTGAGTTATAATATGTTTTTAATTATGAATTGTAATTGCTGATGGTGTGTGTTGTAAGCTTCCCTGAGCTGCTTTCTGAGAAGGAGGTAGCTGGATAAAATTTAAATTAATAAATATGACTGTGCTTCCAGCTGCCTTGAGGGGCGTTCGGGGAAGGGGGTTGCACTGGGAGACATGGGGAGGGGGTGGGGGAGAGGCCTAGGGCCTGTGTGCTTGGAGAGGCATTTTGTTGATGTAGCTACTGGGATGTTGGTCTGGAGGGGCCTGCTTTGGAGGCAATGATGCAGCCCCAAAAGGGACCAAAGTTTTTTTTAAAAAAAAAAATCCTAGGGCCTGTGTGCTTCGACAGGCATTTGGTGGTGTAGCTGCGAGGAATGCTGGTCTGGGGGGCCTGGATTGCTTGCAATGGTGCCCCGAAAGGGGCCAAACTTTTAAAAATGGGCCTGCTGTGTGCTTGGATAGGCATTTGGTGGTGTAGCTACTAGGAATGCTGATCTGGAGGGGCCTGGATTGCTTGCAGTGGAGGCCGGAAAGGGGCCAAACTTTAAATGAAAAGTGCCTGTGTGCTTGGACAGGCATTTGGTGGTGTAACTACTAGGAATGCTGATCTGGAGGGGCCTGGATTGCTTGCAATGGAGGCCGGAAAGGGGCCAAACTTTAAATGAAAAGTGCCTGTGTACTTGGACAGGCATTTGGTGGCATAGCTACTAGGAATGCTGGTCTGGAGGGGCCTCAGTTAAAGAGTTTAAACAGTTTATACCTTGAGGGATTTAAACAGTTAAACAGTTTATAGTTAAACACTTCTTAGAAGTTTTTTTAAATTGTTGGCACTAATGTCGCTTAGAAGTAGTTAGTTATTAAGCGTAGGTGAGTAGGCGGCTTTGGACCCACCCCTGCCCCCAAGAAGAGGTACAGTGGGCATTCATTGGAAGGGTGGAACCTCTTCTTGGGGGCAGGGGCAAGCCCACAGTCAGCGAACACCCTAAAGTCTTAGAGCACCCCCAACAACTCATGTGGGCTCCAGAACCCCAGCCATAGGGGCTTCTACACCAACTGCCCCCACCACCACCACCACTGTGCCTCCAGATGCAGTGTTTGACTTTAGGAGTTACTGGGCTTCTATAGGTCCAATGAATCCTAAAGACACACTGTGTCTGGAGGCCTAAAGAAGACCAGCTGTGGGACCTGAACAGTAAATGGATTGGGATCCTACCCTAGAAAACTACAGGCAGCCTAGAAGAGCATGAAAATGAAGTGTGTTCAGGATAATGGTAGGTGATGGAATGGGGATTCGGAGGGTCTTGGACCTCTTCTTTGGGGGAGAGGTCCACAAAGAAGCAAAATTAAAAATGTCATTCAAAATGCAAACATCTAAAGTAATTTGCTTCTTTTTTCTAGCTAGTTTGTCTGAAAACTAGCATGATTCCACACTTCACCTCACTCTCCTTGTGAACAAAGGAGAAAATAGGTAGGAGCATGGCAGAAGAGAAGGCTGCAGACAACAAGAAAACCCTTTCCCCCTGTCCCCACTGAACTCATCTCTTCCCCCTTCCTCTTCTCGTGCTCCAAAACCAAACCCTTTCCCTCCTACTTCTCCTCTGTCCTGTCCTTCTCTTCCCTTTAATTCTCTTCTGATTTGGCTTGTTGCAGAACAGGGAATTAACTCAGTCCTCCCAGTTCTCCAAGCCAGAAAGAAGGCTTGTCCCAAAGCCTACCCCTTCAGAAGACTACAGGTGGCCAAGCATGCCATGAAAATTGAGGATTCGAGGGTTCAGGATAAAGGTAGTCGATGGCAATGTGATCTATTTTTAAAATCAACTATGGTTAATTTGGACCTGGTGGGAAAGAGAGAGGAGAGTGGATGGGACCCAAGTAAGAGGGGTCTCTAGCCCCAGGTAGCAGTGTTTCACACAGAAGCGTTCCCAGCATTAAGTAATGTAATGTCCATCCAACGTTAACCCTTGGAACACCTCCTGTCTCCACCTACCATTGACCTGGTTCCACCTACCGTTGCCCTGGCTCCACTGACTGTTGCCCTGGCTCCACCCCTAGGCTAGGCTCATCCCCTATTCCTGCAGGCCTGCCACAGGTTTAACCCACACACTGCCCCTCCAGTCTCCAAACCCACCAGCCGCTCCTGTGATAAGGATCAACAGGGAAAAGGGAGAGGAAGAATGAGGGGGGAAGATAAGGAGTTCAGTTTTAGCCATGTTGAGTTTGAGTTGACGTTGAGACTTCCAGGTAGAGATGTCAGAGAGACAGCTGGTGAGATGAGCTTGGATAGATGGAGAGAGAGAGGGAGTAGAGAGATAGAGTTGAGTGTCATCAGAGTATAGGTGATATTGAAAGCCATGGGAGGCAATGAGTTTGTATAGGGACAGGATATAGAAAGAGAAGAGGAGAGGGCCAAGGACAGAGCCTTAGGGAACACCAACTGAGAGGAGAAGGGAGGAAGAGGTAGAGTTGGCAAGAGACACATTGAAGGAGTGGTCAGAGAGGTAGGAGGAGAACAAGTTGAGGACGGAGCCATGGAAGCTAAGGGAGTGAAGTGAGTCCAGCAAGAGTGAGTTGTCAACAGTATCAAAGGCAGCAGAGATGTCAAAGAGGACAAGAATGGAGTAGAGGCAATTAGATTTAGCCACAAGTAGATGGTTGGTGATCTTAGCGAGAGCAGTTTCAGTAGAGTGAAGAGGGTGGAAGTCAGATTTGAGGGAGTCAAGGGAGGAGTTGGTGGAGAGGAAGTCAAGGCAGAGGGAGTAGACAACGCGTTCAAGAAGTTTGGAAGCAAAAGGAAGGAGTGAGACAGGACGGTAGCTAGAAGGGTCAGAAGGGTCAAGAGTGGACTTTCTGAGGATAGTAGAGAGAGTGGCGTGCTTGAAGTCAGAGGGGAAAGAGACAGTAGAGAGGGAGAGGTTGATGATGTGCAGGAGGGAAGGGGCGACAGTGGAAGCAATGGAAGTCAGGAGGCGAGAGGGGATGGGGCAAGGGGACAAGTGGAAGGGTTGGAGGAGGAGAGCAGGAAGGAGATTTCCTCAAGGGAGGAGGAAGGGAAGGAGGACAGGAGAGAAGGAGGGGGAGGAGGGAGAGGCGGGGGAGTAGGAAGAGCAGAATAGTGGGAAGCAATGTCGGGGCAGATCTTGTCTATCTTGGAGTTGAATGCGGTGGAGGTGAAGTCCTAATTGCATTCTCAGCACCCACTAGGGATGGGACATCTGGCCAAAAACCGGCTACCGGTTTTACCGGTTTGCAAAAAAATGGTTTACTGGATTAAAACCGGTTTACCGGTGCTGGATCTATTGCATTGATTTCAATGGGGAACTGTCAGTGTCCCCACTGAAATCAATGGGGGGAAAAAACAATCCTTCCACCTCCCAGGCTGTGCGGGTGGAAGAGGGGACACCCCCCACCCACCCTGCCCAGCCCGGATTTTTTTTAAAAAAAAATTCCCTGAAGTCCCTGGCTCTGGGCTGCCACTGGCGACCTGGAGCCCGCACCAGCAGGAAGGTACTAGGGTGATCCCTGGGGTGGGGGTGGTTTAACACCTCCCCACCCCAGGGATCACCCTACCCCCCCACCCAGGTATCGCCTACCTTTAGCTCTCCGGGTGGTGGTGGCGGCGGCAGCACGGCGGTCCGG
>QEPC01000675.1:820499-842419 GCA_003113815.1 Sphenodon punctatus
GATAATGGTAGGTGATGGAATGGGGATTCGGAGGGTCTTGGACCTCTTCTTTGGGGGAGAGGTCCACAAAGAAGCAAAATTAAAAATGTCATTCAAAATGCAAACATCTAAAGTAATTTGCTTCTTTTTTCTAGCTAGTTTGTCTGAAAACTAGCATGATTCCACACTTCACCTCACTCTCCTTGTGAACAAAGGAGAAAATAGGTAGGAGCATGGCAGAAGAGAAGGCTGCAGACAACAAGAAAACCCTTTCCCCCTGTCCCCACTGAACTCATCTCTTCCCCCTTCCTCTTCTCGTGCTCCAAAACCAAACCCTTTCCCTCCTACTTCTCCTCTGTCCTGTCCTTCTCTTCCCTTTAATTCTCTTCTGATTTGGCTTGTTGCAGAACAGGGAATTAACTCAGTCCTCCCAGTTCTCCAAGCCAGAAAGAAGGCTTGTCCCAAAGCCTACCCCTTCAGAAGACTACAGGTGGCCAAGCATGCCATGAAAATTGAGGATTCGAGGGTTCAGGATAAAGGTAGTCGATGGCAATGTGATCTATTTTTAAAATCAACTATGGTTAATTTGGACCTGGTGGGAAAGAGAGAGGAGAGTGGATGGGACCCAAGTAAGAGGGGTCTCTAGCCCCAGGTAGCAGTGTTTCACACAGAAGCGTTCCCAGCATTAAGTAATGTAATGTCCATCCAACGTTAACCCTTGGAACACCTCCTGTCTCCACCTACCATTGACCTGGTTCCACCTACCGTTGCCCTGGCTCCACTGACTGTTGCCCTGGCTCCACCCCTAGGCTAGGCTCATCCCCTATTCCTGCAGGCCTGCCACAGGTTTAACCCACACACTGCCCCTCCAGTCTCCAAACCCACCAGCCGCTCCTGTGATAAGGATCAACAGGGAAAAGGGAGAGGAAGAATGAGGGGGGAAGATAAGGAGTTCAGTTTTAGCCATGTTGAGTTTGAGTTGACGTTGAGACTTCCAGGTAGAGATGTCAGAGAGACAGCTGGTGAGATGAGCTTGGATAGATGGAGAGAGAGAGGGAGTAGAGAGATAGAGTTGAGTGTCATCAGAGTATAGGTGATATTGAAAGCCATGGGAGGCAATGAGTTTGTATAGGGACAGGATATAGAAAGAGAAGAGGAGAGGGCCAAGGACAGAGCCTTAGGGAACACCAACTGAGAGGAGAAGGGAGGAAGAGGTAGAGTTGGCAAGAGACACATTGAAGGAGTGGTCAGAGAGGTAGGAGGAGAACAAGTTGAGGACGGAGCCATGGAAGCTAAGGGAGTGAAGTGAGTCCAGCAAGAGTGAGTTGTCAACAGTATCAAAGGCAGCAGAGATGTCAAAGAGGACAAGAATGGAGTAGAGGCAATTAGATTTAGCCACAAGTAGATGGTTGGTGATCTTAGCGAGAGCAGTTTCAGTAGAGTGAAGAGGGTGGAAGTCAGATTTGAGGGAGTCAAGGGAGGAGTTGGTGGAGAGGAAGTCAAGGCAGAGGGAGTAGACAACGCGTTCAAGAAGTTTGGAAGCAAAAGGAAGGAGTGAGACAGGACGGTAGCTAGAAGGGTCAGAAGGGTCAAGAGTGGACTTTCTGAGGATAGTAGAGAGAGTGGCGTGCTTGAAGTCAGAGGGGAAAGAGACAGTAGAGAGGGAGAGGTTGATGATGTGCAGGAGGGAAGGGGCGACAGTGGAAGCAATGGAAGTCAGGAGGCGAGAGGGGATGGGGCAAGGGGACAAGTGGAAGGGTTGGAGGAGGAGAGCAGGAAGGAGATTTCCTCAAGGGAGGAGGAAGGGAAGGAGGACAGGAGAGAAGGAGGGGGAGGAGGGAGAGGCGGGGGAGTAGGAAGAGCAGAATAGTGGGAAGCAATGTCGGGGCAGATCTTGTCTATCTTGGAGTTGAATGCGGTGGAGGTGAAGTCCTAATTGCATTCTCAGCACCCACTAGGGATGGGACATCTGGCCAAAAACCGGCTACCGGTTTTACCGGTTTGCAAAAAAATGGTTTACTGGATTAAAACCGGTTTACCGGTGCTGGATCTATTGCATTGATTTCAATGGGGAACTGTCAGTGTCCCCACTGAAATCAATGGGGGGAAAAAACAATCCTTCCACCTCCCAGGCTGTGCGGGTGGAAGAGGGGACACCCCCCACCCACCCTGCCCAGCCCGGATTTTTTTTAAAAAAAAATTCCCTGAAGTCCCTGGCTCTGGGCTGCCACTGGCGACCTGGAGCCCGCACCAGCAGGAAGGTACTAGGGTGATCCCTGGGGTGGGGGTGGTTTAACACCTCCCCACCCCAGGGATCACCCTACCCCCCCACCCAGGTATCGCCTACCTTTAGCTCTCCGGGTGGTGGTGGCGGCGGCAGCACGGCGGTCCGGGGGCTTCAGTGCTGGGTGTGGCTGCTGGCTTCAGTGCTTACTAGGACTTATGGGGAAACCCGGAAGTTCCCTGGAAGGCCTAGTAAGTGCTGAAGCCAGCAGCCACAGCCAGCGCTGAAGCATCCGGACCGCCGTGCTGCTGCCACCGCTGTCCAGAACGCCAAACATAGGCGATTCCTGGGGGGGTAGGGTGATCCCTGGCATGGGGGTGTGTTAAACCACCCCCCCAACCCATGGATCACCCTAGTACCTACCTGCTGGTGTGGGCTCCGGGTCGCCGGCGGCAACCTTTGGGGAATTTTTTTTTTTTAAAAAAAATCAAGGCTGGGCAGGGTGGGGACGAGGGAGGGAAAAGTGGTTGGGTTTTTTTTCTCTTTTTTTACATTGCGGCCATTCATTTCAATGGCCGCAATGTAAAACAATCTGGCATGGGGAACCGGTACCGGTACCCCCAATATCCGGATTAATCCGATACTGCCGGTACAATTCAAGGAGGCTTCCAGGACATGCCTTTGGTTTGGTTTTTGTAAATCCGGTTAATAGTTTTTAACTTATGACATCTTGAAAATTCAATGTTAGCCTAAGGAGACCTTCCTGAATATGGAGTGCTTGCGAACATTCTATGTGTAATGCAGAGACTGTTTAAAAGAAAATAGTCTTGAATACTGGGAACTACAACTCACAGCAGGCACTGCTTGCCAGAGACCATCAGTGATGGGGAAAGAGAAGGAACTGCACCTCCCAGGGTGCAGTGTGAGTGACTGGTCAGCCATGTTTAGAGCTGATCTGGTGGAGAGAGGCAAGGTCTGTGGAAGGGAGAGAGCTGAAAGTAGATCATTCTGATCTGATCCCACACAGCAGGGACCTCAGCTTGAGGACCAAGGACGTCGAGATAGCTAAACAACAGAGCAAGCTAATGCCGCAGTGATGTTTGGGATGGCTGATGTTCCCTCCTAAACCCATCAAGAACCAGAGTGCATGGATTTTAATGACAGCCCTTCCCCCTCCAAAACCATGGGTTGTCTGGGCTGTGGTACCAATAGAACACCCTATTGGAGGAGCATGGCTGGGGCCGGAGTGCTGGAGTTTGCCTGGGATGGTCCCAGGTTCAGGAAGAGGGCAGATGTTTATCCAAGAGACAGGGACAGGTGGCTGCAGGTGGGATGGTATCAATCCTCTTTCAATGTTTCTCCTTCTGACTTTCCCAACCCCACTATGGAATGAGGGGTAAGTGGGTGCTCTGGGCTGATACGGTGGGTGTTCTGCAGGAGTGGGGAAGGGAGATGGTGGGGTCCTGTGCAGAGCAGCCCTGTGGGGCAGAGAGGCAAGTGTACTCCTCTTTGGAGGACTCTAAAACCGAGCCTCAGCCCAGAGAGGGAAATCCTATGAGGGAGCAGGGAGGGAAAGAGTATACACAAAGGGGCAGGGGCATTAAGAGGAGAGAGTAGGGGCAGAGTAGGGATGTGCAAACAGAATGAGGTTTGAATGTTCAGACGTTTGGTCATTCGGTTTGAAACCTGAGTTTGGGTTCGGTTGTTGGGTTTGGCGGAGTTCAGTTCAGCCAAACTTGGCCGAAAATTCGAAAATAGCGCTATCGATACCGAAATCGAAGAATAACATTTGGCCCTGAAACAACCCCTGGTCTCCACCCTTGGTGCCAGGAAGTCTTCTCCTCAGCTGCCTCCCCCTTCCAGTCACATTTTTCCTGCCTGAAGTCATGTTTTTCCCACCCCCAAACTCATCCGAACTCACCCGAACATGACCAAACTGTTCGGCCATTTTCTAGTTCGATTCAGACGTTCGGTTCGGACATCCAAACAGACCAAGTTCAATCTGAACTCTGAACATCTGAACCGCGTTCGCACATCCCTAGGGCAGAGTCTCTGTAAATAGCTTCCACAGTGGAAGACATACACAGGGAGAGCACTTTACAGGGAGCAGCTTTATTGGGGATACAGAATATGGAACCTAATACAGGGGGAGGTCTGCAGAGTGGGCAGTGTTGTACAAGAAATGGAGCCCTGTCCAAGGGGGAGCAAAATGGGCGAGTCTTGTAGAGACAGAGAGCTCAGAATAATGATTATAATTTTGTTAGAGGGAAGCCCTGGACAGAGGAGAACTGAGTGGGGGAGCGCTGTACAGGGGGAGAGCTGCAGAATGGGCAGCATTATACCAGATGGAAAGTCCTGTACATGGGCACAGCAGAGTCAGGGAGCCCTGTAACAATGAGTGAACTAGCCAGGGGTCCTGTACAGGGGGAGGTTCTTATAGAAAGGAGAATGACCAGTGTCGCACAAGGGAAAGAGCTCTGAAAGTGGTGAGTAAAGTGGAAGACTCCTGTACAAGGCATGAGCTAGAGAGATCATAGAGAACAGTGTTGTGGAGTTGGCAATATTTAAACAGAACCAAAGTTGTATTCTTAGTAAAGTAGGGAGATACCAGTAAAAATCCAGCTTTGCCTTGCTTGCTATTTGAAGAAAGTAACGACTTTCTAAACTGAAGGGAGCAGCTCTTCCTCCTTGGCCTCCCATAAGCCCTGCTCCCATAGTGGTTATGCTGCTCAGCATTAAACTGCGCTAGCAGAACACATTTTCTTAATTGTGATTTTGGAATAACAATAATATTTATTTAGAAATTGGCACTGCTGTTGCCTCCATTCCTTCCAATGGCCATTCCATTTTATTAATTTCAATGCATACCCAACTTAGTTTTAATTAAACATTTTTATATGACTCTATCCAGCTTCACTGTGCTCTGGGAGGGCAGTGGAGACTAGTGGGTAAGAGGGATGGTTGTGAGTAGGGCTCAAGCGGCAAGCCACTGCGGTAACTTCTTCCAATGGAAAAAGCTCTTCCGCAATGAGCGGCATGATGCGATACAGACGTTCATTCTGCTACTTTCATTCCGCTAATTCCGCTATTCTGCTACTTTCATTCTGCTACTTCCAAAGACTACAAAAATAGCAGAATAATGTTTTTCCTGGCAATTTTTATCTACCGCAATTTCCACCAGCACTGCGAAGTGCGAAGTAGCGAAAAATGCTTGTTCTGACAGTTTCTGCAATTGTTCCGACAGTTTCCAAATTAGCAGAATGCCGGAAGAATTAACGGAATGCCAGTGGAAAAGCTGCGGAACATCATGGGCCTTTCTGAAATGGTGGAATGAAATAGCACAACAGAAAAAGGAGTTACCGCTTCAGCCCTAGTTGTGAGCCATTAGTCAGCCGTCCCATTCTCCCCAACTGAAATGAAAGGATAGAGGGAAAAGAGAGGGTGAGGGGCCAGCTCATGCCCTCCTGTCCCCAGCTTCAATGTTGCTCCCAACCTGCAAAGAGGAAGAGTATTGGGGCTGAAAGACGAAGGCAAAGTATGGGTGCATGGAGCCTAAAGTGTAAATGAGCACAATATGTGAGACTGTACACTGTCTTTACTGCTAACATGGCACACAGGTTAAGGTGGGTCCCTTAACTTGCAATTTCATGCTTTTTTAGTGTATGATTGAATTTGAAAGAACCTTAACTTTTCTTGTAAATCAGAGTTTCTTATATTATGGAATATGATTTAAAATTGTATTGAAAGTTGAGTCAATACGATTTTGAACTGATCCCAATTTTCAATATGATTTCCCATTTGTATTGCCAGTGTAACCCCCCTTTATTCCTTGGGACCAGGTGTGAGGTTCCAGGTATGGTTAGGAGAGCTTCAGATCAGCCCAGTGACAGAAATGCCAGATCTCTGCTGACATAACAATTTAGTTTTATATTTATATCAAAAAACACATGGAAACTAATCACAAACAACACAATAACATGAAAAATATAAGTACTCCTATAAACTTTCTCAAATTAGATATACAATTATATCCCCTGCTGCAAAAAAAGGGAGAGGGTTCCAGTGAAGATCCTCCCTCTGGGTCTCTAGGCCCAGGTCTCGCAGCCCCAACAATCCACCCCAGATGAAGACCAGGACTTTAGTGTTTGACCCACAACAACTATACTGTGTGTTTACACAATTTCCCCACTGATACTCTTACATGTTTCTTAGAGGTCCTGGGAACTGCAACTTGGGATGCCAATGCTGACAGGCCTCTTTCAAATGGTCACCTTACCAGGCTGGATGATATTGGTTGCTCTCTAGCCTCAGGTGCTGATAGAAACTGATCTCTGTGTTTCCTGCTGTCTTTTGGCCACTCCACTGCTCTTTGGGTCGATGCAGTATTTTCTTCAGCAGCCAGTTATTTATTTATTTATTTATTAACTTCTATCCCGCTCCCTGCAGCATTGTGGCAGCTCAAGGCAACTCACAAACATTTAAAAACAATATATTAAAAATACATGGAAGGGTTACTAAAACAATAAAAAACACAGGAAAAAGAAGTAAAACCATTGACTCCCGCCCCCCAAAGGTCCAGACAAAAAGCCAGGTCTTGCAGGCCTGAAAAAAGGCCAACAGGCTGGGAACCAGGCGAGCTTCCTCTGGGAGGGATTTCCACAGCTGTGGTGCAGCCACCGAGAATGTCCTCTCCATCGTGGCTCCCTGCCGGTTCACCCGGGGGACTTCCAAGAAGGTGCCTCCAGTAGACCGCAGATGTCACTCCACAGCCCGGGGAGTGAGGAGGTCTCTCAGATAGGAGGGGCCCAGACCATCTAGGGCTTTAAAGGATAAAAACAGCACCTTGAAATGGGCCTGGAATGCTATAGGCAGCCAGTGCAGAGCCCAGAGCACTGGTGTAATGTGCTCCCTACCACCCATCTCCTGATGGGGACGGACTGTAGGGAGCACATTACACTAGTGCTCCGGGCTCTACACTGGCTGCCTATAGCATTCCGGGCCCAGACAAACAGACAGATCTTATAGGCCCGATGAAAGGCCCTGTTCCTCCTCCAAGTCGTCACCAAGGGCAGCCCCACGTAGAGCACATTGCAGTAATCCAGCCTATAGGCGATGAATCCATGGATGGCGGTGGCCAGGTCAGAGCTGGAAACATAAGACTGGATCCTCCTTACAAGATGTAATTGACGGAAGACTCCCTTTGCCACCGCCTCCACCTGACAATCCAGGCGGAGGCCAGGGTCCAATAGGACCCCCATACTCCTCACCTGCATGCCAGCAGGGGTCGGTTCCCCTCCACAAGGGGAGCCATCACCTCCGTTGGCCTACCCACCAACATCACCTCCATCTTATAAGGATTCAGCTTCAGTCTGCTCTGCCTCATCCAGTCACCCACTGCTAGCAAGCAGTGGGAAAGCACCGAGACTGAAGGACCTGGGTGTGTCGAAAAAGAGAGGTAAAGCTGGGTGTCATCAGCGTACTGGTGGCAACGCATACCAAACCGACTCACGACCTCACCCAGAGGTTGCATATAGATATTAAATAAAAGTGGAGACAGAACTGAACCTTGTGGTAGGCCACAAGTGAGATCCCGGGGGCCAGATGTTTCTTCACCCAGCACTACCCACTGGCTTCTTCCTGAGAGGAACGAACTGAGCCATCCTAAGATAGTTCCATCAACTCCCCCCACCCCCCAGGGTCTGCAACCGTCTCAAAAGCAACCCATGGTCCATCGTATCAAATGCTGCCAAGAGATCTAATAGGACCAAGAGTGGTGAATGTCCTAAATCCATCTCTCGGCAGAGGTCATCTGCCAAGGCCACCAATGCAGTCTCGGTGCCATATCCTGGATGAAAACCTGATTGAAAAGGATCCAGAAAACTGATGCTATCCAGATGGCCCTAAAGCTGCTGGACCATCACCATTCAATAACCTTCCCTAAAAAGGGAAGATTAGAAACAGGTCAGCAGCTGGTGAGGGAATCAATGTCCAATTATGGTTTTTTGAGTAGCAGCTGCACCACTGCCTCCTTGAGGCAGTCCTGCACCCTGCCCTCCTGAAGGGAGGCATTGATCACTCCTGCCAGCACTGGTCCCGAAGTCTCCCTGCAGGCTTTCACCAACCAGGACAGGCATGAATCTAGTTCACAAAAAGTAGCCTTATCAGACCCCAGAATCCCCTCACCATCGGTCGGCGTCACTTCCTGAAACTGATCCCACAAAAATGGACCAGACTGGGCATCCATAATCCTCAGCTCTCCTTCTTTTGCATCAATCCCGGCCCTGAAATTGTTCTGGATTTGAGCGATCTTATCTGCGAAATTGTTTACAAACTTCTCACAGTGGGCTTGGGAAACCTCCCCCTCCAGGCAGAGGGAGGCCAGACTGACCAGCCCCCTCACCATCCATAAAAGCTCCACTGGACACAACTTTGCAGACGCTATGAGGGAATTCCTTCTTTGCCATCCTCATGGCAACAGCATAGGACCACAAATGGGTTCAATGCTGCAGTTGATCCAAGTCAGCATGAGAGCGGCGCCAGCAGCACTCTAAATGCCGCCCTTCCCACTTCAAACACCGCAGGTGCTAAGTAAGCCAAGGAGCTCTATGGTGATGAAACAGCGGGAGCGGACGCCTGGGAGCCACTCGATCAATGTCCTCACCCAGCAAGGTGTTCCAAGCTTGAACAAGATCATCAACTAAGTGGCCTTCAAGGTCTAAGGACACCCCCCACCCCCAGGGCTTCCTGGAACTGTTGCGGTTCCATCAGCCTCGGGGGTGGACCAGCCTAATAGGTCCCACTTCTTTCCAGGGGCTGCCATGTGCTAGAAACGTGATCTGCAGGAGGTAATGATCCATCCATGACAAGGGCATAGAACTCACTTCCCCCACTACGGGATCACCTGCCTCAAGGCCAGACCAGAACAACAGGTCGAGCATATGCACCCCCTCATGCGTGAGGCCGCTAACCATGACAGTTGATCTGAGTGGGTTACAGCAGGCCCAAACAGTCTCAGCTCTCTCTCTTCTCTGGGCCTTCCCCCTTCTCTCCGCAGAGAGCACAAAATGACCTCCCTTCCTCCCACACAACCCCCTGGGAAATGTAGTTCTTTTGCCCTTCTCAGATACTGGTTCTGGCAGGCTGAGTCTGCTGGGAATTGTAGTCCTTAGTCTCTAAGGCTGCTTTCACACGAGCACTGCCCACTCGTGCCTATAATCATGCGGCATGTAAAAGTGCCATGGGCAGCATGTAGAAAGGCCATATTTCTGGTCGTGCATTGTTTAAGAGCGAAAATTAAATACCTTGATATCGAGATATTTAATTTGCTATCTTAAAGAACGTGAGACCAGAAATACGGCGCATCCATGGCACATATAAACGCTGCCCGTGGGACTTTTACATGCTGCATGATTACAGGCGCTAGCAGGCAGCGCTCGTGTAAAAGCAGCCAAAGACTGTTTCAAACAGTCTCTGCATTATAGGGAGCAGCTGTCTCATGCAGTGCGTGACTTGTATCGATGAAAACTTTAGGTGCTGAGTAAAAGGAGTCGCATTGCCATGTGTCAGGCAGTGACTTTTCATGAGCACTGGCAGGATAGAGGAGTCATTTGCCCCTTTCCCCCCACATGTGCTGTGCTCCCTCCCCTTCAAAGTGCCACGACATCCATGAGGGGATCCTGGCAACATCATAAAGTGGTGTGGCCATGGCAGAAAAGGGGTGTGGCAAGTGGACTCCTGCACCTTTCTGACGTGGCCACACCTTCTTGGGGCTTTGTGACATCACAACATACCCCTTTCCTGCATGACCCCACCCCTAGATAAAGAGTCTGATGGCACCTTATACTCTTTCCACAAAATCAGAGGAGCAGATAGGGTGGAAATTGAGGACCTGTGTCCATAAGTCCATAGGTACACCCTGGAGAACAACCTGCAGCAGTGCAAGCTCATACCACCTCTTCCTCCCTTTTCCACACTGCTGGGAATTGCTTTCTGCCTATCCAGGACCCCATCCCTGTTTGGGGGAAGGACACCACTGCACCTCCGACACTCTCCTCCCTAAAAACTCTTGTTGGGCACAAGGTGGCACCTGACAGTGAGGAAGAGGGGGAGGGAGAGCAGCAACAGCCAGAGCAGAGGCAGGGAGGGGTTGGAAGGGATCCCCATAGATGCTGCAGATGGGTGTGAGTAATTGGGAGGCTGAGTGGCACAGCTGCAGAGCACCCATGCACATGGAGTGAGTGGGAAGGATTTTAATCAATGGCTCCCAGGGTGGCCACCACACCCACTCAGGCAGCCTACATGCACTCCTGCTACCATGAATCGACTCTGAAAACCACTCACACAGGCAGCTCTTCTTCTTCCATGCCACCCGCCAGGCAACACCCCCACCTCAAACCCAGCCCAACTGCCTGCCCTCTGCCATGACAACAGCTGTTGACATCATGGAAACATGAAGCTGCAGCAGCCAGTAACCCCGTCCTGACCAGGAGCTTGTGCACCCTGTGCAGCTCCTGGCAGTCTCAAGGAACAACAGAGGCACATACTGGGAGATGGGGGAGACACACAGGAAGCTGCTGTCCAAGCTGCTGTCCTCCATGGCATTGGTGCTTCTCTCATGTGTTGTGAGGGGGTTTGTTGTGCTTTGAGCCCCCATGGTGGTGCATTTTAGGGATGTGCGAACGCGGTTCGGAAGTTCAGAGTTCGGACCAAACTCGAATAGTTCAGTCAACCGAACCGAACTTTCAAACTGAACTCGAATCCGAACCAGTTCGGAAGGCCAAAAAACCCGGTTTTGAATGTACTAACTTGGTTTGGAAGTTCAGAATTTGACCGAACTCAAAGAGTTCGGTCGACCGAACCGAATTTTCAAACCAAACTCAATTTTCGAACCAAACTGAACTCAATTTCCAAACTCGGTTCTGTTCGCACATCCCTAGTGCATTTCACGCACACTTCCTTTCAGATCTCTCCAGAATGCTCCCGGTAGGGCTGTGGGTGAGACTAGGGAGGCGGCCAGATGTTGCAGACCTGTCTGCTGGCATGGGTGTGTGGTGCCCCGGGCTTCATATGTGCAGGGGATGTGTGGGCACCTTCCCCCACTGACTTTTGGGGCTTGTGCCGCATAGCGCACTCCAGATTTTTCGGCAGTGCCCTGTGAGTGGCCATGAGTGCGTGCTGCGTGGGCCACAGGAGTGCACAGCCCCACACACCATCTTCAAATGAGCAGTTCGATGCATGGTTAATGGATGGCCATGCATGGAAGCGTCCCATTTAAAAACATCCTAAGTTATGTCCATGTGCAGACTTTGGACTGGGGCCTTTTTCTGACTCCTTCCTCACTGAAAAGGTTTCACTGCTTTTTCAGCTTTTAGTCTTGGGACTAAAGCAGAAAGTATTTGTGAATGAGTGGTCTATCTGGTCCTTCATGCAGGAATATTCGCATTGGATTTGAACTGCGCTAAGAGACAAGCCAAACACCTCAGCTAATCCTATCCTGTGTTGCTCAAATGCAAACTTCATTATAAAATGGAAATACCAGGAGCTGAATGTATTACTCTCTTTGCTGCCAGCCCTTGAATACATATAGGGGATGCTGCTCTTAAGGCATTGGATGGCTTCCATTTTCTTCAAGGTTTCTCAATACATCTAGGATTATTTGGAATTTCTGTATAACCAGCCAATTTGGAGAAAGTCCACAGTATAATTAGATTACAACTTTAATAATCAAGCCTGTTGAGAGATATTTGAGGCTCCCATACATCCTTGTAGCTGGGGGACCCCTACCTTCCATACACCCCCTACACCCCCCTGACCCCTCCCCACACACACACATTGGCGTTGAAGTCATGAGTACTGGAATCAGTTTCTGGAGGTCATACTGGTGTTTTATTTACACATATGTAATTTGCTATTATTATTTTATTCATATTTTAATGTATGTTAAGAAAGAAAACATACTTTTGGGGGAGTCCTCGGAACTTGGTGGCCCAGAGCAATTATACCCCCATTTCTTCCTTTTGTCAATCCTGTTAATTAGTAGAAGCTATCTCCCTCCTAGTCAGAGTAGAGACAATTTGTTGGATCAATGGAAGAGAGACATTGCCTGACATGTAGCAATGCTCACAGAACTGGCCTTAGAATTTGTGGGACCCAGAGCAAATATGAAATACAGGGCCCCTGATGATCCCCACCCCTCCCCCATAGCCCTGCCCCCTGGGGGCACCCCTAATGGGGCTCTAAAGTCAGTCATGTTTGAAGTCTTGCTTGGAGAGAATGGGGGCCTTGCACCCTGCCCTGGTGAAACTGAGGTGGGCCACTGCAGGGCTCTCAGAAGAGCAGGGCCCAAGGCAGTTGCCCCAGGTCACCTTGTGGTAAGAGCAATTTTCATGCTTTTGCTTAGCATATAAAATTGTCATTGACACAAAGGCTGTCATCCATTTATTTTGGTGTCCTATTGAAGCCACTCCAGAGCAAGTGGTTTGTGGATTGTGACCAAAGTGTGCAGTAATAAAAGCTATTCCGTCCTCTATAGGAACCTTAATCTCACTGAGCAATGGAACACAATATACCACAGAAATCCGCTTCCAGCCAAGTATTTCTTGCCAAAAAAACAGTTACGGAATTCTTTTACAAGTATTGGTTAAATAAACACTAGAGATTTAGAGTTCAGTGCTCAACCCAATGCACTGAAATGTGATTGAAATGGTGCAGTCAATGGAATTTCTGAGAAGTTGAGGGTGGGAGTGGGTTTAATTGGAATTTTACATAATTTTCTTTCATTGGTTTTTATGTTTTTCTATGTTGTGAGTTGCCCTGAGCCGGCAGGAAAGACTGGGAAGCGATATAAATCAAAACAAACAAACAAATAAATAAATGCCAAATTCTGTAAAAATTGCTGTGATCACAGGGATGCAGAATTCACAAGGGCCTTTCCATAGGTTTCATTCTGGTGATACCTCTTAACCCTCCTGCTTCTGACAGTTAAAGTCAAGGACAGTGAGGGACCACACAATCTGAAAAGAGTGTTGGATGCACCAATACACAAGAGCACAAATGCACAAAATCAACTCCCAACTCCTAACTTGCATGTGTTGGTTTGTATACATTTAGTCACATTTAAAATAGCCCATTGCCTAATTTTGAGGCTGAGCTGAAAAAATAAATTTATAGATTCCCATAAGAAAATTCAATTTACCTAAACTCTATCTCAAGCATCTTGGGACAAAGTAAGAACGTTGAATCAGCGAGACTAAAAACTCAAGGGTCAAGTCCATTAGTGTGGGACTATTTCTTTGCGTATCTTTGCAGCCAATAAAGAAAACAGGGCCACTGCATTCATGACTGAGTCTTCTTGTGTATTCAACAGATAGAGCACTTTGATCAAAGGCGGCAAAAACATTTTGCTTGCATATATTGGGTCAAGCCAAGTTTGGCATATTGTATCATAAAAAGTACAATCAAAAAGAATATGCTGAAGGTCTTCTATCTCTGTACCCGTGCAAGGGCAGACCCGATCTGTCAGCGGGCTACCACTAAGTTGCCCAAACAAAACAGCTGAATCAAAGGGTTGCAAGCACAACTGCATAAAAGCTCTGCGCAAAGCTCTGTCCTTCAGGCTATCTAAGTAGCGCTCATGACAATGGAGCTGCTTTAAATGACAATAGCATAGCGCTTCCACCCAACCACAGCTGCCAGATCCTCTTGCCTGCAATATCTTCCATTCTAGTCATTACCAGAGCAAATTTGGCTTATCCTTTGCTTACTTGGGGGACCTGGATAAATATATAAGAATCTCTCGAATAATACAGACTTATATCCTTAATATTCCAATTTCATTTTTAAAGCTCTTTCACCTGAGCTAGGGAATGAACTCTTAGATGCTCTCTTTAATTCAAAGAAGGAGTTTGTGTCTTGCCCAGTAAGTAGATGTTTGTTAGGCTACTGCAGCAGCGTTAGCAGTGTAGTTGGTTAGCTCAGTTTTAGAACAACTGTGCTAAATGCCTTTGTCTCTATTCCTCACTGTATCCATGGGTAACTATTTTTAGTTGTGATGGCTCAGTGAGTCGCCAGGCTTAAACCCACCCTGGGGTGAGTTCCGTCACCCCAGGCAGGGGTCTGTCCAGCCGCTGAACAAATGTTCTGCCGGCCGGGGATGGGGAGAGGGCAGGGAACGTGGGGACGTGGCTCCGCACAGCCCCGCCCTCGCACTCCTCAGCACAGCCCTGAATCCTCCCTGCTGGGTGGGTGCAGCAGCCTATAAGGCCACCACGCCCACCCAGAACTGCTCCGGCCACGGGCCAGGGGTAAGTGGAGCGGGTCATCAGATGTGATGGCCTGCTCTACCACAATCTGGGGATGCCTACTCCAGACTGTGGCAAGGCTGTGTTAAACAGGATGTGCATTGGCCAGGAGCCCAGCGCACATCCGCTGGTAGTCCTGTCATGATCCAGGGTAACTTCTGCTCCCACCTGTGGTGAACATCTGGCAGAGGCGGAGTAGACGTGACACCCCCGTCCGTGGCCACATCGGAGTAAGCATAGCCAGTGCCACGGGCGGGGGTGTCACGTCTGAAAATACACCATGTTTTCCTTCTCTGTTAGCTTATTTAGAAAAGGAGAGGGCACAGCACAGCAGGATTTTGGCTGAAAGAAAAATGGGTGAGGTGACTAGGGGGGACAGCCAGTGGAAGGGAGGTTCAAACTCACCACAACCTGTGCTCCTGCTTGGCAAACATTCCCCAGTGTGACAAGAGTTCTCTGGCTGGAAACTCACTTCATTTGCTCATGCACTGTAGATCCCCTGCATGCAATGCAGGATTTTGCACTGGCAGGCTGGGACACCTTTCAAAATCCAGACTAGATGCAGGATGTTTTAATACTAGAAGATACTTGAAAGTGCTGGCCATCTTAACCAGACATAATTTTCACCCAGAAAGAGAACTGAAAATAGAAATGAGCATAGCTAAAGTTAATTCACTGGAATGAGGACTGCCAGGAATTTAGTTTTTTTTACAGTATTTATTGGGCTTTGAAGATGAATAGAGAAGACACCCGAGCTGACCTTTCCCATTTCTGATTTTTATCCCCCTCTGCACACAAACTGCTTATGCTGTTCCAATAGCTTACATAAAAGTTACCACTCTGGGCATTTACTTTCTGGCAGTTAGCAATTAATAATTGTTTGTTTGTTTGTTCTTCTGCCTGGAATTAAAGCCAATTGATAAGAAAACCACAGGCCACTGGTACCAGAGACAGGGGTCTTAATGGGAGATCCCACTGGGAAGATGTTCTTTATTGACTTTTGAGGCAAGTACTTTTAAAATAAAAGAATGTCTTTTGAACTGCGGAGGTTGAAAAAACAAAGTCAGGAGGATCGATGAGGAGACATAGTTTGTGTGTTGTTTTTGAAATATCTTTTTATGCTATAAAAGACCTAAAAGCAAATATTGATTTTCACTGGTTGGATTTTGATGGCTAAGAAGAGCCATCAAGGAATTATCAAAAGTTTGAAAGTCATGTACAGTACGAAGAGTAATTAACTACTTGCTTACAGAAAATCTGTGCCTGCCAGCTAGAGTCCAGACACACCAGAGAAATCTTCTGGCCTGGTACCGTGCTCTGAGACATGCTTCAGTTTCTCATCCAAACTCACAGGTGAAGCGAGGTCAGATTGGATCAATGGTTGGTTTAGAGGGGGTGCTGCAGGAGGTGGCAAGGTAGAGGCATAGGTAGGCTGGGACAGGTTTTGTGCAGGAGATGAAATGGAGCCCCTGAGCCCACTTCCACCAGCAGCAGCAGCAGCAGCAGATTCTGCTGTACCAGGGAGCATAGTCTCCCCACCCCCGGGCTCGTGGGCCCCGGTGCAGCTGCACTGCCTGCCCCTGTTATAGCTATGCCCTTGGGTATGCGTAACTCAGTAGTTGGCACTCTCTATTCCATGATAAACTGCAGCTGGGGAGAGAGACTAGTGGTCTCAAAAGGGCTTTGGAAAAGGACTTGGGGATGGTACACTTGCTTTTTGTTGTTGTTGTTGTTGTTTGTTTGTTGTTAATAAAGGCACTTGGTTAAGGATTTGATGTGAATTCTTGTTTGATGACCTGCTCCTGCAGCAACTTACAGACAAGGTGGAGCTGCTCTATTAAAGCATCTCATGTTATTTAATATTTTTATTATTGAACATGTTTATTATGATAGTCCCTACATCACCCAGACAGGATTCTATTATGCAAGGTCTTTTTGTTGGGCATTCTCACAGTTGAGGATGGCCAAGCCAAGCTACTTGCCACACAAAGCCCAGGATTTCTTTCATCACTAGACCACTACCACTCTAGGACTTTCCCAGCATGACATGGGACGATCCCCATCTCAAACTCAGGTGTTCTAGCACCAACAACCTGAAAAGCTAAATGACCAAACCACAGCAGTGCCTGCTAAGCATTGTGCAAATAGAACATGACAAACAGGTGTAATAAGACTTCAGGTGACCCCCTTCCCTCAATCCGTCTACCTGTTAGTACCCTTCACAAATCCCACATTGCACTAACCCACCAAAGGAAAACACTCAGCTTCATTGTGAATGTGCAACGTTAAAAAATAGGAGCTACCGCTTCTAACGAACTTAGGATATGCTCCCAGATGCCATGTCTATCCCTGGTTCAGGGCTCACTGCACCTCCCAAGAGAGAAGAGCAGAGGATCCATGTTGTCTCACTCTGCCCAATTCTCCCTTTCTCTTCTGGCCCTCATGCATCCATTGACAACAATCTGTGAAACGTAGAACTAAGCCCCTGTTTGTGGTCAATACAGACTCCATAACACTTTTTGTAAGTTAGGAGTTTTAGACATTGTGTCCTGACCATATTCTACCATGGACCCATAGGTTCCACTGGGTATATAGTCCCCTTCTCTTGCTGCCCTGAACAGTTGTACTGAGTTGCTGCACAGCCCTGCTATTCAGAGTAAGGCTACTATATCAAAATTTCAGAAATGTGAAGGACACTATAGAGCAGTGGGGCTCTGCAATAAGAGATTAGTGGTTAAACATAAGGGTAGTTTTGTATTTACATATATTATTCACATCTTTGGATAGCCCTGCGAGTACACAAATAATATCTGCATCCAGACTAGATTTGTGTGTGTTTTTTTTCCATTTATTTACTTAATTGGTTAAGAGCCAGTGTAGCCTAGCAGATAAGGTGTTTGACTCAGACCAGGGTTCAAATCCTATTTTAGCCATTAACCCTCTGGGTGGCCTTGGCCAAGTCACCATCTCTCAGACTCCATTCCCCATCTGTAAAATGGGAATAATAATGGCCTGACCTGACAAGGTTGTTGTGAGGGTGAACTAAATCATGTCTGTAATAGAGGTGTGCATCTGTAACATTTTCGATTAGTTATGAAAACAAACGGAGCCCCATTCGTGTTTGGAACTAATGTTATGAAAACAGATAAATAAGCAAACAATTGTTGTTTGTTTTCATCCGTTTTCTTTTAAAAATAAAACGTGCATGTGCAAATGGCCGCCAGGGCCATTCTGTGCATACATGGCCCTTTTCAAAAATGGTGTCAGCAGTGTTGGTGCCATTTTGGAAAAGGGGAACCAGTCTGCACATTCCAAAATAGCACCTACACTGCTGGTGCCATTTTGGAAAGGGCTCATGTCTATTTTGCACACACACAGTGATTTTTTTTTTTAATTATTTAAAAAAAATTAAAAAAACATTGTGTTTGTGCAAAATGGCCACCTGGCCATTCTGCACATGCACAGCCCTTTTCCAAAATGGAGCTGGCAGCATCAGTGCCATTTTGGGAAAGGGCTGTGCATGCACAAATCGGCACAGTGACCATTTGCGCATGTGCAGTGATTTTTTATTATTATTTTTAAATAAAAAAACGGAACCCCCCCCTGAAAACTAACCTTTTTACAAAACCTCCCCAAAATGAAGGGGGTTTGTAAACAAACCAAAAAAGAATGGCATATCTTCTGAACAACCCTGGGCTTAAAACACTTTGAATACTGAAAGTGTTATAGAAATTATTAATAATTTATTTGGCTGTTCATTTTGATACTGTCTAGCATGATAGCACATGAACAATAAGCCAAATAAATGAATAAACCAAACAGGCAGGACCAAAATATTCAATGTGGATAACTGAATGGAGTGGGACGAATATCCAATTTAACAGATTTAATTCAAAGATGCCAGATTTGACAGATGATATATTTGCATTGAATATTCATTAGGGATGTGCGAATGCGGTTCGGATGTTGGAAGTTTGGGCCAAACTCGGCCTATTCGAATGACCGAACTGAACGTCCAAACCGAACATTCGAACAGCCGAACGGTTCGGAAAAGTTTGGATGAGTTCGGATGAGTTCGAGGGCGGGAAAAACGTGACTTTGGGCAGGAAAAACATGTCTGGAAGGGGGAGGCATCTGAGGAGCAGACTTCCTGGCACCAGGGGTGGAGACCAGGGGTGGTTTCAGGGCCAAATGATACCGATACCGAAAAAAAAAATTGATTTCGGTATTGGTATCGATAGTGCTATTTTCGGATGTTCGGCCAAGTTCGGCCAAATCGAACTCCACCAAACCGAACAACCGAACCCAAACTCAGGTTTCGAACTGAACGTCCGAACATCCGAACTGCGTTATGTTCACACATCCCTAATATTCATTTCGCTTCTATAAGGAACATCCATTAGGTTCTATGGAGCTACCGTGTTTTGGAATAAGTGGTACCGATTATGTTCTGTGGAGCTATGGGTCTCTGAAATAAAGAACACCCATTATGTTCTATGGAGCTTCAGAGTTATGTAATATGTGATGTTCCCTTAAAATAAGTTATATCTGGAATAATAGAGTCCCACTCTAGAAATGGCTACATTATTGTTGTTATTAATGTTGCTATTCTTGTTATTGTTATTATTACTTTTTATTTATATCCCACCTTATCCCAACATTGACTCAGGATGGCTTACAACAATTAACAGAACATTACATTTCAATGATGGGTAAAATGTTCGATACATGTTGTGCCAGCCTGGAGCTGCACCACTGACTTACACCAGCTGAGCATTTGGCCTATTGTTTTGCAAAGTCCAATAAGACTGCCCAAGATTAAAGGAGCTATGCAAATGTAAGATATTACATTATTATCAATTAGCAGAGTCCCTCTCCCAGTGGCCAGACTTCCTCTGTGGGTGTCACAGCAAGTGGTTTTAACAGAAGAGTCTGCCTTCCTCTGGCTGAGCTAGGAGTCCTACTGAGCTTAACTCGGCTGGAAACTGCTCTGTTCATACATTGCTGAAAGTAGAATAGATAAATATAACAGTTGTTTGTCTTTGAAATATTCATAGTATAATGTACTAAATGAACAGGATAAGGGGAGCACAGTGTCCCTTGGTTATGATCGAAAGGAAATGAGTAGAGTTGGAAAAACATAACACATTATAAGATTCAGCAGCAGCTCCGTTGCCATACAACGTGCATCCCCTCCCGGTCCCCGCGCAAACCATTCCCAGTCAGGCTCTGGAAATGCCCAATACCATGATGTGCCATAACACTTTCCATGCCCAGATCACAGTGGAAAAGTTAATCCTCCCAGCACCCCATCAGGAGATGGGTAAATTGCAGCTGATTTGCTGCAATAAAGTGCATCGGTGGCTGGGGGTGGCAGCAGGTGGTGTGGGCCCAGCTGGGTCAGGTCTGTGCCACAATGCATAGTAGCAAGGGAGACACATGAAAAACAGCTTTTTCTCAATCCCCAAAACTTGCACACTGCGAGAGAGAAGCAACTTGGTGCCAATTGCCAGTCACATACCAAGGGAGAATGATTTTCTGCAGAATTACATGTATAAGAAAATGTCACCCTCGGTTGCCTTTTTTTCTGCTGTAAGAGCATAGTGTCTGCTTGCTGTCGCTTTTCTAGGGCTATGAGAGGCTGCAGTTCTAAAAATCCCTCACAGACAAAATCCCTCAGCATCCAAAATCAGTGTTGGATTTTCCACATAGCTCAGCACACCACCACCCCTGCCAGGACAGTTAGACACCAAAATAAGGGACCGATTATCAAAAGCTCTCAGCACTCAGACAACAGTTTCCATTGCACCTGGGTAAATGGGGGCTCTGCTCTTTTGAAATCCTGTCCCGTTTTGGGTGCTGGTTTCCTTAGAGAGCTGACACCATGTTCATGCAAAATGTGCCATTTGCAGTTACTTATTCCTAGGGAATGTCATGAGTGATGTGCAGAAAGAATAAGATGGCCACTCTTACCTCTTTCATTTTTATTTTCTGTATCGTTTTCTGGGTTAAAAACCCATTNGAGTTCAGTTTGGACGTTCGGTTCAGACGTCCGAACAGACTGAGTTCGGTCCGAACTCCGAACATCTGAACCACATTCTCACATCCTTATTGCTGCAGGACTGCTTCCCTACTAACCCAGCATTCACATGAACACTTATCAAGAGTAAAATAATCTTCTATGGCAAATAATCCTTCACTACACCAATGAGACTTCTATTACCATAGATTTTATCATACAGTACCTTAGCATTTTATGTTAATGATAGACCCTGATTTGCAGTCTGGTGTTGCCCTCCTTCCTAAGGTCCTGTCACTGCCTGGGGTTCCTCTCCTTCTGCTCTCATCCCCTTGATGGTTCCTTATTGCTCTTGCTCAGCCCATAAAATTACTGTTACCCTCCTGTTCCACTGGCATTTCCCTTGATTGTAGCCCATCTTGTAGCCCACTTCCTGCCCTTACACATTCCTGCACTGTTACACTGATTAATCTGTTGCATTACCCACTTCCCACCCACTCTGGTGATACTGCCTCCTTCTCTGTCACCCTTCCTGTCCTGCCCTGTTATAATCCCTGTCCTGTGCTGCTGCTACTCCTGACCTACATAAAATCAGGTGAAGTCTCTTCTGAGGAGCAAATTGCTCACAACTGACATGAACTTTTCCTCTCTACCCCCTACATTTTCTTTAAGGTGACAAAAGCATAACTTCCCTAGACAGAATTAGATGTACTGGAAAAGAAGGCAGCCAGTGGGGCACTGCCATGTAGGCCCAAGTGCATTCAAAAGTCAGGAGACACCAAGAATGGAAGTTTAATGTAACAGGCCCTTCTTAACCCCCACTGACCTCACAGGACTCTGTACAGTGACAGATTCCTTTTGGCTCATAAACCTGAGCTGATTTGACATTATAATTGGGAAGAGAGCAGACACATGTCACACTGAATTAACCAAGTTACTATTTCTTCACCCTGGCAGGGAATTTTCAAACAGAAGCTCTCTCCCAATGCTCAACAGTAGTGCAGCACTGGCTCAGGGACAATGACAAAGCCAACTCACTTATGTCTCTCCTGCATAGCTGTCTGCTCTTCCAGAGGGAAGGAGTAGCAGAGAGCACATGAGCTTCTTTTTGAACATATTGTAGAATCAGTTTGGAATGAATTGAGTGGTGCTGAAAAGGGCCAGTTTAACAGCCTTCGACCTTGAAGTCCATACAGTAATGAGGCAGAAAATGGATGAGGTCTATGGACCAGTAGTACTCTGTGGGGGCGTAGTAGATGGCCCACAGCTGATCTTCAGAACCAGCTGGGGCTGCTGGGAAGCAGGTATGGAGGGTAGTGCAGGATCAGATGTGGGACCAGGAGTCATTTCAGGATCGGGTCCAGGGCATCAAAAACAGGCTGGAGACCAACAAACAGCA
>QEPC01000675.1:858371-872939 GCA_003113815.1 Sphenodon punctatus
GGGGGGGGGGAGATACAGCACTGTTGAGAGTGGAACCCCTCCACTCTCACACCATACACCTAGCACCCACACACCTAATACCCATGCACCTAGATGCCCACTTATACTCGGTGTCATACAACATGGGGTAGGAGGTGCATACAGTGTGGGAGATGGGGGAAAGGGTCCCAGGTTCACGGGGGTGGTAGCCATGGGTCGCAAGCACTCAGGACCGAGAGAGACGGAAGGGGCCCAGCTATGGATGGTAAAGGGGGTGGGAAGGAAACCCACGCACACCACCCCATACCCACACGCCCACCTTCTGTGGCCACCAACGCCTTCTGTGCACCCCCAATAGCCCCACACACTACTCACAGTCACTCACGCACACTAACTCTCACTCGCTCTCTTTCTCTCACACTTCCACACCTTCACTCTAGCTCACACAATATACTAATCACGTTCCTGCAGTCAAGGAGGGGGACAGTTCTTCACAGATCTTCTGATCTCCGGTGGCCTCCCACTGTCTTTGCTGCCCTTAAGTAGGATTGGCCCTGCCCTGCCAAGCGCGCAGACGGGCGGAACGCCGCGGCCCAACTGAAGGCCCCACCCCATCAGGACTCATACTCTAGAGCTGAGGCTGCTCTCCCTGTTTCTCTGCAGCATCAAGTGCTGCAGCTCCTGGCTCCACCCCTGCCGGTGGCACTATGGCCATTAGTGTGTCCCCGGGAGCCACTCACAGTCAGCGGCCCCGCACCCTCTGGGCTGAGAAAAAGCAGCTATGGCGCTTATAGCAGGGAGGCTGCCATACAGGTGGGTGCACGGTATATCAGCAGTATCCCCACTCTGTCTCCGGCCAAATCCAACCCCAGATGGAAACTCTCTATACCCATGATAGATCGCACAGGAAATCTCCTCACAGACCAGGCATCCTTAAAAATAATGGCTACACTGCCCTCCCTCCCTCCAGCCACAGCTGATGCTGCACAGAGTACCCAGATGAAACAAAATAAGTCAATATAGTCCCTGATCCATTGTCCAGCCAGGTCTCTGTGACACATGTGAGGTCGACCACCTGGTCCAGGATCAACTCCCAGACCGCCGTTGACTTGTTAGCCACCGACCTCACATTTATCAGCATCAGACCAAGGACAGGGGCCCTCTGAGCCCTGATCACCTCACCACCTGCTTGGGGGCCTGTGAGTGGGACAGAAACACACCATCTGTCCCATCTCACAGATCGAATCCGCCTCCCAGAAGAACCATAATTCCCCCAGCCCAGAACGACCCCTATGGCTGCAGACCGCCCTTGCTCCACGCCACCGAACAACCCCCACCCCCCGGAGGCTGCCCTGCCAGCCCCCCGAAGGAGATCCCCACAACCCAAAACACACCCCATCCTCCTCTGCCACCAGAGGATCCCACTCTCCCAAAGGGCTGCACCCCTCCCTCACACCAGGGGGTCAACCCTTCCCTCCCTAACCCAGTCCCCTTGTCCCCCTCCCTCATACGAAAAACACCCCATCCCCCCAATCCCTTTTAAAACAATGAAATGAGCTCCCCACCCCCGTCCTGCTAAGGACCATGCCTAAGAGTCCTTTGAAGAGGAGTCAACGTTGTACAGAATTGGCTCCAGCTGCCACTGCCACATCCGAACGAATGGCCCCCACAAACGGCCAGCGCCTTTTGAGTGTCACCCTTCAGGCTGTCATCCAATGACTGGCATCCTCAGGGGCCAGCCCTTAAATAGCTACCTGTAGAGGCAGGAGGGGCCAGGTGTTAGTGATCCTGCAGGGATGCAGGTCCTCGTAACCCTCAGGAGCAGAGACAGCACAATCAGGGATGATACAAATGACTCAAAGGAACAATCAGAATGATAAAAATAAGTCCCAAATGCACAAGTCTCTACCACTTGCTATTACAAGAAGAGGGTATTGGACACACAGGTGTGCAGTTCAGATGCTATCCAGAAGCGGGAAGCAGTGAAAATGCACTCCAACCATTTTCTAATTCTGCAGCCAAGGAAGTATTGAGCTCTCCGTGTAGTTAGATGTTTGTGCTGTTGGTTGGTACAGCTTCAGAAACGATATGATTTATTTAAGATGTTTGTCCTATCAGTGTCTGGCACTTTTTATTCCAGCAGAAGCTGAGCATCACCAGTGCTACTGAATTTTAAGGGAAAGATGTGTCATGATGCTTCACCTGAGCAGAAAGTCTGTGACAGAAAGATGGGCACGAAAGAAACAGGGTCACAGTATGAAATACAGAGGCAGAAGAAAGAAAGGAATGACTAATTTAAGAGGTTGAGTAGATTCTTCTACCTCAGCTGACCTCTGTCCTGCTGTGTTCTGTTCCACAGGTCAGTCCTGTCCTTTAGCGTTGCAGATAGTAGCCTCCTGCTGGCTCTGTCCTGCCCTGCAAGACCAGAGACACTGCTGCTGCACTGCTGCTGCTCCTCTCCACAATGTGCTCTCTTCCACTGTGTTCTGTTCCCTGACTCAGATTTGCCTCAAAGTAGAACTGAAGCAAACAGCAGATTTTGTATGCGAGTTTTCATATAGCCATCTGAATATACAAATAATATCTGTACCCCAAACAGCTATTTGTATCACCATTTCTTCAGATCCTTTTGTTTCAACTCTCATTTATTTGGTGGTTCGCTTTGGTTATTCACTTCAGTTATTCAGTAATTTGATTACTTTGGCCCTTTTTACATGGGCAGCACTCACGCATGAACACCCAGAAAAAAATCTGGTGACGCCTGTGTAAATCACACGGAGGCACCGGCAAAAACGGAAGTGCCTACATACGTGGGGATGGGTGGGTGTGGGTGTAGATGGGTGTTCATCCATCTATACCCTCCCCCCACCCAGCACACATGGACCACAGCATACACAGACCCCCACGTGCCATGGCCCTTGTAAAAAGGACTTTTGTTTTGACACTATTTTGTGCTATTCTGCATGAGCCTAAATGAAACAAATAAAATACTGAACAACTGAAGCAAACGAACAAACTGAAAATATCCAAAATGGATATCCAAAGAAAGCAGGACAAATATCCACTTTGTTGGATCCGGATGGAAGTGGTTGAATTTATCCGATAATATATTTGCACTGAATATTTGTTTTTCAGCTCTACCTCGCAGCACCACAGGAGCCAAGGGCACAGCTATAATAAGAACAGTTAGGGGTGGGCGAACAGAACGGAGTTCGGAAATTCGGTTCAGTTCGGTTCGGTTTGAAATTTGAGTTCGGAAATTCAGTTCCGTTCAGTTCGGTTTGAAATTCGAGTTCAGTTCGGAAGTTCGTTTCAGTCAACCGAACAGACCAAGTTCGGTCAAATTCCGAACCAAGTTTGGCCATTCAAAACCAGGTTTTTTGGTGTGTATTGCTACTAGGGATGGGCGAACAGAACGGAGTTTGGAAATTCGGTTCGGTTCAGTTCGGTTCGAAATTTGAGTTCGGTTCGGAAGTTCGGTTCGGTCGACCAAACAGACCGAGTTCGGTCTGAACTCCGAATTTCCGAACCACGTTTGCCCATCCCTAAGAACAGCTGCACTGGGGCCTACAAGCTTGGGGGGTCCACACTGTCTGCTGCAGCTTCATCTCATATGACTGGAACACAGAGAGGAAGGCCCATTCCATGTTCTGCACTGGGGAGGGACTATTCCTAACTAGCTATGCCCCTGACAGGAGCCATTGGTGTAAGTCTGGGCTAAATGCTGGGGAGCAGGGGTGCCTTTAAGCCTCCATCCATTCATGTCAGCAGGAGCTGGGCCACTGACTTCATTGGGTAGAAGAATGTGCTTTTAATGTCCTGTTATTAAAAACACAAACTTTCCCTTTGTCTCGCAATAGATACACCTGAAGTAGAACAGTCTCCAAAAGGCTTTGGTACTGCAGATTATATCAGTGGGTGTTAACAAACAACACAAGAGCCCTCACTTGAGTCTATAGGTGTTTTTAAATGAAATGGTACCATGCATAGCCACCCATCACTCCCCACCCAGTCGCTCATTTGAAGTTGGTGTGAGTGGAGGCACACCTCCCATGATGAATGGCCACTCATGGTGCACCGAAGGAAAAACTGGATTGTGCCATGCAGGGAAAGGAAAAATGGTGTGTGGGGACAATTGTCCACTCATCCCTTGCCCGTTTGAACCAGGATGTGCACCCACGCTAACGGACAGGTCCACAGCACCACTGCCTCCCCATTCCACCCCCAGTCCTACCGGGAGCTTTTAAAGGGGTAATGGCAACACACACTCATGGGGACTATTGTGTTGTTTGTTAACAGACTATGAATTAGGCCCTTAACTCCTTTCCCTAACATCTTCCAGCCACCCTGAGCTGTTTTTCAGCAGGGGCGGGGTATAAATCACAGAAATAAATAAATAAATAAACATGAGCAGAGAACTGAAAAAATATTTTTGTCTGTAAGTCAAAAGCCATGACATTCATACATACCCCACCTCCCCTGCTCTGAAAGTTGTATGAGGTGCATCCCCTCTGTCTCCCCCTCCCCCACTATGGCTGCTTTTAGACAAGCACTTCCCCACCCACTACCCACCCACCTCCCACCTATTATACGAGTTGCAGGACACCCATAGGATTCCACTGCAGCCCTTCAATCTGTATAGTGAGTGGATGGTGGGTGGGTAGTAGGTGGGGAGGTGCTTGTCTAAAAGCTCCCTATAACTATGCTCATGACAGGAACTGTCCTGCTGAGTGAGTCCCATGTTGAGAAGTGAGATTTGAGAAAACGCAATGAGATTCGTCAGTGTCAAATTGCCAGCTAGGTCCAGAAGACCTGAGCTGAACTTTGCATGGTTGAAAGAGGTAGAACCCTCCCTCTATCAACCTCCGTTAACTCCCCCCCCTCGCCCCGTCCCCCCGACATACACACTGAGAAGTTGCTGAGTTCAGTACTTCTCATGAGGATATTAGCATAGAAAGCCACTGGGCTAAATTCATTTGCACTGCGCTTGGGGGTACTTTGAATGAAGACTTTTCACTCAGCATGTGCGCTGCATATCTTAGCATTAATGGGGTGATCCTGGTACCCAGCCAGCACGAACAAGAGCCTCAAGAGCAAAGTCCTGTGGGAGAAATGACTTTTTGAAACTCCTCTCTGGCTGTGGACTGAGCAACGCTCTAGCCCAATGATTCTTTTCCAGTTGGCTGCCTTGAATTGACAGGGTATTTTAATGAGAGATGTCGTACTGCTCTCTCACTTCCCTGGAAGTTCAGAGTAGAAGTCTTGATTCAGCATTTTACTTTCTGACTGTTTGTGGAGAGTCCAAGACACTGTCTGCCATGGTGACCACTCTTCCTTTAACTTTTGCTGAAATTAACATCCCACAGAGCCAATTATTCCCTCTCTCCTCTGCTGAGGTTGCCACCCTACATTGGCTGCCCTTCTGCCACCCCACATAATATGGATCTCCTTATTCCTCTGCCCAGGTCACCACTTCATACAGCCAATAAACCCTCTTCTTTCTGCGAGGGTCATCACCCCACTCGGTTCAGGAGGACCTCTTGCCCTTCTTCTGGGATCAGCACTGCACAAACCTCAATCCAGGCCCTGACCTTTCTGCTGGTGCCACTAGCACACACAGCCAGAGTTTCTAGTATCTCCCTGTAAGATTGTTCACCCATTTCAAACTCTCCACTCCCTCTCCACAAATTCCCTCTCTCCTTATTAGACAGACGACTCAATACCTCACACACCTTGCAGCCTCCTCACACACCTCCATTCACCCCAGAGTCTTGCTTTCTGACAAATCGCTCACCTGAAACCTCAAGTTTCCCTGTCCATATAGCTCATTCCCCATCTTATTCCAGCATACCCTCCTTCCTTCACATTTCCGCATGCACTGCAGCAGCCCACCTCCCTCGCGGATGCCTCACTACCATATCCCACAAATCCCTCTCCTCCATGGTGCATGCAGATCAGTCACTCACCCTCTTCCCCTCCCAAAGGAACAGTGCTGGAACAAGAGGGATGTGCTCCTCCTGATAGTACAGCCACAAATTTCCCAGAGCTGACACTTGGAACGGCTTCAATCTGCTTCATTAAAGAGCTGAGCTGCGGGTCAGGCTGTTTATTAGGCACTAAAAGTTAAATGGAAGAAGCAGTTTTTGAAGAGCAAATTTTCCCAGTGCTGCATAAAAGCGCTTAGATACCAAAAGCTCGTCAAGTGCATGGAGAAAATTTAAAACATGCCTTGCGCTTTATTTATTTATTTATTTATTTATGATATTGTCCCCTTTAAGACAACACCATTTTGTCTTATCGGGCTGACTGATTGGAAGAAGAGGTCTACCTGACTGGTGTGTCCATAGACTTTTGATTCATTTAAGATTAGACTGTTGGTTAAAGGCGACACTTCATCAAGCACTGAAGGTGTATCAGGCAGTGGGTGTTTTTAGACATGCACCTCCCCACCCATCACCCACTTACCATGCATGTTGCAGGACTGCATAGGGCACCAATGCAGCCATGCAACATGTATGATGGGTGGGTAATGGGTGCTTGTCTAAAAGGTGCTTGTCTAAAAACACTCAGTATTTTCCAGTTAAGATTGCCCATTTTCAGTTGCTTATAACTTTGTCAAACTTTAACCATTTGAAACATACCTCCGCACCCAGTGTTCCAACTTGTTGACAAACATACTGATTGGCCAAGCACAAGGGTGAGTGCGTGGAAGCTGTAGCTTTGTGGAAGGTCTCAAAGCAGGGATGCTGGATAGTGTAGTTTGAATCTTTCTTCCACGGAGTAGACACTAGGACTGTGAGCTCAGGTTTCGAGGAAAACTGATACTGCCTGACAATTCGGGTTTCTGAGTTGTGCCACACACTATATGGCTCGCATCGCAGGTTTCCTGCCTGAGCCCGGCCACCTGTGGAGACAGCCTGCAGTGATCCCTCCCTGGCTGCAGAGGCCGCTGCTGCCACCACCATCTGTGTCTGCCTACCAACCTTGATGCCTACTCTGTCAATGACCTGGTCGCTTTATGGAATGATGTCTTGACCATGGTCACTGACATGGTTGCATCGACTCAGACATCTGTTCCCACCACTGCAGCAGCAGAGGTACCCCTGGTATAAAGAGGACCAGAGATGGCTGAAGCGGGAGGGTAGATGGTTAGAGCGCAGGTGGCACTCAACTTGTGCTGAAGCCGACTGATTGTGGCATAGATTGTTTTTAAAGGACTACACTGTGGCTGTGAAGGCAATGAAGAAAGTTTTCTTCTCCGCTATCATAGGGTCTGCAAAGACTCGTCTAGCGGAGCTGTTCTGGGTGTGAGGGGCTTGGTGAATCTGATCTGTCTCTGCCCCAAAATGGAGTCATCTAATGCCCACTGTGACATTTTTATTAACTACTTTGCAGACAAAATTGCTTGAATTCACTACGACTTGAGTGCTGCCACTTTTTTTCCAGAATCAGAGTTTGGGGCTATGGAAACTCAGTCTTGTCCTGTTTATTTGGAGAGTTTCAATCAGTTTCACCCACCAATGTGGGGGAGGTACTTGGGGCGATGAGGACAAAAAGTTGTGAATTAGATCCTAGAAACTGGGGCCATTGCTGGATGGGTTTTTTCAACACCTCCCTTTGGGAGGTAGGGTGTAGGATGCCCTTAAAACTGCAGTTGTCCAACCCCTGCTTAAGAAGCCATCTTTGGATGCTGAGTCCCTGGCCAGCTCTCAGCCTGTCTCTAACCTTCACTTTTTAGGGAAGGTTATTGAACAGATGGTTGACCGACAGCTTCAGGTTCATTTCAATGTTGTTGAATTCCTGGATCTATTTTACTTGGGCTTTTGTCCTAGCTATGCCACAGAGACTGCACTTGTGGCTTTGGTTGATGACCTGCACCTAGAGACTGACAAGGGGAACTCTACTCTGTTAATCCTCTGAGATCTTTCGGCAGCATTTGATCACGAAGTGTTGTTGACACAACTGCAGGACCTGCACAACTGCAGGGGGTGCACAGTCCACTCTTGAGTGGTTACACTCCTTCCTGTTAAGGAGATCCCAGAGACAGATAATGGGAAATTTCTCACCATCCTCTCAGGACCTCCCCTGTGGGGTCCTGCAGTGTTCTATTCTGTCTCTCCTCTTGTTCAACATGTATATGAGGCCTCTGGGCAAGGTCGTTTGGAGGTTTGGGGTTTAGTGCCATCAGTATTGATGACACCCAGCTCTACATCTCCTTTTCATCCAACCCAGGCCCTGCAATCTCAGTACTTACCCTGTGCCTGGCTGCTGTCGGGGACTGGATGTGGATCAGCCAATTGAGGCTGAATTGAGACAAGACTGAGATGATGATGGTTGGCCAGCCTTGTGGCCAGGAGGGGATTAGGACTCCTGATATTGACAGAGTCTGGCCCCTTTCGTTAATCAGGTCCACAGCCTTGGAATGCTTTTGGATCCCTTACTGCACCTGGATTGTCAGGTTGCGGCAGTGGCCAGGAGCAATTTTCATCAACTCCATCTGGTGAGGAGACTAAGACCTGTTCTTTCTGACTCCGATCTGGACACTATCAGGCATGCTATCATTACCCTGAGGTTAGATTGGTGCAGAATGCAGTGGCTCATCTCCTTTTGGGGACAAGTCTTTGGGAGCAAAATATTTTTTCACTCAATGCACAATTAACTTGTAGAGTTTGTTGTCAGATATTGTGGTTAAAGCCAGTAGTATAGCTGGGTTCAAAAAAGGAATGGGTAAGTTCTTGGACGCAAGTCCCTATTAGCCAAGTAGGTTGTGGGACATAACCTGTGACTGTCAGGAGCTGGGAGTAAACAACAGGGAATGGATCACCCCATCATGACCTTTGGGTACTTCTCCAAAGCAAATAAGATTGGCCACTGTTGAAGACAGGATGCTGGACTCAACGGACTTTTGGTCTGACCCAGTAAGGGCACTTCTTATGTTCTACTACTACTACTACTTAACATTTCTATAGCACTACTAGGCGTACACAGTGCTTTACATTCACAGATTTTTTTTAAGTCAGGCCCCTGCCTAGTGGGTTTACAATCTAAGATGGACAAGGGGAACACAGGGATAGACAGACACACAGATGGGGAACTGAAGCTGAGAGTTTGTGACTTCCCAAGGCCACCCAGTGAGTTCATAGCGAGGGCAGTATTTGAACCCTGGCTTCCCAGGTCCAAGTCCAGCATCTTACTCATTACACGACACTGGCATAGCATTCTATATAGCTGTGGTGTTTCAGTTTATGGAGTTATGTGGTTGGTCTGTGGACTTCTGCAGTTCCATGCACCTTAAATCCCCATGCCACTAGCTTTATTCATTGGCCCTGACTCGGTTTCAGGGAAGAAGCTATTTCAAATTTGCATAAACTCATGACTATTTATAAAAAATTAACACTATCCAGTTTTTGTCTCTGAGAGAGAGGTGGCAACCCTAACCCTCCTATAGCAAAACAGCCAGAGTGAAAGCACAGCAGCTGGTGGCGGTAGTGTCAGCACTTGTGGCTGGGTTTTTATGTGTGATCATCTCCATTTTTATATGCTTTTCCTAGTAGGAGATTAGCAGCAGTTTTACCTGCATTTTCCTTATAGACATGTCAAACTGGCAGAGCCTCTGAACTCCTACTCCAAAAATCCATACAAAAAACCTCAAATACAAATGCAAATAAATGCAAATACTGGGTATTTTCAGACGTTACGAGATCACAGTGAACCACGGTGAATACCCACCTGTGGTCAATATGTCTCAAACGTCTGTTTGGCAGCCGCCAGATGTTTGCCATGGTCAATACCCACATGGGGTCAATTTGAACCACGCTTTCCAGGCTAGCAGGGGGAATGTCCCAGGAAGCGTGGTCAAAGAGGTCCCCAGCGGGGACCAACAAAAAGTAACGTCTGGCCGGGCACAATGGCCCGGGATCCCCGGCGGGATCCCGGGCCGTGGCGAATCTAGCCCGACGCGGCGGCCGCATTGGCCCCGCCGCCCACCCGTCTCCCCGGAGGGCGGGCGGCGGGAGCGTGGAGGGGGCGGGGCCGTGCAGCCACATGTTGCGCCGCGCAGCCTCACCCCCTCCCAGATTCCCCGCCGGGATCCCCCCGGCACGTCTGTTATGGCGTGACGAGGTGACCCCGTGGGGAATGAATGGGGTGATTTTGGTACGGGGTCAACGGGCCCCGTAATGTCTGAAATCACCCACTAAAACCACAAATGCAAATACAAATACTTGACCCTGTGCACAGCCGTAGCAGACACCTCACCCTTTTCAACCAACTCCCTGCTCTACAAAGTGAGGAACTATGAACTGCTACCTTGCTTTACACATAAGGGTCCAATGAAGTTACATCTATGGTGTGATGGGGCTTGTGAAAACAACACACATATATTTATTTTTAATTAATTAATTTATTTTAAAAATTTTATACCCTGCCCCTCTGCCATAGGCAGCCCGAGGCAGCTAACAACAGTCATAAAAATATAAAATATTAAAACAAAGTTAAAATATCATCATAGCATAACACCAATAGAAAAAGAGGAAATAAAACCCACCACACCCTCACCAATCTCCCCACCCCTGGCCCACCCTTACCCCTCTCCCTCTCCAAATGCCTGAGGGAACAGCCAGGTCTTACACTACCTACGAAAGGCTGGGAGGTCTGGGGACAGACAGGCCCCCACTGGGAGGGAATTCCAGAGGTGCGGTGCAGCACAGCCACCAAGAACACCCTATCCTGCATGGCCCCCCGGGAAACCCAGGGGTCCTCTAACACAGCACCCCCAGATGACCGCAGGGGCCAGTCTAGAACCCAGGGAGTGAGGCAATTTTGCAGATAGGCAGGGCCCAAGCTGTGTAAGGCTTTGTAGGTCAAAACCAACACTTTGAATCAAGCCCGGAAGATTATTTGCTGCCAGTGCAGAGGTCGGTGCACTGGTATAATGTGCTCCCAGTGGCCCAGCCCCACCAAGAGCTGGGCCGCCGCATTCTGCACCAGCTGTAACTTCCAAGTCATCACCATAGGTAGCCCCATGTAGACCGTGTTGCAGTTGTCTAACCGAGAGGTAATAAAAGCATGGATGATCATGACCAGGCCTGGAACCGAAAACAGTGGCCGAAGCAGCCACACCAGATGTAACCGGCGGAAGGCACTCCTTGCCACAGCCTCCACCTGGAGATCCAGGCAGATCTGCGCATCAAGAAGCACCCCCAGGTTCCGTACCTGGTAAGTCAATGGAGGACTTCCATACATGGTCCTAGTGCCTGCACTGTGTTCAGAGATAATTAGCATGTCTGATGTCAATCAACTCATAATTAAGAGATAAATACAATCAGGATGAAAATGTATATGTAGAACTATGCAGAGAAAATAACTCTAAGAAGTATATTGTGAGCACAAAAGCAAGAGTATTGTATGAGACCGATAAACAAGACAATAGAAATGTAAATGGAGCCTTAATGACTGAGACGTGACCTACATAGGAGACAAGCACAGAAGCTCCTGGAAATGTCTGGAAGGAGCATCAGAAAGGTATTTACGCCTTTACTTAAAGACAAAGGCAAAGAGATTCCCTCATTCTGCAAGACTCAGGCAAGTACATGGACTGAAAAGCTTCTCAACAGACGAAGAAATGCCACCCAGTCTTATCATCTGGTTGAGACGTACAGACATTAACATGAACTCGAGTAGGGTAAGACTTTAGTTTAGAGAATTCAGAAGTAATATAAGCCTTGAGTTGCCTTTATATTCTTTTATTTGACTTGCACTCGTGAATCAATATTGCACTGTACTTAATTTGAGTTTACAAATGTAAAATTCTTTTAACTAAGCCATGTGTGCTTGCATGGTACTGACATTGGGTAACACAGTTGAGGGGAGCCCCAGGTTAGAGACTTGGGTGAACCTTGAAATTAATCTCTGTGACTTGGGAAACTTCAGGGTTATGGGTGGCAAGAAGAGTGATCTCTTAATGGACTGGGACAGTTCTGGAGGGAGCTGGGTCCAATGGGGACTGTAAGTAAGGAGACTAGGACTGCTTTTAGATGAGTGGCGCGCGATTGAGCATTGCGATTGCGCATAATTTGAAATGTCCGCATGTTGTAATTACACGAGACGGAAGTGGGGTATTATGCGCATATTATGGCTGTTGCGCATTTTTAAAGTCTGTGAATTAAATACCTCAATTGTGAGCTACGGAAGTCTGCCAGTCTGCTTGTGGTGCACAACCACCATAATATGTGCATAATACCCCACTTCCGTCTCATGTAATTACAACATGCGGACGTTTCAAATTATGCACAATCGCGATGTGCAATCGCGCGCCGCTCGTCTAAAAGCAGCCATAGTCACGGCTGGTCTGGGGAGGTGCCAAGGAGCTCCAATTCCATTACAGATGTCCATAGTAAGGATGGGAACCCACAACACAAGCGTTTAGTCTACCATGCTAAGCTTCTGATATTACCACAACACAGCATCCTTAGAAACAGCTCTGCAACTGCAGCTGACCAGAATACACAGTCCTTCACTAGTGGCTGAATTGAAAAGAAGTCAGCAGTTATTCCTGTAGTAGTAGAGATTTGAAAAGGAATGCAGAAGGTCAAGGGTTGACGATGGCTTATATAAAGGCATGTTACATATGTGATTGATTCCAAGTTGTGTTTTTGTTTTTAAAATAGTGGTGACCCTATTTGCACATGTCATAACACCGTTTGATGCCAGAACCCACACTTTGGGAAGTGCTGGTCTACGTTTTTTTTTAAATCTGAGGAAAAATGCAGGTGAAAATATACTTACTCAGTTACTCTACCTTTAAAAATCAGTTTCATGTAAACTGGAATCAAAAACTCTATTATACAATGACAGTAATTGTATGGTTAAGGTTATTGAATCTCCTGACTACAGCACTGAATGAAGTTTGTTTGCATGCCTTAATTGTGCATTTTCCATACTTTAACTTGTTTGGATTTCCCTTAAAGTGTAACCCTAATTCTGAATTTCCTGGGTTTATAATATTGGTTTGAGACTAATTACAACCTCTCCGAAATGATTTATACTTGTAAGATATGTGTGTGTGTGTGTGTGTGTGTGTGCGTGTGTGTGTGTGTGTGTGTGTGTGATTTTAAAAAACTTGCCAGTATTTCTTTCAGTGGTAGAAAAGGGAGTAAAGAGAGCAGCTGGCAAAATAAATTGGTTTCTAGTATGGATGTTTCTCTATTTTTAAAATTAGCTCCAGTGTGAAATTCCCCCCTTGAGTGAGCCTTATGCTGATTCCAACTTGGAATATGTAATGTCCACAGCATCTGATGGAGTGCTGAGATTGAACACTGGATTTGAAAAGGCTTTGGGATGTTGTGCATATGGAAAGGGTTCAAGGCTTGCAGCCAGCCATACTATCCCCAGGTTGTCATTTTCCAGCCCTCACCAGCTACACAGAATTGAAGCATGCCAATGCTTGGCTGGGAGGTCTCCAGAAAATGGTGCTTAGTGAAAGTGTTTCCGTAGGTTCAGCATATATGCTTTTCAGTCAATACTGAACGAACGAGCCGCATGGTGCTAGGAGCTGCCAGCTTTTGGATGAGAGAGAAAAACAAACCCCTCAAGACTAGGTTGTTATTATTCCAATGACACTTTCCCAAAGAGTAAAGGAATTGGCCCCAGACTTCCTGCTAATTCAACTCTCTCTACATAACATTCATGCTGCAGTTTCATTCATAGACACTATTTTCTTTCCATTCCTGTCTTAAACCACCACGTTGTGCTGCTAAATGCTGCAAAACAGCTTTTAGGTTTCACTCCAGCTGTCTCTGATGTTCAGCAGCAGAAGATGTGATCCCTATTAGTATTACGTGGGGGCTGTCACAAGCCAAAGCCTCTGGGAAATTCTGGTCAAAACCAACAAAACTTCCTCTCTCAGGCTGCTTTTAGACAAGCGGGGTATGCTCATGCAATTTGCTCACATGACTTTTAAAAATACCGTGGGCAGCAATTAAACAAGACGTTTTGCACGTTAAAGCCAATCACATGTTATTTTAAAACCGCAAACTAAATATCTTGATATTGCAGCTTTAAAAGAACGGGTGACCGGCTTTAACGTGTGAAGCGTGTCATCTAATCGCCGCCCATGGTATTTTTAAAAGTCATTTGAGCGGATCGCGTGAGTGCACCCCACTCATCTAAGCATAAGGCCCTGAGAATAGATGGTCATGAGTGTTTGCAGGGAGTGATCCTTTTCAATGCAAATTTTTAGGAATGTGCACCAGAGCTCCAAGTCGTTTTTCATTATCGTTATTGCTGTCGTTATCAAAATGTGTCATTTTATAGTTATCATTATAACAATGTCATTTTTGTTATTGTCGTTATCTATACCGATACTGATTTCAAATGAAGATTTTATTTTCATTATTGTTATTGATATCATTTAGTCTCGTGATCTCACGAGATGAAAAACCAGAAATGGTATTTCGATCACGTGTGCTCTCGTCTGCTGTGGCATGGTGTCTGTCTGGCTTGTTGAAGTGAAGTGAATTGGTTGTGAGCTTGTGTGTGTGTGTTGGGGGGGGGGTTTGGTTTGTGCATGAGGATGGAAGGTGAAGGAAG
>QEPC01000676.1:15534-29546 GCA_003113815.1 Sphenodon punctatus
ACAACAGCACAGCCTGCACGGGCACCCCCACAGTTACACAGGCAGTCCCGGAACAGGGGTACCCCTCAGGGGCACAGCACAGGCACAGGGGGAGGCCACACAGTCCAGGTAGCAGCCCGGGAATGGTCCAGGCAGCTGGCAGAGAGACCATGCGCTGGCTCCGGTGCGATGGATGGGATGGAGGTGAGCCGGGGCCAAAGAGCGGAGCAACCGGTCCAGAAGTCAGCCCCCCCCCAGGAGGACGCCGGGAGGTGCAGTCCGGGGGCCCCAGCATGCCACATTCTCAGAGGCACCCAAGGGGGGCAGGGGGGGCATGGGTACAGGAGGGAGCGAGACCGGACCAGGAAGCACAGCAGCACCCAGGGCGCTGGGATCCACCGCTGCATTCAGGAAACAGCTACAGGAGATGGCAGCCATGGAGGGGAACACCAGTCATGGAGGAAGACAGGGGAGGACCGCAGAGGGGTCCCAGAGGCACAGGAAGGGGCAGCGGGACCCCAGGCATCAGCCAGCACAGCACCGAGCCAGGGACATCATGGAGGGAGTGGGTAGTGACCCGCGGCAGCTGGGCGGAGGTGGGAGGTCACAGCTGGGCCAGCATCCAGGGCCCAAAAGGAACAGGGGGCCTCACAGCCAGATGCAGGGGGCCACAAAGGGGCCCGGGGCAGGGTGGCCCACCAGGTGCATAGACATTTACACGAGCCACTCTGGTTGCAGCCACAATGCCCGGATCATGACCATCTCACCCTTCTATGCCCGAATGTACCGTGGAGACTTCGTGGACATGGGGATGACCCGGAATGAGGGGGTGATGATGCCCCCATGCATCCTGGGGGACCTGGAATACCACTTACCCGCTGATTAATGAAGGCGTACCCGGTCACCCGGAACCCTGCTGAGGCGCTCTTCAGTTCTCGCCTGTGTGCAAGCCGGATCGTGGTCGAGAGGACCTTCGAGGACCTCAAGTAGTGCTGGAGGAGCCTTGCGGGTCACCTGGACTACACAGTGGATTGAAGCCTGCTGTGTGCTGCACAACGTGTGCGAGACCGAGGGGGCTGCCCTCGACTACCCTGTGCCCTGGCGACCTCCTGACCCCGTGCCTCTCTATGTGAATTCAGAGAACCTGCGGGAGGACCGATACGCAAAGCGCATCTGGGCCGCCCTGGCAAGGTAGATCAGCCTGGAGGCTGAGGGCTGAGGCCGCGCAATCCCCACCACCACTCTGGGGCCCCCAGCAGCACCCTGGCTGTGCCCCTACACACGTATGCACCCCGGGCCCACAAACAGACACACGGAGGCGACTTTGGTGCCTGTGCATTTATTGTTTCACCCTTCTACAAGTGCTCCCACCACCTTGCCCATGCCCCACCTCCCAGTGGTTCCCCCCCGTCAGGCCGCCCTCCCCCTTCCCCTTCCCCCTGTCCGCCCTGCCCCCCCATCTCCAGGGCCTCCCTCGCGGACGCCAAATGGACACCGTGGAGCTCAGGGAGCTCCCTTCACCCCTGCTGTCCATGTCCCCAACAGTGTCCTGGGAGACCTCGGTGTCCTGAGGGTCGGGAAGTGGTGGGAGGGCAGACCTGGGGCCAGACGGCCCCCCCTGGCCGGCAGCTCCCTCCGGAGGCCTACAGGGACTGGTAACATAGCATAGCATTTTAATTTATATCCCACACACTCTCAAAAAAGACTTGAGGTAGCTCACAGCACAATAAATACATCCCTGGGTTTGTTATTCCACACAGGGGACCCAGCACAAAACAATAATAACAATATACAAATATCAGCTCAATACAAAATACACCCCCTAACTGATGACCTCACTTCCACCAATGCATCCACAATTCAGCAATCGGTCCCACCATTAAACCTTCTATCCCCTGCTGCCACCAGGGAATCCAACCGACTCCACCCCTCTCTCACCGAGGGGAGCCGGCCCCACCAACCTCATCAGCAAAATAACACCACCCCCTATACAAGACACAACCCGCACAAGCGAGCGTGCTGGTGGTGGCGGAGGTGGTGGGGGCGCCGAGGGGCCTGTCATTGGGGTTGGGGCAAGCAGGTTGCCCAGCGGGGCAGCTGCCATCACATAGGCACTCATAGTACCCGCGTGTAGGAACAGTGAGGTGCCAATGTCATGTGACCGGTCCATCTTGGCAGAGTGCTCCTTGACCATCCAGTCTATGGCCTGTTTCAGCTGCCCAAACGCCTCCACCTGCCTGCTGTGCTCCCGGAGCTCCCGCCTCCATTTGAGGCACACCTCCATCTGCAGCCTCCGGTCCCTGGCCTCCGCTTGCTGCACGGACCTTTCGGTGGCCGCCTCCATGCGGTCAATGGCCTCGATCATCTGCTCACCTTGCTCTGTGGTGGAGCAGACTATGTCCTCCACCTGCTCCTCCCTGCGGCACTGTACCCATGCCCGGTGCTCCCTCATCCATTGGGCAGGGGGCACGGGACCACCTTGCTGGTCCCCGGTGGGTCGCCCTGTTGGGGTGCATGGTAGGGGATGGTTAGCTGCCCTAGCCACCCTCCCCCCCCTCCCGTGCCATGACTGGGGGATCCTAGACCCCCCTTTCAGGAGGGCAGCCGGTTCCCTCCCCCGGCTGCCCCCTGCCACCGCCCCCACCCCAGGGTCCAGTTCCCCTGCCCTGGCTCCCCAGGCCTCCCCCACCTCATCATGTTGCCTCACCTGGGGCCTCTGGCTGCTCCTGGGGCTGCTCACCTTGGTCTCCCTCGCCAGGTTGTCACAGGTGCCAGGGCGTGCCATGACCTGTGCGGGAATGGGGAGGGGTGGGTGGGTGTCGGCATACTGTGTCCCCCGGTGGCCCCTGGGCCCCATTTTCAGGGTCTGGGGTGTAGGGTGGTTGCTGGGGGTGGGCCCATGGCCTGTGTACCCCCTTCCACCCCCTTGGGCCTGTCCTCCCAGTTCATGTCCCATACCACCCGCCAGCTTACCCTTTATGTTGGTCTCGGAGCCCTCGGTGCGGCTGAAGTCCCCTATGTCCACTGGCTGATGGTGACCAGTGTACTGGCCTCAGAGTCTCCTGCTACGGACATTGGCTGGGGGCTCTTGGGGCTGGCGCACGAGGGGGGGCTGCTGGTCCCTGAGGTCCCAGGGCATTCCGCTTGGGGGCCGGGGCTCCTGGAGCCAGTGCTTTCAATGGGGGTGGCGAGGGGAGGGGGGAACCTTGGACCATTCCCTGCCCTGGACCATGGCACTCCCGACGAGGCGCGGGGCGACTATGGACCCCTTCATGTGAAGGATGCGGTTCAGGGCATCATAGTAGGGGCCAGTCCGGGCTCCGTTCCCGGAGCACCTGTTATTGTCTTTGATGGCCTTGTACCCCCTCTTGAGCTCCTTGGCCTTCGACTGGTACTGGGCCACTGTCCTGTGATGCCCTGCCGCCTCCATTTCCCGCATGATCTCCTTGAAGATGTGTTCGTTCCACTGGTTGACCACCAGCTTCAGCTGGTGCTCCAGGGTCCCCCAGATCTGGATAAAGTCCTGGGTTTTCCTTTACCCCCATTGCCCCCCTCGGTGATATGGCCATCTCCCGCAGGCACCCTCTGGGTCACGGTCTTTCCCCTCCTCCTCCTGCTCCTCCACCTGCCCTCCGGCCCCCTCCTCCGGGGACCCGGGCTCCTGGGCCCGTTTCTGTGTCTGCAGGTCGTGAAGGGAGGGGAAGATGGTTACCGGGTTGCCACAGCCCCGCTTCCCTCCCCCTTTCCCCCCACCCGCCGGCCTGCCCGCCCACCTGCCTTGGTGCCCCTGTGCCGCTCTCCCCCCTTCAGTCCCCTTACCCGTGTCCGGGGTGCCTCGTCCCCCGGGCCAGCTGCAGGCGCCAGGGTGGCCTGTCCTGATTTCTGCTGCTGCTGCTGCTGCTGTCCCCCCACCGCCTCCAAGTGCAGCATGACCACCTCCTCCTCCGCCTGTGCCTCCACCGCCTCCTCCACCTCCACCTCCTCCTCCCTTGCTCTCTCACCCTCCGCTTTCCTCTCCCTTCTGCCTCACTCCATCCTGCCACGTCCCCCTACTGCTGTGTGCCCTTTAAATCTCCCTCCCCGGCCTGTATTCTTGCTGGTTGCCTGGCAGTGACGCTGCGTGCTTTGTTCCCGGCTGGGAATTGTTTTGCTTGATTCCAGCTGGTGGTTGCTGTTCAGACATTACTTTTTGTTGTTTCCCGTTGGGAATCTCTTTGACCACGCTTTCGGAGATTGGGTATTTTCAGACGTTATGAGATCATGGTGAACCACGGTGAATACCCACCTGTGGTCACCGTGTCTCGAACGTCTGTTTGGAGGCCGCCAGATGTTCGCCATGGTGAATACCCACATGGGGTCAGTTTGAAACACGCTTCCCGGGCTAGCCGGGGGAATGTCCTGGGAAGCGTGGTCAAACGGACCCCGGGCAGGGACCAATGAAAAGTAACATCTGGCCACGCGCCACGGCCCGGGATCACCGGCGGGATCCCGGGCCATGGCGCTTCCGGCCCGATGCGGCGGCTGCAATGGCCCCGCCGCCCGCCCGTCTCCTCGGAGGGCGGGCGACGGGGTGCGTGGAGGAGGCGGGGGCGTGCGGCTGCACGTTGCGCCGTGCGGCCCTGCCCCCTCCCAGATTCCCCACCGGGATCCCCCCGGCACGTCTGATATGGCGTTACGGAGCGACCCCGGGGGGGAATGAATCCGGTGATTTCGGTACGGGGCCAAAGGGCCCCGTAACGTCTGAAATCACCCAATGTCCCGTGGGGACAAAGTTGGATCCATATATGGGACATTGTTATGGCAATTGGACTCTGTCCATCTATTTGTATGTTGCGCTCATAGGCAGCAACAGGTGTTTTTCCTTTTTTGTTATACCCTCCCGAGCATGTAGATACATTTCTTATGTACTGGAATAACAGACGTTGTATGTGTGCATCTTTCCAAATAAAGGAAATAAGACAAAAAAAATAATATGATAAGGCCAGTCCTGGTCTGCCACCCCAATTGACAACAGGTCTTCTACAAAGACGACTAATTTTTTTTAAAATGTATTTAAATTTATATGCCACCCTTCCCACAGAGGCTCCGGACAGCTTACAATCCATAAAACAACAATGATAAAATTCATGCAATAAAAACTCCCGCTCTCACCTGAAAGCTCCCACCTTCCCCCTCAGCCCTATCCAAAAACCTGACCAACCTCTACCCCCGCCTGCCAAATGCTTTTTCAAATAAAAGAGTCTTCTACTGTCTCTGGAAGACAGTTAGGCTTGGGGCTCAAAAAACCTCCTGGGAAAGGGACTTCCACAAAACTGGGGCAGAAACCGAGTTTGCCCTCCTACACCGCTCCCCCCGCCCAGTCCTATGGACAAGGGTAGCACTTAGAACCTGCAGAGGAGAGCACTCCCAGCCAACTGTAGGGGCCTCAGTGACACATGGTCGGGCAGACAGATTTCACATATATGGGACTTCTATGGGAGATGGATCAGACCCCGTTACTACCACCTTCCACTTTAAGTAGTCCTACTAAAGTGAATAGGATTACTCATGGGAAATGATGCTACTCATAGTACTCAACAAGGGAGACCGAATTAGCTCTAAGATCTAAAGGTAGAGTGGCCATACCGCCCTTTTAAAAGAGGACACTTATGAAAAATACATATTGCAGGGCTGCATTGGTTCCAGTGCAGCCCTGCACCATGTATTTTTCATAAGTGTCTTCTTTTAAAGGGGCGGTATGGCCACCCTATCTAATGGCCAAGTCCTAAAGTAGTTACTTGGGTGATAGCTCTTACCGGAACCAGTAATGAATAATTCACTGCAATTATCCCATCTCATTGTCCGATGACTGGAACTGGAGAACATTTAAGCCCCTTGCTGGGTTCAGCTCCCAGCCATGTCACAAGAGCCACAGCGTGAAGCATCCCACTGGAATCTTTCTGAGCAAACCAAGTGAATAGAAAATCCATTCCTGTGAAATAACTCGCTGTGGCATAAATAGTGGTTTGTACATTTTGGATGAAATTTTAAAGAACAGCCGTCTGCAGCCCAGCGTGGAGTGTAGGTTTTCAAAGCTGTCTTTAATAATTCATCGCCCTGCTTGGACTTGAGTGCACTCAATTCATCTTCAATGGCCTTGTCCAATATTTTTCAACATTTGCACTCCAAGTAAAAGTGTCTCCTTCCTTCTCCCTCAAACAGGAACAGGATTCTGTCCCAAGCTCTTCTTCATCTGGAGGGCAGAGCCAGGGGTTTGATATCTTCACGTCCGTTAATGAACCACCAGGGGAAAGCAGTTCCACAATACTGGGGCAGCAACTGAGAATGCCTCTCTCCGTGCGCCCTCGCTGTATGAACCTGATGGACATGGGCAGATAGTACTTGCGAGAGGGCACTGTCACAGGTTTGCGGGTCCAACACCCCACTTTCCTGGGTTCGGTGACTCAGTTTCCCTCACTTGCAGCCCGCCGGAACCAGTTCTCTCTCTGGCTGGTCCAGTCCTGCAAAGGGGAGAATCCTTTTGCCAGCCCCAACTCCCAGAAAGCTTCCCGTTTACAGACTCTTTCTCTGGGTTCGCAAAAGTTTGGAAACTCAAGTTGCTCAGTTTGTGTTCTCCCAATGTCAGACTACAAACACTTCTTCATAAAGATAAGAAGAAAGCTTATTGATTACATAAGCTAGAACAGTTGATACAGAGTGGCTAAAGAAATGAAAAGTAACATAACACATTCCTATTCTATACTGGGTGAATCGCTATGTAAAGCTTACCCTCTAAAAAGCATGTTCTCAGTCAGTGATGGGCACTGATCTCTTAGTTGGTAGAAAGCAAAGTCTTTCCTCTCAGTCCATAGTTCCAGCAGTCTTTTTGCTGGCAGGCAAGATGGAGATGAGTTCTCTCCAAGAGGTAGAAGAAGATGACTTAATGGCCTCTCTTTGTCTTGTCCGTTTTCTTAAATACCCTTTCCAAAGTCTTTGTTTGCCTTTTCCCGCCTGGAGAAGCATGTAGCTGTGTGACTGTAGTCACGTCCGCAAAGGAAGAAGTTCATTTGCAAGTAAATGGTTTTTGTCTGGCTAGGCTTCCCAAATACACATTCTTATCTCTCTCCATTTCCTGGAGGTAGCTTCCATTACATGATTACATGAACTGAGTTGTGAGTTCTCAACATTACATCCATGTTTGACCTTTAGCTTTACATATATGCTAGACCTATAGTCCCGTATCTCTCCTGTGAGGCCTCATGTTCCTCCGTGACAGGCACTCCCAGCTAACCGCAGGGGCCTCAAGGGAGCATAAGGAAGGAGGTGGTGGTTCAGATACATAGTGGCTGGGCTACTGTGTCCAAACCAGAATAAGTCAATAGGCGTATCTATTTCAGTTGCAAATATTGTTTGTATTGTTGGAGGGCTATCCAAAAATATGAACAATATTTGTGAATATCCACTACTGGTTTCAGCTCTAGCTTGGTGCTATATCCCATCCATTGCATCCCTTCTCCCACATAAGCTGTTATCTGCTGCATCCAGCTGGTGATCTCAAATATTTATTCAAAATGCAATGCCTGTGCTTAAGGGGTTAGTTTTTCTGAAATGGGAAAAAGCACCTTTGCCAACCAGAGGCAATTCATATTCACACTGCAGCTTGAAAGGAAAAAGCCTGTCCTGTATTCATAGGAATTAGTTGTTCTGCAGGCCAAAGGAAACCAGTTAGCTTCAGGAGCTCCACATTGGCTTTAGTCAGAACTCTTGTACTTCTATCAGAAGGCAAGGGAAATGTCAGGTGGAAAGAAATGTGAATTATGGTTTTTAATCTGAAGCAAAGAGAAAATGGTTTCAGTGATGGCAGGACAGAGAATTTGCTTACTGTAACTCAGGGCTGAGGAAGTTTTTCCCCTTTCACAGGCTGCTTTTAGAGCTGAAACATGTCAAAAAAATAATCCAAAGTTAATATCTTGTATTCCAGATAGCTTGCTGGTAGAGAGCTAACATAAGAACCCGCACAAACAGGTATACTTGTTGAATTTCTGGCCCACAACATTCAGGTACTAATTGGTACCTAATTAGTTCCCTATTCACGTACCTAGTGTTCTGGAATGCTGACTTCCAGTCCCAATGTTTTGAGTTTCTGTCCCAATTTACTGATCAGTAACTGATACATTGGAAACAGAAATTACAAGATTTTGGGGTATTCGGGTACCCGATTGGTGTCCAGGTAGCCTGTTGGGTGCCCAACATGATATTCAAACATGCGGATAATACCCATGGATACTCACTTCTGCTCTACTTGGCGGTTGTCCAGTAGCTGTGGAGATTAACCACCCATTTGGAACACCAGACATTACTGTTTACCACATTACAATTTACCGCATTTCCACATAAACAAGCCTGTCTGGATTAGGCCTAAAATGACAAAACATGGCAAATGCTTTGTTGGAAACAGGCCATTCACCTTCATTCATAAGAGACAGAAACTTACTGGTTTATCCGCTGTTTTTGCTATTTGTCGTTATTTTTTGTGAGTTGAACAGAGCTGCTACAGGGCCAATTCCAAGCTCTTTAGTGTGCCCTATGTGCATCCCCAGGGGCTGTGGAGAAGCAAAAAATTTGGCTAATTCCCAGGGTAGTGCTTGGAATTGCTAAAAGTGCTGAAAAACTGTCATAAACGTCCCCAAAAGTGATGGGAAATGCCGGAAAGTGATGAAAATGACCAAATAAATGCTGGAATGCCATAAAATTGCAGGAAATGATGAAAAATCACAGGCACCAATACTGACAATGGCAAAAGCACAGAATCACCAGAGACTGACAGAGTACCAACAAACACCCAGAAGTGCCCCCGAAAGGTCGGTATTTTGCTGCAGTATATTATATAGTATAAAAAATATAATATATATCTTACTCCCTCCTATCCAGACTAGGGCTGAGATGAGAACAAGTGTTCTTGTTATGCAGGGAAATAACTGCGAGTGTTCGTTATGCACGGAAATACCGACCTTTCGGGAACACTTGCAAGTGTTCGTCGGTACTTCATCAGTCTCTGGTGTTTCTGCACTTCTGTCATTGTCGATATCGGCGCCTGTAATTTTTCATCATTTGCCACAATTTCATCACGTTCCCACTTTTGTGGTCATTTTTCGTCACATTCCAGCATTTTCCTGTCATTTTCCTTATAAAATCATGGTAATCTAGTTAAACCAATAGCCAGCAGATGCCAAACCAGAAACCATTCTGTATCTGATCAGATACTGTGGATACTGAAATATCTAATTAGATACCAGATAGTGGCAGGTACTAATTTCAACTTTAGCCACTTTGAAAATTAGTACAAACTTCATGGACCACAGAAGGGGGTTGGGGTATTTATGGGGTGTGCTCAAGATGAGGAAGGTAGAGGAGATTCCAAATCCTGGATTCACACACCCCAATCCTTGAGTGCAGGGCCTCATGTCCATGCCCTTTCCCTGAGATAAACCTTTTTTTGCATAAATGAACTATGGCAGACATGATGTAACTGGAGAGCAATTCACATGTGTTGAAAATGTCCTTTCAACACCTAGGGATTTTTGACTCACCAGACTGAACACTGAACTGGAGTCTTAGAAGAAATTCCCTCACAACCTTTTGATCCCCTGTTTTATTGCTAAATCTGTTCTCTTTTTTTAATGTTTTCATGGAGAAGTGAGGGTAATGGGAGGAAGCACAGGAAAGTGTGTTTGGGGGTGGGTGGGAATGCCACGCAAACCCCTAGTAAGAGGGTGGGACATGAACATGTGGGGAGGATGGGATGAGGGGAATGAAAAGGAGGATAAATTAAATGGGGAGGGTGGAGAGGACTCCCTAGATGAGAGACAGCAGAGTGGGGTCGGATGAGATGGGGGGGTGGATGGTTAGGCTTTTTAGAGGTGGAACAAGCAGCAGAATAATTGCTTGCAGGATTTTTTCCCAGTTTTGAGCAGGTTGTAGTCAACCCGATTAACACTGATTAAAATGTCTGAGGGAACTGATTTTTTGCCATTTCGGTTTAGTTTGTTCCGTTGGTTTATTTCAGCCATTTCTAGTTTTATGTCTGTTTTCAACAGAAACAATGACAATGAGCAGTGGAAAATGAATGATAAAAACTGGAAGTGGCTGAAACCAATGAATGAAACCAAAATTGCAAAACCAGGTAATTGATCGAAGGTCAGGCGGGTGGAATTCGTTCCTCCGTTTGTTCGTTTCAGGTCAGTTCGTTTGGATTGGATGGTTTTGCTTGTTTTGGCAGGTACTTGTTCCAGCGCTGAGATTTTTAAGCATATAGTTCAGTTACATTTTATTAACATGCTGTTTCATTTTTTTGCAAGCTGTCCTGAATCATATAGATAGGGTGGGATCTAAATCCAAAATGTATGCATGTACGGACACAATTCTGCAGCTCTGCTTTGTGATGAAAGACAATAGACCTGTTTCTTTGGAAACCCAATGCTTGGGAACTTTTCTCGTGGCCAGTCTTGCCCTACAATTCTGGTGGTGGCTTTGAAGTCTTAATGGTTGAAACCATGTTTCTTTCTTTCTTTGTTTTAGTCATTTATTAAAAGATTTACTATCCTGCCCCCCTTCTGCCAAGGGAACTTGGGATGGTGTACAATATAAAACACAGAATAAAATATATAACATAAACCCCTCAAAATTCAATAAAACCAGCAATATCATCACCCCCCCAACCCAAGACCCCTACCCGTCTCCCTCACCAAACACCTGGCAGAACAACCAGGTTTTACATTGACACCTGAAGGAGGGAAGGTCCTGGGCCAAATGAACCTCTGCTGGGAGGGAGTTCCACAACCGAGGTACGGCGACCGTGAACAGTCTCCGCCACCAAACACAGGGAACCTCCAAAAGGACACCCCCAGGCAACTGAAGTGGCTGTTTCAGAACCTGGGGAGTGAGGTAGCCCCACAGGTAGGTGGGGCCCAGACCGTGTAGGCTTTATAGGTAAGCACCAACACCTTGAATCGGACCTGGAAGCCAACAGGCAACCAGTGCAGAGAACGGAGCACTGGTGTTATGTGCTCTGGCAGCCTGTACCCATCTGGCAATGGGCTGCCACATTCTGCACCAGCTGCAGCTTCCAGACCATCACTTTGGGTAGCCCCACGTAGAGTGTGTTATGGTAATCAAGCCTCGAGATGATGAAGGTATGGATTATGGTGGTAAGGTCGCAGTCTGAGATTTATAGCCACAACCATCATACCAGATGTAACTTAGTAAATGCACTCCTTGCCACAGCTGCCACCTGGACATCCATGCGGAGATGCAAATTGAGGAGTACCCCCAGACTGTGAACCTGAGGAACCAAGGCAGGGTGCACCCCATCAATGAAGGTTGCACCTCCACTCCCTCGGCCCTCCCCACCAGAATCACCTCCGTCTTATCGGGATTCAGCTTCAGGTGGTTCGCCCTCATCCAGTCCCCCACAGCTGCCAGACATTGAGTAAGCAACGAGACTGCGGGGTCTGAGTCTGCTGAAAATGAGAGGTAGAGCTGGGTGTCATCAGTGTATTGATGACGACACACTCCAAGTTCTCTCATGACCTTGCCCAAGGGCTGCACACGTTAAACAGGAGAGAGAACAGAATGGAACCTTGCGGGGCCCCGCACATGAGATCCCAGGGAGATGATGTACAGTCACCCAGAACCACACGGTGAGTTCTTCTGGCCAGGAATGAGCAGAACCATTCAAGAACAATCCCGACCACCCCGGCATGATCCCACAGACGAAACACCAATATCTCATGGTCAATGGTATCAAAAGCAGCTGATAAGTCTAACAGGACCAAAAGGGTCAACTGTCCCAGATTTAAAGCTAGTTCCCCAGGTTTGGTGTCTTGGGGTGCTCCTGGATTCTCAGCTCCGCCTGGATGTCCAGGTGCAGGCTGTTTCGAGGAGTGGATTTCGCCAATTACATCTGGTGCGGCAACTTTGGCTGTACATCTCAGACTCTGGCCATTATCATCCATGCTTTCATCACCTCTAGGCTGGACTATTGTAATGCACTCTACGTGGGCCATGGTGATGGCTCCGAGACTGCAGCTGGTGCAGAATGCACCTCCTAACGGGAGCACATTACACCGGTGCTCAGTTCTCTGTACTGGCTGCCTATAGTCTTCTGGGCCCGACTCAAGGTGTTGGTGCTTACCTATAAAGTCCTAAATGGCCTAGGCCCTGACTACTTGTGGGACTACCTCACCGACTGGGTCCTGGATCGACACCCTTCGGTCATCTGGGGTGGGCTTTCTTGAGGTCCCCCGAGTCTTCCAGAGGGCCACGATGAAGAGGGCATTCTCGGTGGTGGCACCAAGGCTGTGGAACTCCCTCCTGGCAGAGGCCCGGCTGGTCTCAGACCTCCCCTCTTTCTGATGAAGTTGTAAGACCTGACTGTTCCACCAGGCGTTTAGTGTGTGAGAGAGGTGTGGGGAGTGGGTTAGGGTGGGTGGGTGTTTAGCAAACTTCTGTGTTGATTTGTTCAGTTTTAATGTTTGTGTCAGGAGGGGCAGGGTATAATTAAATAAAGTACGGTGCAGGTTGTCAACCGGGGCCACAAATGCAGTCTTGGGGCCATATCCTGGATGAAAGCCAGACTGTGAGGGATCCAGAAAACCAAGCAAGTCAAGATGGTCCTGGAGTTGCTGAGCTGGGTGTCAGAGTCAAGTGATGGTTTCTTGAGCAAGGGTCGCACCACAGCCTCCTTAAGAGACCCTGGGACCCTGCCCTCCTCAAGGAAGTCATTGACCACCCATGCCAGCACCGACCCCAACATCTTCCTGGCAGCCCAACCAACCATGATGGGCAAGGATCTAATTCACACATTGTGGGTCTAACAGCCCCAGGACATCCTCCACATCGGCAGGGGTCACCAACTGAAATTGATCCCATAAAACAGAACAAGCCAGGGTATTCGTAGCCTCTGGTTCCCCAACTGTATCAACTGTGGTGGCAAAGTCGTGGTAAATGTGAGTGATTTTATCCATGAAAAAAATCAATAAACCGATCACAGCGGGTCCGGGAAATCTCCACTTCCAGGTGGAGGGAGGCTAGACTGACCAGCCCCTTTTCCACCTGGAAGAGCTCTGCCAGGTGAGATTTCGCAGATGCTATGATGGCAGCAAAGAACTTCTTCTTTGACACCCTCACAGCCACTGCATAGGCTTTCAAACTAACTCCATGCCGCAATCTGTCATCTTCAGCATGAATATTTATTTATTTATTTATTTGTTATATTGATTAGCCACCCCCTCATGCCTACGGCATCCCGGGGCGGCTTACAACATGAAAAACACAACAATAAATTATTAAAATGTAAACATTTCTAAAAACATCTCCCCTTCCACCTACCCCTCCCTCCCACCCTCCTCTCCAAAGGCCTGGGCGAACAGCCAGGTCTTGCAGGCTCAGCAGAATGCCAGCAGACCCAGGGCCAGGCGAATTTCCTCTGAGAGGGAATTCCAGAGTCGCAGCCTGGCCACCGAGAATGTCTGTTCCATTGTGGCTCCCTGCCTAACACGGGGGACCTCCAGGAAGGTGCTCCCGGTAGACCGCAGGGATCGCTCTGAGACGCAGTAAGTAAGTAAAACATTTATTTGTATTAACCATCAGGTTATAACAAAATTACAAAAATTTACAAACAATTATTAATAATCACAAGAATAAAATAGTACACGTAGCACAAAATTACAAGATACAAAGGAAAAAAGACAAAACTTAGTACGTAGGTCAAAACACAAAGAATATTGTATATCAAAGTTTCCATTCAAGATCCACATATTAATATATACATCTCAGTACCAGGTTTTCCCTCATAATCTAACTAACCCCCATACCATCCTCACCAAGAATAATATTTTAATGTCAGCAACAGATCCACACTGAGTTATTTGCAATTATCATGCACAACCTCCAGTTTATCAATTTGGCTACAACTTAATGATATCTCATGTGAGCAAAACCTGCTACATGTGTAGCCCGAATTGCTAAAGTTCAGAAATTTCCTAAATTTCTCT
>QEPC01000676.1:29646-41709 GCA_003113815.1 Sphenodon punctatus
AGCTGGCTCCACCCCCCGCCTGGAAACTCTGCACAGCTGATGAAAACTTTGCCGGTGAGTTCACGGGCTCCTCCGCTCCCCGGGCTCAGGACAGAACTGCCAGAGGCTAACAAGCCCCTTTTCTCCTTTCTGCAGGGCAGCTGGCTCCACCCCCCGCCTGGAAACTCTGCACAGCTGATGAAAACTTTGCCGGTGAGTTCACGGGCTCCTCCGCTCCCCGGGCTCAGGACAGAACTGCCAGAGGCTAACAAGCCCCTTTTCTCCTTTCTGCAGGGCAGCTGGCTCCACCCCCCGCCTGGAAACTCTGCACAGCTGATGAAAACTTTGCCGGTGAGTTCATGGGCTCCTCCGCTCCCCGGGCTCAGGACAGACCATACAACAGGCCCAGCAGTCAGGCGCGCCTTTCAGGTCATCTGAGTCCCAGAGCAGACTCCTCTGAGACGCAGAGGGCGAGGCGGTCCCCAAGGTATATGGGGCCGAGACCATGTAGGGCTTTATAGATCAAAACTAACACTTTGAATCTGGCCCGGTACGCTATAGGCAACCAGTGAAAAGTGCGGAGCACAGGTGTTATGTGCTCCCGCCGACCCATCCCTGTAAGGAGACGGGCCGCCGCATTCTGCACTAGCTGCAGCCTCCGGACCAGAAACAGGGGAAGCCCCATGTAGAGCGCGTTGCAGTAGTCCAGCCTCAAGGTGATGAAAGCATTGATGAGAGTGGCCAGGTTGGGCCTGGAGATGTATGGACGGAGCCTCCGTACTAGAGACAGCTGGTGGAAGGTGGCGTTAGCCACCGCCTCCACCTGCTGGTTTAGACGGAGGTCCGAATCCAACAGCATCCCCAGACTCCAAACCTGTTGGGCTACAGGAGGGCAGACGACCCCCCCCCACCACCGAAGGAGCCAGCACCCCCCTCGCCCTTCCCACCACGATCACCTCCGTCTTATCAGGATTAAGTTTCAGTCTGCTCTGCTGCATCCAATCCGCCACGGCCTCCAAACATTGGGAAAGTATCAAGGCAGCAGGACCTGGGTCAGTTGAAAATGAGAGGTACAGCTGAGTATCATCAGCATATTGGTGACAATGCACCTGAACCCTCTCATGATCTCCCCCAGGGACTGCATATATACATTAAATAATAATGGAGACAGAATTGAACCCTGTGGAATGCCGCAGGTCAAGGCCTGGGGGCGTGATGTTTCAGCCTACAACACCACCCTCTGGCTTCTCCCCACGAGGAATGAGCGGAACCACCCGAGGACGGTCCCATCCAGACCCCCCAGGTCTTGCAGTCATCTCAGCAGCAGCCCATGGTCCACAGTTTCAAAAGCAGCCAAGAGATCTAGCAGGATCAGAAATGTTGAACATCCTGCATCAGGATCAGAAATGTTGAACAGTGTGACGCCACCGTCACTCTAACCGCCTCCCGTATTGTTTTAACTACTGCAGATCCTCCATAAACCATGGGGAGATGCGGCTCTGATGTTCGGGAAGTGGATGACTGGGAGCCGCCCGGTCGATGGCCTCAGATAACCAGGTGTTCCAAAACACAACAAGGTCATCGAGTGGGCAGGTATCGAGGTCAGAGGGTATTTTCCCCAGAGCATTTCAAAACCGATCTGGTTCCATAAGTCTCCAAGAGCAAACCAACTTAACTGGTTCCACACCTTTCTGGAGGCAGACGTGCACCAGGAGCTGGGTCCAAAGCAGATAATGATCCATCCATGACAAGGGCAATCTCAACACATCCCCCACTAATGCATCCCCCCGCCCCCAACCTGTTGAAACCACACTGGATTTTTTTGTAAGATGAACAGGGCTGTGCATGTTATGCCAAGCTGATCTCAGAAAACTACAACTACTTTGTTCCCCTCCTTGTCAAAGGTGCCGTGAAACATGTTCCCTGCAGCCACCACAAGGTCTGTACTTCTCTCTGGCAGCTGGAGACCAGCACACTCTTGAAGAAGCAGAAGAGCAGCGATCCGTACACTGGAAAAGCACTAACAGAGTAATTGAACTCTGCCCTCCTGAAGAGATGTAACAAGATTTTACTTGCTCCAGTCACAAAGTTCAGGCATGCCTCCATTAGTTTTGAACCACTGATCTGGTAAAACACCACCAACTGAAAAAGACGTCCAATGATGTCGACTCTCAACTCCTCTGGAACTTGATGATCGAAAATGAGAAGCTGACAGAAGGTCTAGGAAGAAATCTTCCTAAATGTCCCAGAAAGCCCTATCAATTCACTGCTATCATGCCCATATGCTGAGAAATACATCTCTTGTGGCCATGGCCACTAAAAATGGGAAAGCTACTGGCAACAACAGTGTTTCCTCAAAATTCCTAGCTCATTTAGGACCAAAAAGATGAGTGTGACTGACAGCATGGTTGACAGACCTACTTACTGACATACATATTCTATGAGGATGACCCCACCCAACCTGGGTTGTGGCAATAGTCATTGGTCTGATTTATAAATGGGAAACAGCCAAATGTTGCCACTAGTTCTCAACCAATATCACTTCTCACCACACCTTTCAGTTAATGGAGAAGTATTTATCAGACCATCCTGAGAGATGACTTCAGACTGTGGCAAAGTTGCTGAGTTTGGCTTCCAAGGGAATCTGAAAATTCGAACAGCAGTGAAATATTTAAGGACGTAAGTACCACCATACTGGGTCAGACCAATGATCCATTGGGCGCACCAGCCTGTCTCTGACAAGTGGCCACTCTCGGTCTCTTTGGAGGAGTACCCAACAGGTCATAATGGACTGGTCCATTCCCTGCTGTTCTCTCCCGGCTACTGACAGCCAGAGGTTGCATCCCCTGACCTAGTTGGTTAAGAAACTTGATTAATTTATCCATCCCCTACAACAAAGTATGGTGGTATGGGCTATTGCTGATGTCATCAAGGATCAGCAATGCTGTAGCAATGTGAGACAGCTGGCCCCAATACTAAGCAATCGTAGATTCCACATCATTTTGAATGAGCAGAGGAGTAAAGTGCAGACCCTCAAGTGGAGGCCGATCACAAGGATCCATGCTGGTTCTCTCACTGCCTAATAATCTACATTAGTGACTTGGTTTGTTGTAAGTTCATTTCTGCTACCATGTCTCTTGCAAGTGTAAGGAGCAGAGTTTTCAGGAGGGGAGTTCCAGGCATAGGGGGGCAGCATGGGAAAAGGGGTGAAGATGATGACGTAGGAAGCAGGAGACTTCTAGGAAGGTGATGGTGATGGTGGAGGAGGCACTTTAAGTTCTGTCATTTGGTACATTTTAAGAAAATAGAGGCTTCAGATGGGAATCTTGAGCAATGGTAACAAAAGGCATTAATGGCTAAAATATACAAATCTGACTCAACATGATGAAGTTGCACAAAGTGATTTCATTATCAGCTTGTTGTGGCTTTATTGAAAGAGCTATGGGAGATGCCTAATTTAGCCCTGGTAGGGTTGGAAGCTTTAGAACTGGGCTTGTGTATCTGAAAGAACATGAGCAAGTAATCAGAAACTGACAGGTAACAGGCCAACCTCAAGAGAACTAGATTAGGGCATAAACAAATAGGATGTGGGTGGCCAAACCATGGTTCGGGAGCTACATGCCGCACTTAGGCAGGTTAAATGCAGCCCTCAGTCAGGGCTGGTTCTCAGTCCCATGCTGCCTTAATGGTCCCGTGTCTTGCTTCATTGCAACAAGAGTCTCGGCAGCTGTTCCTCAGAATCTCAGTAGCCAGGATTGGAGAAGACTGGCTCTATCAGCCAATCATGAAGCAGGAATGGTTTGTGTGCACCCTGTGAGGTCCGAAAGCTTGCGTATCTCCACCAACTGTATAAAAGAGATCATTTAACTACTTTGGGTGATTTCAGATGAGATGGGGTGGCATTCGCCCTGTCTCGGAATCACCCAGATGATTCCCCACCGGGATCACTCCGGCACGTCCAACAGACGTGCCGGGGGATCCCGGCGGGGTATCGGGGAGGGGCCGCGCGGCGTAACGTGCGGCCGCACGGCTCCGTCCCCCCATGCTCCCCCACCGTCTGCCCTCTGGGGAGATGGGCGGGTGCCGCAGCCAATGCGGCCGCAGCGCCCGCCTGATTTGACCACGGCCCGGAATCCCGCCGGGGATTCTGGGCCATGGTAGCCGCCCAGACGTTACTTTTTGTTGTTTCCCGCCGGGGATCTCTTTGACCACGCTTCTGGGGATTGTCCCGTGGGGAGCCTCAGAAGCGTGGTTGAAATTGACCCCCTGTGGGATTCGACCGTGGTGAACATCTGACGGCCACCTAACAGACGTTCAGGGCACTTTGACCCCATGTGGGTATTGACGGGAGTTCACTGTGATCTCATAACGTCTGAAAATACCCTTTGTCTCTGTTGCCTATATTTGGGACCAACACAGCAGCCTTGCTTTCTCTTCACAATGCATATGTGTCTCTTAGCTCATAGCGTCTGCAAAGTCGCGGCCAGGGGAGTTGCTCCGGGTGGTGCGGGGGCTGGTCAGTCCGGCCTCCCTCCGCCTGGACGGGGACTTGTCCCAGGCCCACTGTGAGGAGTTTGCCATCTGCTTTGCAGACAAGATTGCTCAGATCCAGAGCAACTTCGACACTGGATTAGAGACTAGGGCTGTAGCGGAATATCGCAGCGGTAGCTATTTCCGGCGGAAACAGTGTTTCCGCAATTAGTGGAATGGCATGGCAGAGGCTTTCATTCCGCGGTTTCATTCCGCGGTTCCGCGGTTCCGCTTATTTAATTCCGCAACTTAGTGGAATCGTGGAAACATGACATTTTCGCTATTTCCGCAATTCCGCTAGCGCCAAAAAATCGTGGAATAGTGGTTTTCCGCAATTTCCGCGATTTTTCCGCGATTTTTCCGCAATTCCGCGATTTGCAGAATTCCGGCGGAATTAGCGGAATATCCGCAGAAATGTCGCGGTGTGGCGCGGGCAATTCCGAAATAGCGGAATGGAATCGCGGCGCGGTAAAAGCTGCTGCCGCATCAGCCCTATTAGAGACAGTAGAAATAGAGTGTGAGGTGATGGAGGCGCCGTCTGGTCCATCTTTCTGGGATGAGTTTCAGGAAGTGACGCCAGCCGATGCTGTGGAGATCCTGGGGTCAGTGAGGGCCACTAGTTGTGAATTAAAGCCTTGCCCGTCCTGGTTGGTGAAAGCCTCCAGGGAGATACTAGGGTCAGTGCTGGCGGGGATTATCAACACGTCCCTTTGGCAGGGGAGTTTGCCCCCCGGTCTCAAGGAGGCGGTGGTGTGCCCCCTGTTGAAGAAGCCATCTTTGGATGTGGATGCACTCACCAGTTACCAACCCATCTCTAATCTTCCCTTTTTAGGGAAGGTTATTGAATAGGCAGTGGCCCTGCAGGTCCAGCCTCACCTGGACAGCATCGGTTTTCTCGACCCCTTTCAATCAGGGTTTCGGCCCGGCTATGGTATGGAGATGGCGTTGGTGGCCTTGGTAGATGATCTCCGCCAGGAGATGGACGCAGGACATTTGACATTACTGGTCCTGCTAGATCTCTCAGCCGCGTTTGATACAGTGGACCATGGGCTGCTGTTGAGACGGTTGCGTGACCTGGGGGGTCTGAATGGAAGCACCCTTGGTTGGTTCCAGTCATTCCTCTCGGGGAGGACCCAGCGGATTGTCTTGGGAGCAGAAATATCCAGCCCCCGGACCCTGGACTGTGGTGTTCTGCAAGGTTCAATCTTGTCTCCTTTATTATTTAATGTATATATGCAGCCCTTGGGGGAGATCATGAGAGGGTTTGGTGTGCCTGGATTCCGAACCTGCTGAGCCATGGAGGGACGCACCCCCTCCACAAGAGGGAGCACCACCTCCCCCGCCCGGCCCACCACCATCATCTCCATCTTATCAGAATTGAGCTTCAGTCTGCTCTGCCATAGCCAACTCGCCATGGCCTCCAAACACTGAGATAGCATGGAGGCGGCAGGGCCTGGGTCAGCTGAAAAAGAGAGGTAAAGCTGGGTATTATCAGCGTATTGGTGGGTTTTGAGGAGGGATATGAATGTGCGGAGGGAGGGGGCAAGGCAAATGTGGGGAGGGAGTGAGTTCCAGGCATGGGGGGCATCAAGGGAGAAGGGACGAAGGTGGTTAGGTGAGCAGGGGAGACGAGGGAGAGTAAGGGAGGGGACAGAGGAGGAGCGGAGAGTACATGCAGGATTGTGTAAGGAGATAAGGGCTGAGAGGTAAGGGGGAGCCAGGCTGTGAAGGACTTTGTAAGTAAATACCAGGAGATTGTGAAGGTTGCGTGCAGGAAGGGGGAGCCAGTGAAGTGAGGAGAGGAGAGGCTGCACGTGGTCGAAGTGACGGACTGAGTGGATGATCCTAGCAGCGGAGTTTTGGATGGAAATAAGGGGGAACAGATGAGAGTGGGGGAGGCCAGTGAGGAGGAGGTTGCCATAGCCAAGGCGAGAGATGACCATGGCGTGAACAAGGGTTTTCGCTGAGGAGACAGAGAGAAAGTGGCAAAGCCATGCACTGTTACGGAGGGCAAAGCAACAGGACCTGGCAACAGAGTCGATGTAAGGTTTGAAGGAAAGGTGAGTGTCAAAGACAAAGCCCAAGCTACAGGCTTGGGGGACAGGACAGATGGTGACCCCATCAATAAGGATGGAGAGGGAAGAGGGGGATCAAGGGTAGGGAGGAAAAATAAGGAGTTCAGTCTTAGCCATGTTGAGCTTGAGCTGACGTCAGGACATCCAGGTGGAGATATCAGAGAGACAGTTGATGAGGCGAGCTTGGACAGAAGGGGAGAGAGAGGGGGTGGAGAGATAGAGCTGAGTGTCATCAGCATAAAGGTGATATTGGAAGCCGTGGGAGGCAATGAGTTTGCCAAGGGACAGGGTGTAGATAGAGAAGAGGAGAGGGCCCAGAACAGAGCCTTGGGGAATCCCCACCAAGAGGGGGAGGGAGGAGGAGCTGGAATTGGGAAGAGACACATTAAAGGAGCTGTCAGAGAGGTAGGAGGAGAACCAGTCAAGGACAGAGCCGTAGAAGCCTAGGGAGTGAAGAGAGTCCAGTAGGAGTGAGTGGTCGACAATGTCAAAGGCAGCAGAGAGGTCAAGGAGGACAAGAATGGAGTAAACGTANGACAAGAATGGAGTAGAGGCGGTTAGATTGAGTGACCTTGGTGATCTTGGCAAGGGCTGTTTCCGTGGAGTGACGGGGGTGGAAGCCAGATTGGAGAGGGTCCAGGGATGAGTTGGCAGAGAGGAGATCCAGGCAACGGGAGTAGACAACACGTTCTTGAAGCTTAGAGGCGAAGGGTAGGAGGGAGACCGGTCGGTAACTAGAGGGGTCAGAAGGGTCGAGGGTGGACTTTTTGAGGATGGGAGAGACAGTGGCATGTTTGAATGCGGAGGGGAAGGAGCCAGTGGAGAGGGAGAGATTAATGACATGTGGGGTGGGGACCACGACAGTGGGAGCAATGGAGGTCAGGAGGTGGGAGCGGATTGGGTCGAGAGGGCAGGTGGAGGGGTTGGCAGAACAGAGCAGAGAGGAGATTTCCTCAAGGGAGGCAGGAGGAAAGTAGGAGAAGAGAGTGGGGGGAGGGGACGGGGAGGGAGCAGGGAGAGGAGATGGGTGGGAAGCAATGTCTTGGCAGATCTTGTCAATCTTTGAGGTGAAGAATGACGTGAGGTCCTGAGCAGAGAGGGAAGAAGGTGGAGAGGGCCTTGAGAAGGGAGTCAAAGGTGGAGAAGAGGCAGTGAGGCACTGAGATGACCTCAGTCATGAGCTGTAGTCACTAAAATCGGCTCCCCATTTGGGGCTTTCTAAACTAAAGAGTAGCTGAGAGATCTCCCTTTCCCTTGACTCTAACCCCTTCTGCTTCCTAGGCCTTCTCCAGCTCTGAGCCTTCCCCATGTGACACTGGCTCTGACTCTGGCAGACCTCCAAGGGGAGGGAGTTCCACAACACTCAGATAACAACTGAGAATGCCCCTCTAAGTGCCCTTGTTGTACGAGCAAAATTGGTGGATGGTACGCACAAGAGGGCATCCCTGGCTGACTGCAAGGATTGTGAGGGAGCATGATTGGAGCTCCCAACCATGTCTCCCAATCATCCTTTTATCTGCTGTCTTTCAGAGATAAGATGTCTTTTTTCCCATAGCTCCAGCAGGGGTCTTGGTAACCTGACTGGATAGGCCATGTTGTGTCTTATATACGGCAGTGGCTCCCAAACCTTTTATTCAAGTGGACAACCAGCAAGTGGACAACCAGCAACCCTCTTGTGGTCCACTATGTACTTGTGGACGGTGGCTGCAGCCCATGGCATGCTCATTGTCATGGTGCCCACCAGCACAGCAATCCCCATGGGAGCAGTGAGGGACGCATGGGGTTGGAGTTGACCATAATGCGCTTGCACTAGCTGCATGAGAACTGTCGGAGACTGAAGCCTACTTTGCCATAACAGTGTCTGGCTATTCATACCAGCCATTAACCTCTTACCGTGGCCTCGCAGAAAATGATTTGAGAACCACTGTCATGAAATATACTACCTCTGGCATGAATAATACTAACACAGGTGAAAAGATGAAAATAAAACAGAAACTATCCTAGTGCTTAATATATAAATCCATGGTGCACATTGAGTTTTGTGTGCAGTTCTGTTCTCTTCATCTAAAAAAATAAATAAATAGTAGGACGGAAAAAGGTTTAAAGAAGAGCAATAAAATGATCAAAGGCATGGAACGGTTTCTGAACGAGGAGACGGTTGATAGGTTGGGTCTCTTCAGCTTGGAGAAGAGACAACTGAGGGCAGATGGGGTAGAGCAAGGGTGGGGAACCTCGGAGCCAGGGGCCAAATGCGGTCCCCCCAGTAAGTTTTTATGTGGCCCCTTTCCAGTTCCTGAATCTGGCTCCTGGATCCAGTTCCTACCTCCACCCATTGAAAAAACTGAGCTCAGAATAACGGAGCAAAGAGGAGGGCATGCACACAAGGATGGGGAACAGATCCATGGCACAGAGCCATCATCTAGACCCATCTTTTCTTGAACACGCTCCTTATATTAAGTACCCCTGCGGCCCTCGGAGCTTGTGCTAATTTTCAAAGTGCCCTCCAGGATGGAAGTGGTTTCCCACCCCTTTGACAGAGGTTCAAAAAATCGTGAGTGGTGTGGAGCAAGCAAGAAGGAAGCTGTTATTTACCTTTTCTCAAAATAATTGCACCAGGGGATACCTGATGAAATTAACTGGCCGCAAATTTAAAACAAAAGGAAGTACTCTGTTACTGAATGTACCATTAACCTGTGGAACTCATTGCCAGGGGAAGTTATGAAGTTCAATAGCATTAGCTTATTAAAAAAAAAAAGGACAGGACATGTTCTTGGACGATAAGTCCATAAATGGCTATTAGTCAAGTTGACCAGGCATGAGACTTCTGTCAGGGGCTTGGAGTGAATATCAGAAAATTGATCACTCCTTTATGACCTATTCTGCACTTCTATGAATCAACCACATTTTTGCACTGTTGTCAGAGGGCCAGATGTTGCTAACACCCAGGCGGCTGGCTCCTCACTTTCAAAGCTCCCCCCCCCTCCCCCAATGTTCTCCCACTCAGAGCGGGGCCGCCACCACTTTCACTCTCCACCACCAGTAGGAAGGGGGAGCTGCTGAATGGAGAGCGCGTGCGTGCGTGCGTGAAAGAATGGGTGTTTTTACATGAGACAGGTGGGTGGTGGTGGGGTCTTTGGTCATTGTGTGAAGTGGGTACATGGGCGCCATGGGCGGGGTCAGGGTCCATGCAGCACTGCCCACCCCATTAACACATGGGGCACTCTGGATTTTCCCCGAGTGCCCCATGCATGGGTCACGGAACCGTGCACTCCCATGCACCATATTCAAATGAGGCATCCCCATGTGGACGGTAAGTGTCCATGCATGTGGGTGTCATGTAAAAACACCTAGTGTGTGTGTGAGAGAGAGAGAGAGAGAAAGAAAGTGGGGGCAGGGTCTTTTGGGGAAGACTTATGTCCCTTTCTGGCCACTTGAACTGTTGTCCCAATCCCTTGCCCATTGTTCCTTTACCTTGAGAAAGTCTCCTGGGACTGCTAGAAAGTGTTGAGCTGGTGATGGCTGCTTCTTGGCCTGGAGACTCGTTGTCCTCTTCGACAACAGCGCAATCACATGACTCCAACTGCCTGATCTGGGCAGCACATCCTGCCCAGCTCTCTGTCCAATGAATGATTTGATTTTAGGGCTGAGATGAGAGTAAGTGTTCCCGTTCCAAAGGGAAAATACTGACCTTTCAGGAGTGCTTGCGAGTGTCCATCAGTTTCCAGTGATTCTGTGCTTCTGCCATTTTTTGTCATTTTCGTCACTTTCTGGGAGCTTTTTGTCACTTTTCGGGAATTTTATGGCAGCTTTACAGCACTTTTATGACAATTTCCAGCACTTCCCCGGTGCTTAACCAGCACGTTTTTGTCTCTACAGCCCCCAGGGGTGCACGCGGTACGCTGTGTGTGCTCCACGTGCACTCTCTTGGTACCTTGAACTAGGCCTGAAAATCTGTGCAGCTTGTCTGTCTGGGGAAGCATAGCCCAGGGTGACTGCCAGCTAGGAGGCCTGCATTGGAGCACCTAAGAGCCCGTCCTGCCATGCCCTGCTTCAGCCTGCCCTTCAGCCAGTGGCACCTTGACTAGAGACCCTGCCCCGCTCCTGCGCTGTGAGACGGATGCACAGTCCTCGGACTGGAAGACCTAACCTGCCAAAAGGGATTGTGAGGCCTGCAATTTGACCGGGTCTGCTACCCAAACAGATCATCTTAAGCCGGCGAACGCAAGCAGGGTGTAGCCCAAGACCAAAAGACAGTGGTGTCTAGAGTACACACCCCTTTGATCTTGTTTATATCGTATGAGAGTGCGCGCGTTTATCTTTTGCCGACTTTTCATAAAGCGGAATGTGTGTCTTGGTTATCCAAACGTGTGTTCATTGATTTCCTAAGAAACTGCATTTGTTTGGCACTCCTGGGTTGGCTTTACTTTTGTTTCTTGAGAGAGATAGTTAAGGTACTCCAAGAAGGGGAGTATCCCCCAGGTGGAGGCACCGTGTCAAAGAGAGCACTTGGTATTGTGGTAAGCAATGAGCAGGAAGAGCAAGAGAGCCCATCTTTTTTCCAGGTTGAACCCAGGACACCCCCCCAGCACATCAGGCATGGCCCAGTGTTACTCAGGGGGAACACTTGAGGAAAATACCTGGACCAGCCGGGAGGGGAGGGTTTCTTGTTTGTTTGTTTGTTTTTAGAGAAAAAATAGAATATCCTCTCCCCCCCCAAAAAATCGCACAAGTATTTGCTTGACTCTAACTATGAATTTTCTTTGAAGCACATATTTCAATAATTGATATACACAATTATAAATTCTTTAAATCCCTCCTTTGATTTCTAAATCTGAAGCATACTTAACCCGGCCGTTTGAACATGTTAATGAAAGGAACTAAAGGTAAAATCCTGGCTCTGTGGAAGTTAATCCTAAAATCGGCTTTTGACTTGATGGAGCCAGGGTAAACGGGGACAGGGAAGCACTTCTGAGGGGACGTGTTTCAGTGAAATTTGAATAACTTAATCTAAATGTGCGTGGAATTAGTTATTCAGCATGTGCTCAATTAACGTCAGAGTAGCTGGCAGGCGGGGAGTCTGCCAGTTCATGTGCACCTCTTAGATCATTTCTCCAGTGACACCACCATTGTTCAATCCAGCACTGCGTTGTCCCTAGGCACCTGCACATCCTCTGACCACAGTTTATGCTGCTGTCTCATTTGGAGTTGTAAGGCTGGAGCATTAAAAAGGCCTCTGTCCTCCTCCATTAAAGACAATGGAAGTCTTGTCATTGATTTGAACGGGTGGAAGATTGCACCAAAAGGCTGGGTTCACATTATCTGGCTATTGCTGGGTAGGAGCCCCTGGGGTAACTATTTATTTATTTATTTTATTTATTTAGTAGATTTTTATACCGCCCCATCCTGCACAGCAGCTCGGGGCGGTTAACAACAATAAAAACCATTTAAAACATTTAAAATACAATTATAAAACATATCA
>QEPC01000676.1:55815-82760 GCA_003113815.1 Sphenodon punctatus
AGGTTGTGAAGAGCTTTATAGGTGAAGACTAGGAGCTTGTGCAGGATTCGTTCAGGAAGGGGAAGCCAGTGAAGCGAAGAGAGGAGGGGCTGCACATGGTCGAAGTGACGGGCGAGGTAGATGACCCTGGCAGCAGAGTTTTGGACAGAGATGAGGGGAGAAAGGTGAGACCGGGGAAGGCCAATGAGAATTGCCATCGATTCCTTTAGAGTATGGTGCAGCTACAAGGCTGGCCTTAAGCAGGGTCAGCAAAGGCCATGGCCTGGACCCCACTGTGGGAAGGGAGCCCTACAGGGAGGCCAGTCCTGGTAGACTTGGTTCCAGTGCTCCAGAGGCCTCGGACAGGCTATTTCAGCAGAGCTCTTTTCCTGTCCGTGACTCTCAGCCCCTGAGATGGCTGCTTCCTGCAGGGGACTGCCCCATCTCCCCTCACTTTCTGTAAATTCCTGATTCCTGAATCACCCCTCTGCCAGAGGTGTGGTGAAAGGGGGAGTAAGAACTTGTGTGTGCGTGTGTGCATTTGCACGTGTTTTTAAAGCCTGTGTGCATGTGCATGTGTGTGAAAATTTATGTCACTTCTTTATTTTTCTAAGCAGACACCAGACAGCCAATTGTTAAAGAGCTGGGGCTATGGAGGGTGGACAATGGTGGCCTTGCATTTTATTTTTGCCTTAGACCATGCAAATTCTAAGCCTGGCCCTGTGCACGTGTCCTGACCTTGCTACAATGATCCAGCAGGTCTGGCTCTTCTTACTGTTTTGGTGCTATTTGTTGTTGCACTAACACCGCTTTCTTAAAGGGATGTGCGGCCGCAGCAAACTCATGGTGGCTGCAATTTGACAGTTAAAATAATGCAGTGGTTATTTTGAATTGTCTTGTGTTAAGAAAGAAATTGGTTTTCAGTGGTGAACTGGGAAGAGTATAGGCATGGGGGTGGGAATGCCATGTCCGCTGTTGAGCGGGAGCTACAGACATGGGGAGGGACAGTGGGGTTCAGCAGCTGAAAAGGGGCTATCCTTCCTAGTAAGTGGGGAATGTTAGGATGTATGGTAAAATACAGGCCCATAGAACCTCAAATGCTGGAAGGCCTAGCCTGGGGAGGGCCTGTTGTGATCCAAGAGGACTCCAACTAGGGTGGTCAGATATGCAATTTTTTACAGGACACTTATGAGATACAGGTTGCAGGGCTGCATTAGCGCCAGTGCAGCCCTGCAACCTGTATTTCTCATAAGTGTCCAGTAAAAATGTGCATATTTGGCCACCCTAACCCCAACACGCCGGACCCATGCGTAAACTAGAAATAACAGCATATCTGTAACATACGGGCCTGCAATGTAGGGAGCCCAGGTCCTAGGAGGGAATGTTAGTTGAAAATTAAAAATAAACTACCATAATATTTTCCGTTTTCCAATAAGTGAGCTGGTGGGTGTCCAGCAAACTTTCTTATATTAGAAGGAGGTCCCACCCCCACCATTTCACGCCTTCCTTGGATCTGACATTGGTTTCTCCAAAACTTTTTTCCCCACAAGGGGAGCTGAAATTTCTCGTTTTCCTTTTCCTTCTCCATTTAAAAAATAATCTTGCTGTCCTTTAAATCGACATTAATAGCAGCCATTAATCAGGCTGCCCCTCTTTCTCAACTGGTGGTCATGGACAAGACAGTGAGTGGCTGGCATATGATAGTTTTAAAGAAGCTAAACTGTCTAGTTTTCTCTTTAGAAGCCCTGGCCCCCTTGGGATATCAAACTGCAAAGAAAGTAGTGGCAGGAAGGCTGGCTGATATCGGCTGACAAGAGAGGCAGGCGTCGGTTGGGGATTGTGGGGCTTTGGGCTTATATAGCCTATTGATAAATGACTCTGGGTTACCAAAGACTTACATGGGCTGTGGCCTGTCTTCGTCAAGCAGGAGGCTTTTTCTCCTGGTGAGACTGAATTATTTTCCCTCAGGGGTTACAGAAGGCCGATACCAGGGTACCCCTCTGACAGAGCGTGTGTGTAAATGTAAACTGCACCATATTGAATCTTTAAAGCATATTGTTCTGGATTGCCCCCTATACGATGATCTGAGGAAGAAATTTATTCTCCCAATAATTACTCCGGTCCCTGGTCGGTTGTGGGATTTCTATATACAATTGTTACTTGGGGACTCTGTTATGGAGGTTACGTGGAGCGTGGCAAATATTTTATTTCTTGTTTCTCTTAAGCAGTTAGCACAGGGTTCCGATGCCAAATAAGTGCCATTTTTGTATATAGCTGTTGGTCTTATCTTTTTTTGTGTAAAAGTGTCCGATCTTTCATTTTGTCTTTTAGTTGGATTAATAGTTTTATACCGATAGTTGGTTTAAACATTTCCCCCCCCTCTTATTAAGTCCCTTTCTTTCTGTGCTTTATAGCACAAATATTTGGGTTTATTTATCTCTGAAGTCCAGCTTGTATTATTGATGATTTATATAGTGTTTTTGCGGTTTTATTATATTGCCTTGGTGTTTTGTTTTTTGTTGTTTTGCAAAGGCCAGTTGGCCACGCAATAAAGATGTTATGTTATTGTTATTGCAATAACAAAAACAAAAAATGAGAAATTCTTCCTAGGTCTCTCTCTCTGCACCGCGTCGAGGATAATTAACACCCCTGTGAAGGTAATACACACAAAAAACAACGCCCCCTCTGGGAGTCGATTCTTTTCCCACTGGTTCTTCTACCTCCCCCTTAGTTGATGCTGTGTTTCTGCCTGGCAAACAAAATCCTCGTCCATATAGCTGTACAAATGTTAACTAATTAGGACTGCATTCTGGCATTTGCAGCCAGTGAGTGTTTGGGGGTGAGGGTGCAATGCTTGGAGACATGCCATCTGAGTCAGATGTTTATGGGGCTAGCTAATACTGGAGAGTGAAACTGCTAATGAGGGGGGGGGGGTGGGCAAGAGGGCAGGGACCGTGGACGAGGGCCTTACCTGGTCAGAAAGATCCTTGGTGGTGGGTGGCAACAGCAGCTGTTCCAGGCTGGCTGAAAAGGCCCCAAACCTAAACAGGAAGTAGCCCTGGAAAAGTGGCAATGGGTTGGAGGCATAGGGCGCCTTTAGACACAACCGAAAGGGGTGGCTGAATGTGTGTTCACACCATTGTGTAGCCACGTGTGTTTTCCCCATGTTTAATACATGGACTGCCTTTCCACATCCAGGGGCTAATCCAAGTCGTGCCTGCCCCTCGCACTGGAAACTCTCCTTGCAGAAGTAGTCCCATGGAATTATGGGAGTTGTAGTCCATGCAGGAAAGCAGTTGGGTCTGCCTCAAATCTTCTGCTCTGTGCTGCAGCTAAACAGCTCGTTCTTCACCCCCACCCCCACCCCCCGGGTGTTTTGTGAGCGCACAAAGGAATGAGCTGTTCAGCAGCAGCGCAGAGTGGAGAATTCAGGGCAGACAGGAAGGAATCGGGACATAGAGATCGGCAATGGCTGTGAACACACCACTCGATGTCTTTAGACACGACGTTAACCATGTGGAGAGGGAAAACACTCAACTGCTCCCCCCCCCGAGACATCCATGCAACCAACAAGGAGTTAATGGGAGGCTAATGGCCAAACGCCAGATCTCTGGCCCAAAATGGTGATGGTGCTTAGATACAATGCGCAGTCATGAGGCAAACATCTTACACCCCCAATCCCTGCTGCGTCTAAAGACACCCATAGGGTGCATTGTCATGAAACAAAAGAGATGGCAGAACCTGTTTCCCCTGCGTTTGTTTTTCTAAACTGTGTGAATAAATAGATTATTTTGCAGGATGCTTTGCTTCTGATTTGCAAAATCATTGGCGACTGTTAGGGCATAAGCCAAGGTTTAACAATGGTACTAATTCTTTCTTGTGTATTTCTCATAAAGTGGGAAGGAACCCTTCCACTTTAGCCTCCAACATGTGAAACAAGTGTCCCACAATCCATCGCAAAGAAAGAAAAATAACAACCACCCCACCTTCTTAGCCTGATTGGAATGGTTGCTAGCAGCAGCTGTGGCAATGTACAGGACAAAACCAACACCAGGGAAGCGACAGGCAAAAAATAAGACAGAAGAGTGCCCTCTCAACGGAAATCAAAAAGAGGGAAAAGGTTTGTGTGAATTAGAGCTGCAATGGGGACAACATTTAGTAATGCCTATATTGGGAGAGTACTTCTTTCATCTAATCCAGGCTGTGTCTGCTCTTTAAATCTGTGCACACGATCAGAGGGCTCTTCGGCATAATCGAAGGGGTAATTACAGTCCTGAGTTATTACAGGGTGGGGAACCTCTGGTCTGTTGTGGACCAAATTGGACCTGTGACTGGCTTTTAATTGGCCCTTCCTTGATCTAGTCATGGATCCATCTGCTACCTTCAAGAACTGAAAGAGTGAGCTGAGGGGTAAAGAGCCAGAGAAGACAGCATGGAAAGGGGATGGATTCAGTATGATTGTTCGCAGCATAAGAGCAGTTTAAAGGCCTATGCTGTGGCGGTGCAGGCAGCAAAGAAGCAGTTCTTTGCTGCCCTTATTGCATCTGCAAAGTCACGTCCAGTGGAGCTTTTCCGGGTGGTGAAAGGTTTGGTCAGTCCTGCCTGTCTCCGCCTGGACCTGGAACAATCCAGTGACCGCTGTGACCGGTTTTTCAAGTACTTTGTAGATAGGATCGCTTGCATCCGCCATGATTTCGGTTCCACAGTTATTGCAGAGGATCATCTTGGGGCTATGGATGCCCCATCCTGTCCTGTTTTGTGGGATCAGTTTCAGATGGTGGTGCCTGCCGATGTGGAGTCCTTGCTGGGATCTGTTCATGCCACTACTTGTGAGCAAGATCCATGCCCGTCCTGGCTGGTGAAAGCCAGCCAGGAGACGTTACGGCCGTTGCTGGCTGGGGTGGTTGGTGCCTCCCTTCGGGAGGGCAGGGTGCCTGACTGCCTAAAAGAGGCTGTGGTTAGACCCCTGCTCAAGAAACCATCTCTTGACGCTGATGCTCCTGCCAGTTATCGGCCGGTCTCTAATCTTCCCTTTTTAGGGAAGATTATTGAACGGGCTGTGGCACGACAGCTCCAGGAGCATCTGGACCACATCGGTTTCCTTGATCCCTCCCAGTCTGGGTTTCGGCCTGGGTATGGTACGGAGACGGCATTGGTGGCCTTGGTTGACGATCTCCGTCTGGCGTTGGACCAGGGTCGTCAGACCTTACTGGTCCTGCTAGACCTTTCGGCTGCATTCGACACAGTCGATCATGAGGTGTTGGTGACTCGCCTGCGGGACCGTGCTGGAATTGGCGGAACGGTCTTGGACTGGTTTCGTTCATTCCTGGCCGGGAGAACTCACCGGGTGGTCTTGGGGGAGTGTACGTCTTCCCCCCGGGACCTCACGTGTGGAGTCCCGCAGGGTGCCATTCTGTCCCCCCTCTTGTTTAACATCTATATGCAGCCATTAGGGGAGATCGTGAGAGGGTTTCAGGGCATGCAGTGTCATCAGTATGCTGATGACACTCAGCTCTACCTCTCCTTTTCCATCGACCCAGGTCATGAAGTCTCCTTATTTTCCCAGTGCCTGTCAGCTGTGGGGGCTTGGATGAGGTCGAGTCATCTGCAATTGAATCCTGACAAGACGGAGGTGATGTTGGTGGGCGAGGGCTTGGGGGGCCTGGGGGTGGTTGAATCTCCTCTTGTTGGGGGGGGGTGGGGTTTCACCCTCCCATGGTCTCTCAAGTGCGGAGTCTGGGTGTGCTCCTCTATTCGTGGCTTAGCCTGGAATCTCAGGTTGTGGCCGTGGCGGGGAGTGCGTTTCGGCAGTTACATCTTGTCCGGCGGCTTCGGCCGCATCTCTCAGACTCCAACCTCACCACTGTCATCCATGCCTTCATCACCTCGAGACTAGATTTCTGCAACGCGCTCTAATTGGGGCTGCCCGAGAAGCTGGTCTGGAGGCTGCAGCTGGTGCAGAATACCGCAGCCCATCTCCTGACGGGGGCGGGTCGCAGGGAGCACATGACACCAGTGCTCCGGGCTCTGCACTGGCTGCCTATAAAGCACCGGGTCAGGTTCAAGGTGCTGGTTTTAACCTTTAAAGCCCTTCACGGCCTGGGCCCTGTTTATCTGTGGGACCATCTCACTCCCCATGTGCCCATGCGACCCTTGAGATTGTCCGTAGGAGCCTTTTTGGAGGTTCCCCGGGCAGGGCGGGTGGCCACCGATGTTAGATCTTTTTCGGTGGCTGCCCCTGTGCTGTGGAATTTGCTCCTGGAGGAGGCTCGGTTGGCTCCCACTCTCCTGCTGTTTCAGCGTGTATGTAAGACCTGACCTGATATTGAAGGCAATGGTGGAGCCAGTGATGGGAAAGTAAATCGTAAGCTGCCAATTACCCCTTCTCAGAATTCGAGAACTGGAGGACACCTGGTGAAATTGGCATACAGCAAGGTTTAAAAACAAAATCACAGGACTGCAAAAGAAATATTCAGAGGATAGCTCCATTAATACATGTTGCAAAATACATGTTGCAGGGCTTGCATTGGCACCCTACTAGCCAAATTGGTCAGGGGATGAGCGTCTGACCGCCTGATGCTGAGGTGAATGAGAGGGAATGGATCACTCTTACTATGTCCTGGTTTTGTGCTTTTCCTCTGATACTGTCAGAGACAGGACACTGGGCTACATAGATCGTTCATCTCGTCTTGCATGGCTGTTCTCCTGTTTCATTGATTACATGGGGCCATCATTTCACCCATGCCCCGAGTGTGTGAATGTATTTATCAGGAATAGAGCTTAAAAATTGGTACGTGTGTCAAAATTCTGGTATTCTACATGACCCGGTAACATCGGATACTAAGTGGTACCCTTAATATCCGATGTTACCTAAGTGGAAAATAGGTGACCTAAGGTACCAATTTTCCAACTACCGGTACTGATTTTCCAGCTTCCTGTACCGATTCGCCATTTTACTTGTAAAATGGTAAACCTGGTGATGATAATACACCTGGTATCTGAGAGACCGCCTATCCTAGCATGTTCCATTGCAGCCTCTACAGTCGGCTGGAGGCATCCTCTTGCAGGTTCCCTCTGTTACTCTTGTCCGTGAGACGGGGGTGCGCAGGGGGGTGTTCTTGGTTTTGTGGAACTCCCTTCCCCAGGAGGTTTCCTTGAGCCCCAGCCTAAGCATCTTCCAGAGATGGTGTAAAACGTTTTTCTTTGGGAAAGCATTTGACGGGCAGGCATAGGGGTTGGTCGGGATTTGGGGTAGGGTTGTGGAGCAGGGTGGGAGTCTTGAGGGGAGGGTGGGAGTTTGTATTGTTTGAATTTTATTGTCATTGTTGTATTGATTGTGAGCTGCCCTGAGCCTCTACGGGAAGGGCGGCTTACAAATCGGAATAAATAAATAAATAATAAATATTTTGGGGGTGTTCAGCTACCAATCGGGCACCTGATGGACTACTCAAAGATGTGGGTATTCCCCAGGGGTAGCAAATGTGCTACACGTTATAGCTCTAATCATAGGGTTGCCATATATGCAACTTTTCCCAGGACAATTATGAAAAATACATGTTGCAGGGCTTGCATTGGCACCCTAAGACACCAGTAAAGGCCCTGCAACATGTATTTTGCATAAGTGTCCTGGAAAAAATTGCATATGTGGCAATCCTATCTCATCAGGAACATTTTTGTCTCCATGAGAAGCAAGCACATAGCGTTGAGATCAGGTGTCTCAAGAAAAGCGCCTCTTCAACCATTACCCACCCACCATGCATGTTTCAAGGCTGCATAGGTGCACTATGAGGGGAGGAGAGGGGAACAGTGAAGAATCTAAGGTATGACTGTCTTCTCTTCTATCCTTCATGGAACCCTTCTCCCCTTGTAACGAAGCTGAGCATGTGCCATTTCTTAACTTTTAGGAATGTATCCCTGTCTATGCTCCCCTCTCCCTTCCTTGTAAATCCTAAATTCTGAGTCCCATGGAGCACGGACCTGCCTCTAATTAATGATTGCTCAATGCCAGGCACATGACTGGCACTGTAAAAATAATGAATAATTACAAAGCAGCCAGGGCAGCAGCTGGGAAACAGATTGTGCCCGTGAATCAGATTAAATCCCACTCTGCAGCCAACACCTTACACGGGGTGGAAGGCAAAGCCACAAATGCAGCCTTTAATGAGTGCTGTTACAGCGACTGTCACAAGCATCTTCTGGCTAAATATTTGAGACCATCAAAGGCTGCTTTTGAAAATCTGAGTGAGTTTGTTTTGACAAAAATGGACGGGGACAACATCCTGCTAACTGATACGACTAATTTTGCAAATCATGTTCTGTTCAACTTTGCAAATCACATTCAAGACGACCATAATTGAGATGGCTTTCAATCCTGAATCAGTGTTGTGTACCTCTTATTTGTGTCCACTGCGTATTGGACACGAGCAACCCTATTAAACAGCAGCCCTGGAATAAACATGAGAAATGTGGATAGAATCCAGTATGGATTTAATTGCTGTTAGTCATCTAGCTAGGATGGTGTTGATAGGATGCAGGACTGAAGCTTGCAGGGGTTTTCTAGAAGAGATCATCCTTTTCAGAATTAGCTGTATTTGTAGAATCTCTAAGCTCGGCCGTTTTGTGTCCCAAATTAGTTCTTTCTGGCTTCTGAATGAGGGAAAACGTGCAGCTAGTTTACACCATGGTACGGAAGGACATCTTGCTTGACAGCTCTATTGGCTTCAGTTGAGCTATTCTGGAGTAAGTATTTTGATGACTGCAGATGTGGGCTACAATCCACAGGCTGCTTATTCTGGCGTACCCCCAGGAAAGGCTGCAGGGGCACAATCCTCTGCTATTAAAATTGATGTGAAACCAAGCCGTGGGTGAATGACTCTGCACTAGGATACGGTTCTTTATTTTTTAATATCCATGGCTGAGCTCCCATTGTAGCAACCCAATCAAAACCAAATCCGCACAAGACTGACGTGATGATGGTTGGACAGTCCTGTGTCTGGAGAAGAGAGGGATGCCTGTCATTGATGGGGTCCAGCTTTCTTTGCTTTCTCAGGTTTGCAGCCTTGGCATGTGCCTGGATCCGACACTGCTCCTGGAACTTCAGCTTGTGGCAGTGGACAGGAATGTGTTTTTATTATTAAGTATTTAGATATTTTGATTTTATGTATTTTCCCCATTTTTACTCCACCCTTCTCCATAGACTCAGGGCGGCTTACAACATTAAAACTATAAAATGCAACAAAACATATTAAAATCTCTTAAAACCTCAACATCACCCCAACCACCCACTGACCCCATCCTTTATCCCCCACCTACTGCCCATCAACTCATTCCAAACTCCCCCACCCAATCCTGTCCAACCCTATCCCTGCCGGCCAAATGCCCGGCCAAACAAAAAGGTCTTGCATCTCCTCCGGAAGACGAGCGGGCTCAGGCTTAGGTGGACCTCTCAGGGGAGGGAGTTCCATAATGGTGGGACAGCAACTGAGAATGCCCTCCCCCCCCCATATGACCTCATAGTAACAACTAGGTGGATAGCTGGCACTCTCAAGAGGGCACCCTCAACCGACCTCTAAGGCTGCGACAGGACAGGGGAAGAGGTGGTCTTTCAGATACCTGGACCTGGATGCATGGACAGTCAGGAGGTATCCAGTGCAGGCACCACCAGGTATAGAATGCCTTTACCATGTGTGTGATTTGGTCGGAGACAGGTTAGGGGTACGGTTGATATACCATGCACCCACCTGTTCAGCAGCATCCCTACAGGTTCTAGCAGATCTGATGTCGGAAGTGATCTTGCAGTCCCCTAGACTGGTGGTACTGGGGGACTTCATGCCAACACAATCTTACCGGGGCAGAGCATAAGTTCATGGCCTCTTTGACAACCATGGGCTTGCCCCAAGTCATCAGTGGCCCAACACACGAGGGGGTTGGGGGGGCAGACTCTGGATTTGGTGTTCTGCACTAGCCTTGAGGTGGGTGGTCTGATGGTAGGCAGTGGGGTGGGGGTGGGACAGTTGTCATGGTCAGATCATTACTTCCTGGAGGCCCGTATCCTGACACACATCAGCCCTTGGCAGAGTGTGGGACCTAATTGGATGGTCTGCTCTCAGAGACTTATGGAACCAGAACGGTTCCGGAATGCTCTGGGGGGAGTTTCGGCCAAACCTCGACAGCTGCCGGGTGATGATCTTGTGATCACGTGGAATATCTTGTTGGCCGAGGCCATCAAGCGAGTGGCTCCTAAGTGTCTGCTTCCCTCCGATTGGCACCACAGATCCCCCTGGTTTACAGAGGACCTGTGAAGGTTGAAACAGGAGAGTAGGTGGTTGGAGCAACAGTGGTGCCGCATTTGTGATGAGCATGACCGATTGCAGCATAGGAGTAGTTTGAGGATCTATGTTGTGGCTGTGTGGGCAGCAAAGAAGAGTTTCTTTGCTTCCCTCATAGCATTGGCAAAGTCTCGTCCAGTGGAGCTTTTCCAGGTGGTGAGAGGTTTGGTCAGTCCTGCCTACCTCCACCTGGATCTGGTGGCCACTGTGACATGTTTATTGAGTACTTCATGGATAAGATCGCTCTCATCCATCACAACTTTGTTGCTGCATTTGATACAGTGGGTAAATTGGGGGTAATGATTGCCCTGCTTTGTCCTGTTTTATGGGATCAATTTCAGATGGTGTTGACCACCGATGCCGGGGATCTGCTGAGGGCTGTTAGAGCCACCACTTGTGAATTAGATCCGTGCCCGTCACCTGACTGGTGAAAGCCAGCCAGGAGACATTAGGGACGCTGCTGGCTGGGGTAGTCAGTGCCTTCCTTAAGGAGGGAAGTGTCCCAGGGTGCCTGAAGGAGGCTATGGCATGACCCCATGCTCATGACGCCATCTTTGAATGCTGACTCCCTGGCCAGTTATCAGCCTGTCTCTAACCTTTCCTTTTCAGGGAAAGTTATTGAGCGGGTGGTGGCTCAACAACTCCAGGCCCATCTGGACTACATCGGGTTTCCTATATCCTTTGCAGTCCAGCTTTCGACCAGATCACGGCACGGAGACCGTGCTTGTGGCCTTGGTCAGTGATCTTCACCTGGCTATTGACCAGGGTTGTGAGACCCTGTTGATCCTTTTAGATCTGTCGGCTGCATTTGATACCGTTAACCACGAGGTGTTGGTGACTCACCTGCAGGACTGTGCGGTGGTGAGCAGGACAGTCTTAGACTGGTTCTGCTCCTTCCTGGCCAGGAGAACTCAGCGGGTGGTCTTGGCGGAGTATATTTCATCCCCCTGGGCCCTCTCATGTGGGGCCCCACAGGGTTCTATTCTGTCCTCCCTCCTTTTAAACGTGTACATGCAGCTGCTAGGGGAGATTGTGAGAGGGCTTGAGGGGGTGAGGTGTCATTAATATGCCGATGACACCCAACTCTACCTCTCTTTATGGGATCAAATTTCAGATGGTGTTGACCACCGATGCTGGGGATCTGCTCAGGGGCTGGGTATTAAATATAAAAATAAATAAATAAATACCTGATATAGCACAAACAATGTTCCTGGCACTTTACAATAATCTATTATAGATATGTCCCTGCCCCAGTGGGCTCACAGTCTAGGAGAGAAAATGGAGGGGAGACAGGAATACATCCATGAAGTTGCTGGTGCACCTGCTTAGCTTAGTTACAAAGGAGAATGGGAATGTGAGTAAATCAGGGAGGAGACAAAGGGGATGAGGAGCAAGGGAAAGCCTGATACAACAGGAAGTTTTTTTGTCATCTCCATCTGGCTTCGTGCAGTGACTGTCGGGTGATGACTCGGGTCCTTCTCCTACGCCACACAGTCAACACATCCTCATCCCCATGCACCCCAATACAGCACCCAGCCAAAGTTATCAATAACGGACCAAACAGGATCAGGGCTAGCTTGCACATCAAACAAGGGAGACCTCTTGTCCAGGGCTATGATAGTTCTACCCACAGTTGGTGAGGTCAGGTCAGGGACCATTCCCAGAGTTCGGGTAATTTCAGACGTTACAAGATCACGGCCAACCACAGTGAATCCCCTGTGGTGGCCGTGATTCCCGTAACATCTATTTTCTCCCCGCCAGATTATCACCATGGTGAATACTTGGCGGGAATCAAATTAACCATGATTCTGGACCTCCGGCCGCCTGGAGGTCCAGAATCGTGGTGGGATCGGGCCCCAACCGTGATCGCATTGGCCATGATCCGGGATGGGCCGAAGGTAATGTCTGTTACCTTCAGCCTGGCTGGATCATGGTCCTGACCCCGAGACGGGATCAGGAGCAGTGGAGGGCAGGCAGCTGGGGAAGCACAGGGGGCGAGCTGTGCAGCCGGAAATTGCACTGTGCAGCCCTCCCCCCTCCCAGATCCCCCTCCAGAATCAGGCCGGCACGTCTAAAGGACGGCCGGCCTGATTCCTGACCAGGATCCAAAACGGATCCTGGTCCGTGGTTGAGCGTGGCGGGCCTGCGGGTCCGTCACGTCTAAAATTACCCTTCATCTCCATTAATCAACTCATCGTTGGCCTGTTCCAATGCAAATCATGCAACATGGGTGGGATACTACTCTCTAGGGGTTGTGCAGTATTTGGGTGTATTGACTTAATCCAATAAATCCGATATTTACCTGTACCGGTATACCGGATTTTTAACATTGCCCGCGGTACCAGATTTTTTACATTGCGGCCATTGAAGTCAATAGCCGCAATGTAAAAAATCTGGTACCGCAGCCAATGTTAAAAATCTGGTAAATCCGGTACCAGGGAGATACATCCGGTATCCGGTATTCTCCCCGGTGTCCCACCCCTAATATAGATAATGATTTAAAAAAATCACTGCACATACAGTTTTTTTATTTTTTAAAAATTATTTTTAACAAAATAAAAAGCAAACAAATGAAAAAGCAAATGAATGAAATCAAACAAATGTCATTTGCCTATTCATTAGTTTGGGGCAAGTCTGCAGCAGGCGGCAGTGTGGTCAGACTGGTGAGGGCACCTTGTGCGTGCACACACTTGCATGATCTAGGAACAGGGCCTTAGCTGATACTTGACTGGATTACATGTACATAGTCAGTCGCTAGAAAGGATAAACACGGCCATATTTAGCAATTAGAAAGGAGTTGAGGAAGGATCGTGGCCAATGAGGAAAAGGTTCAAGTCAATAGAATGAATGGAAACAAGACACAAGTCGGGATGACCCAGCCAAAATTATGAGAAAAGCAACCTAAAACTCAGCGAGGGACAGCTGAATTTGTGCGAAAGAAAATGAATATATAGCTTAATGGTTCATTTATATATAAATTAATATATAGGTTTGTCATATATCTTGTGTATGCTGCTTTGTACAAAGCCTGAAATCAATGCATTCCGACAGCTGTATGTGAGAACTGTGTAGGAGGCAGGGACAGGAGTTCACTGCACCCAAAAATCTTAAATTCTGCAACCAGTGAAACCAAACGGTGCAATTTCACCACAAGCATTAATATCTGCATAATTAACTTGATTGCTTGATTAGGCAACAATTTATACATGTGAATTTGCTTACCAGCATGTTTTTTCAACAGGTTTGAGACACAGAATCACAACTTTGTTAATCAAACGCCACTCAAATTCTCTGGAATTTCAGCCCCCCAGAACTCCCATCTCATGTTAAAGCCCCAGACCTTCCTCACCAAAACACCCCACCCTCCCCTCAGACACACACAATTCACCTCCCAGGGGCCTAGTCACACTCGAGGGTCATGGTCACACCTCCCGGACAGATGGCAGCTGCAGCAACAGTTTTAGTTTAGGGTCAGGCGACAAGTTTATGCCTGAGCCAGGATTTAAGGATCCTGCAGACAGCCCCCACTGCAGTGTCACTGCAATTTCAGCCTGGCACTGTAAGGACTGGCTGATTCTGCAACAATTATTACAAATTGCAGCAACGCAGTCAACATGGGTCCCTGGTAACAGGCCACTGCATGTCTATGCAGGTCCAAGCCCAAGAAGAGCTAGGTAAGTCCTTGAAAGGATCAACCCCTGGGGAGCTGGCCAGGGAGGAAGGGCTAAGAGCCATGTGAGCCAATTTGGGAAATGGCTGAGCGGCCAGTGGCTGAGAAAAGTGAGGATGGTGGCACTGACAGCTGAGGGTTAAAATGCTGAAAGTGAGCAATTAGGGGTGGGACTCTGGGCAAAATTGGTTACTTTCCGTTTCGGTTCTCATGTATTTCGGTTCTCGTATCAGTATCAGTTCTATCGGATCTTTTGCGCTGATACAAAAGTCAACGCAAAAAGATCCGATAGAACTGATACTGCAAAGAACAGAAAGGTTGGATTTATTTGAAATGGCCATTATCAGGTACTTTTGGTTCTTTCCGAAACCAAAAGTCCCATCCCTAGTGAGCATCATGTTGTGTGTAATCATGTCATGAGACCAAGGCTGAGGATTACAAAGGCTGAGCTAGTCAACTCAGAGTCATAGGATCCTAGAGTTGGAAGGGACCTCAAGGGTCATCTAGCCAACCACCCCCCTGCTTGGGTGCTGGATGACATGGCTAGCCAGCCTCTTTTTGACAACCTCCAGTGGTGGAGAGCCTACAGCTGCCCTCGGCAGCTTGTTCCATTGCTGCCCAGATCTTGCTTTTAGGAAGTTTCCCTGAAATTTAACTGAAAACTACCTTCCTGTAACTTGAGCTCAATATTTCTACTCCTGCCCTCTGTATCCATGCAGAACAGTTCCTTGACCTCTTCTTGTTGGCAGCCCTGTAGCTATTTGAAGACTGCTCTCATGTCTCCCCTTAATCTTCTCTTTGCTCGTTAAACATACCCACTTCCTTCAACCTAAGTCTTGCCTTCCAAGCCCTTTATCATCTCTGTTTCCCCATTTGAACACGTCCCAGTTTCCTGCTTAAAATGAAGTGCCGAAAGCCGGACACAACACTCCAGGTTAGGACTGTAGCGGAATGTCACAGCGGTAGCTATTTCTGCCGGAAACAGCGTTTCCGCAATTAGTGGTACGGCGTAGCAGAGGCTTTCATTCCGCTAGTTTCATTCTGCTACTTCTGCAGTTCTGCTAATTTCATTCCGCTACTTCCCTGGGCTTTGCAAAATAGCAGAAACATGACATTTTCACTACTTCCGCCATTCCGCCAGCGCCACAAAATAGCGGAACAGCGGCAATTTTTCCGCAATTCCGCAATTTGCAGAATGCCGGCGGAATTAGCGGAATGTCTGCAGAAAAGCCACGGTGTGACACGGGCAATTCTGAAATGGCGGAATGGAATCGCGGCACGATAACAGCTGCAACTGCATCAGCCCTACTCCAGTTGAGGTGGTCTGATCAGTGCCAAATAGAGTCAGATCACTATGGAAAGGGCTCTGAACATGCAACGTGGAAGCATTGCATCATTGGGGCTAGGTGCATAGCCAGAGGAGCTACGCCGGAGGTCTAGGCTGGGAAGGCACCAGGATTAGAGAAGCTGGGAAATACTTGTGCATAGAAGGAGACCGACTATTTATCTTTTAAATAAATAAATAAATAAATAAATACAACAGCAGGCAAGGAAGCTTAGTGGGGAGTCCAGTGAGGCTTGCGGAAAAGTAAAGATCAAGTATTGCCATTTTGTAGTTGAACTGTGTCTATTTGGTGGTTGTGACTAAAAGCTGTCAGTGAAGCAACACGTCATTGAAACCAGTGGATTTGAATCATTGCGGGAAGGCTAGAAGACCGCAAAGACTTACTGAGAAACACATGTGTTGCAATCTAGAAAGTGTGTGTGTATTTGACTTGCTACTCTCAATAGCTAGCCTGACAGCAGGAAAAAAGAATCAGGCCCCAAACTATTAGAACACAGCTATACAGCTGGCAACAAGGAACAGAAACACTCCCACCCCTGGTTTTTCCCCATGTCTGGGACTTGCACTGTGTGGCTAATGGGGACAAGAAAAGGGCAGTGGAAGTTCTAGCGCTGGTCCTGATATAAAATAGGAATGGGGAACCTTAGGCCCAGGGGCCAAATGTGACTTGCAGCTTGTTTTTATCTCATCCATTTCCTGGCTCTGGCCCGTGAATCTAGTTCCTACTCCCAAGCACAGAAAGGCTGAGCTCAGGCTAAGGCAGATGAGGACATGCACTCAAGTGGAGGAGACGGGTGGATCTACAGTAGAGGTGTGCACAAGAGGCCCATGTCATTTTCATTTTCATTTTCGTTATTTCAAGGTCATTTTCGTTGTCATAAATATCAAATTTTCATTTTTGTTTTTTGCTTTCGTTTTCTTTTTCCATTGGTTTCAATGGAAAACACATGTTCAGCTGTAACTTTTTTTTGTTATTAATTATATTTGGCTGAATCTTGGAGGGATCGTACCACCAATGGAAGGCATTAAGTGTACCAACTTTCAAAACGATTGGATAAAGGAATCCAATTTTATAATATTATTTTGCAAAAAACATCATATACATTCTTAGCTGTAACATCTTTCCCTACCATTTGATGTAGATGCAACTTGGCAGGTTTACACCCCTTCCTATGTTTACTATCTCTGCCAACTTTCAGAATGATTGGATAAAGGGTCCTGGTGGTGTAAGCAATTAACTTATAAATGTATGCCTGACTGTAACAACTTTGTAGTCCAACCAGCGTATATGAAATTTGGCAGGAGTGTATATCATACTTTCATGATCATCTCTGCCAAATATCAGAAAGATTTTTTAAAGGGTCCCAATTCTATATGCCTTCACAACATATGCAGAGAATGAGCCTATGTCACGGATTCTCTCATGTGTCACTGCAGTATAGGATCAGTTTGTGATGCCAATTGGCCAGCAGAAATGTCAACCAAATATCCTCATTCTGTGCTGTGACCATCCCAACATCTCTCCCCCACTTTTTACTAGGAAGTTGGAAGTATCTGATTAGGAAAGAGCCAATAGAGGTTCTCTTATGTCCTCTGTCACATTGCTGCAGGATGTGATTGTGATAATTGGTCTGCCTGTATGTGTAAAATGTGTCTCCTGATTTCTGGGATGCTATCCCCAAAGTGCCAGTTATGTCTCTTCTATGCCTGCCTCAGCCCCCACCTCCTCAAAGCCACTACTATTACTGATTGGTCCTGTAAAGCTGGAAGCATGCAGTAATTGGCCAGTGAATGTGTCTGTCAGTCTTTTGGGTTGCTTCACATCCTCCCTCCTACAGCCTCCCTCCCCCTGCCATGCCAGGTGCTTATCTCTGACTGGCACTGCATGTGCTGCTATTTACCTGAATAATGGTCTTCAAGGGGACAACTTCAATTGCTTATCAAATTGGGTCCCTTTATCAAATTGTCCTGTAGTTTGGCAGAGATGACAGGGAAGGTATATGATACATTCCTTCCAAATGTCCTGCAAACAGGATGGAATATAAACATATTACAGCTGGAAATGTAATGTAACATTAATGTCTTATACCATCAGTACCCTTTATTATTATTATTATTATTATTATTATTAACAAACATTTATATAGCACCAGCAGTGTACCTGGCACTTTACAAAGTAATAAAATAGACACGGTCCCTGCCCCTAGGGCTTACAATCTGAGAGACAGGAGCTGGGGGAGAGACTTAGGAAGGGGAACAGAGGGAGAGACAAGGGGTCTAACATTCATGAAGATGCGAGGTCTCAAGTGCACGTACTTGGCTTGGTTACGATGAGAATGACAGCAGGCAGGTCCATGTTGCAAGGATAAGGGTAAACCGATCGTAGGTATAGGAATAGTGGCTCAGCAGGATAAAGAGTCAGACAGAGCAGAGCGAAAGAGGTGAGTTTTAAGGAGAGATTTGAAGGTATGAAGGGAGGGGGCAAGGCGGATGTGGACAGGGAGGGAGTTCCAGGCATGGGGGGCAGCAAGTGAGAAGGGACGAAGGCGCTTAGGGGAGCAGGGAAGGCGTGGAAGGGTGAGAGAAGGGACAGAGGAGGAGCGAAGTGCACGGGCTGGAGTATGGAGGGCGATAAGTGCAGAGAGGTAGGGGGGAGCAAGGTTGTGAAGAGCTTTATAGGTGAAGACTAGGAGCTTGTGCAGGATTCGTTCAGGAAGGGGAAGCCAGTGAAGCGAAGAGAGGAGGGGCTGCACATGGTCGAAGCGACTGGCGAGGTAGATGACCCTGGCAGCAGAGTTTTGGACAGAGATGAGGGGAGAAAGGTGAGACCGGGGAAGGCCAGTGAGAAGGAGGTTACAGTAATTGAGGCGAGAGATGACCAGAGCATGAACAAGAGTTTATCCAATCTTTCTGAAAATTGGCAGGACTGTTAAGCTTGGGGAGGGACATAATATGCACAGGTTCCATGAAAAGTGGATGGAAGATAAAGAAGATGTAGCCATGAATGTGTATGGAGCTTTTCTTAAAATCAGAACATTCAATTGCTTCTAAAATTGGTTCCCTTTATCTAATCGTTTTGAAAAATGGTATACATAATGCTCTTCTTTCGGGGCACAACCTCCCTATGTTTCATCAAAATAGAATAAGAAACAGAAAAAGATATAGCCAGAAATACGTTTTTCAGTTCTTTCCCTTTATTTTAAAAACAAAATGTTATTTTTGTTTCTATTTTCATTATTATTATTTGTCATTTTCATTATTGCAATAACAATAATGAAAATGACAATGTTATTGTTCATTACCATTATTGCAATAACGAAAACGACATGCACACCCATATCTAGACTCTCCTCTTCCTTGGTGTGCCCCCAACTTCATGCAGCCCTCAGAATGTGTTCTCATTTGCAGAGTGGCCGGTCCTTTAGAGAGAAAAGATTCCTGACCCCGGGTTAAATGGATGTTGCTCTTCACAGCACACTAGGGGGGGGAAAGGGATGTGCAGGCGGCGTGGTAACTCCTTGGCCTGGTCCAGGGTGGGAAACCACAGTCTTCACAGCCCGGGTCAGGTTGGGGCACAGAACTAACATGCCCACAGCCAGAGAGCTGTTCCACCACCTGCACGACCTGGGTGCACAACAAACGTGTGGGCAGCCAGCTCTGCCCGCACCCTGCTCCCAGCACCCCGACCCACCACTGCGACAGACAGCCATGGTGGCCAATGACAGGCCGCCATGGCAGCCTCCAAGTCTGGACAGGGATGCCAGGGATGCACAGATGGGCTAGTCTGTGTTGGCCTACATGGATGGTCCTTAGCCCAGGCTGTGACCTCAGAGATTTTTTGAGGACACAGCCCAGCTGCCTCGAGGCAGAAGCAGGCCAACATCTGGTGGTGCCACAACAGATGTGCCAGTGGCTCCTGGGCCTAAGCGGGCCACCAGCACACTTGTTTTTGTCCTATATAAATATTGTAGATACAAAGTTAGGTGGGAGAAACATTTTAGAGAGGTGTTCACTGGAGGTAAAAATATCACAGAATGAGACAGGCAGCAGTTACATATTAGCATGTGCCGGTTGTCCATAGAGCACGAAGATTAATGCAAGAGATCAAATTTATCCTTGGAGTTAGCGCGGAGGAAATCTGTAGGGTTACACCAAGGATGAGGCTGATCCTGAGACAGGAATACTCCACTTTTCATCTTGAAGACTTGTTGCTTAGCAATCGGGAATACAATGAAGCAGAAGATATGAAAACATAATTCATTTTGCAAACAATAAAAATCTTTATCATTTCAAGAGAGGCTGCCATGATAATGCATAGCTTCAGAGAGGAGACGCGACACAGACATTCATGGGAGATGATTATTCTGGTTTTATTTTTGGATGAGTATTGTGAGAAGGATGGCAGTCCGCTGGTGTTAAATTGAGTTAGCATCCCTGATATCAATCATTTCCCCACTGCAGAACACAATACCTATAACCACTATGAAACTACTTCTTGATGGCAGCCCTGTAGCTCTTTGAAGACTGCTCTCATGTCTCCCCTTAATCTTTAGAGGTGTGCACCAGGGGCCCATGTCGTTTTTGGTTTTGTTTTTTTTGGTTTTCGAACAGACACACAGACCTTTTTCAAATGAGCTGTGGTGGGATGGGTGCGCGCCCTTGGAGTTTGTTGCTTCGCGCGTGGATGATGAGTGGAGCTCATGCACCCCCCACCCACCGCCCGTGGTGTTCCCACAGGCACCCACTCAACCCCTGTACAGCATTCCCATGGGTGCCCTCCACACACACACACGTGTATGCTGGGGGGTGGAGGAGGCACCCGTATGAACCCCCCCCCCACACACACACACAATTTCACCAGTATAACATAATTGCATCAAAACTGGTGTTAAAGTTTTAGAACAGAGGTAGGAAACCCTTTCCACCCCCCAGGGGCCACTTTGAGAATCAGCACAAGCTCCAAGGGCCGCATAGAGGTTGAGGGCAGGGGTGCACTCAGAAAGAGAATGGTTCAGTTCATGGATCTGTGCCATGGAACTTTCTCCTTTCTTTGTGTGCCTGCCCTCAATTCTGCTCCCTTAGCCTGAATTCAGTATTTCAGTGTGCGGGGATAGAGGAACTGGATCCAGAAGCCGGCTCCAGGAACCAGAAAGGGTCCAACTAAAACTAGCTGTGGGCTGCATTTGGACCCCGGCAGAGCTAATACAGGAACATGGTTTGGTATCTGCAATACACAAAATTTTGGCCATCATTTAGGGTACTCGAATCAGCATCCTAATATCATTGAAGCGCATGTGAATACTCAAAATGTTGGCTTTTTGGTTTCCAGGTACCTGAAATGACCCCAAAATATGAAAAATTCACCCTAAAATTTCAGAAATCGGGGATCAGAAGTCGAAATTCTAGGTCGAGAAGTCAAAAAATCAGGACGAAAACTGTATTTTAGTTGTTCAGGTACCCAATCAAATACCATGTTGGAGATCAAAAAGTACCCAGAATTTTCAAGTTGAAAGGAGTACTGCAGATTCGATGATTATACCATTTTTGCAGGTATTGGTTTTTGGCTCTAGCCCCTGATCCTGAGACTTCCCACTTTTGTTTTCGAATGTGCAGTTGGGGAAATATCCTCCCTGTTAAAGCATAGCCCGACAACACATATATACTTTTTGTTCTTGATTTTATATATAAACTGCATACAAAGTGTCAATTCAAATTTATAAGCCCATAATTTACAAGCTTCAAACGCTTGCTGTAACTAGCTTCAGGATTGCACTTTTTGTGGGAAATGAGAAGTAGTGTTCAGTTTCTGGATGAAATAAAAATGTATCTATTTTGTACACCTGGACATCCTTTTGCTGCTTTCTTCTTCTGGCCAAGGACAGCTGGAAATAGACAGCACAACAAAAGCAAAGCATACACTTTGTAATTGTGCAATCTTCTTGATACTTTTCTGATTTCCTGCCATTTTCTGGAGCAGATCCAATGCTTTGTTTTGTTTTTTTTCTGAGAGAAGAAAAAGAGTTTTGGAATGAGGTCAGGCAGAAAGAAATTGTTCTTTTCAGCGGTGATCAAAGAAGACCACTTCCTGCATATAGAAGAAGCCAGAGCTCCAGAAACCCCATTCCGCCAGTTTTATGTTGAAGTGGCACATAGTGCCATTGGTTTCAATGGTGCTTTCCATCATAGGCTGTTTATAGACGAGATGGTACCACGCAAGTCCACCCAGTGGACACGTTTGGAACTTCCCGTTTAAAAGTGGTGGTGGGTGGTCGCACGCTCCCATGACCCATGAGCTTCCACCCATCTCCCCACATGGAGCAACTGGGAAAAACCCAGTTGCATCCATGTGGGGCCATGGGTGACCAGGGGCTGGATGGGGGTGCACACCAAGCGCACACCCATCCATACCATCTAAACCCTCCCCCATCCGTCAGAAGGATGGAGCACACATGGACCCAACCCCCCAACTTCCAGTATCTGTCTAAAAATGACCATAGTTAGGGCTGCATTCTTTTCATGGTAAAGAATTGAGGTGGGCTGTGACTTAAAGTGCATGTTTGTCATGTAATAAGGTCCCAAGTTCAATTCCCAGCATCTGGTAGCACGCCTAGGTGAGGCCTCTGCTGGGGATCCTGGAGAGTCTCAGATAGCATGCCTGGGTGAGACGTCCGCCAGAGACCCTGGAGAGCTGGATTTTAAACCCTGCTGTCGTGTCAGGTTGTGACAATACTGGACTGAGATGGACCATGTTAGGCAGCTCCTTAATGGGTTATTTCTCAGCAGATTGTGCAATGGTCCTTATTAAAATGGGATGAGACGACAATCCTGAGGCCATTTTAGTCTCTTTTGAATGAATAGCCACATTAGCTAAATGGCCCCGAGAAAGTTGGGCAGAAACACTGGGTCCCTTTTTAACAGGTGAAGGGAGAGGAAGTATTGGGTGTGTGTGTGTGTGAGATAAGGAGTTCAGTTTTAGCCATGGAGAGTTTGAGCTGATTTTGAGACATCCAGGTAGAGATGTCAGAGAGACAGCTGGTGAGATGAACTTGAACAGATGGAGAGAGAGGGAGTAGAGAGAAAGAGTTGAGTGTCATCAGCATAGAGGTGATATTGGAAGCCGTGGGAGGCAATGAGTTTGCCTAGGGACAGGGTGTATATAGAGAAAAGGAGAGGGCCAAGGACAGAGCCTTGGGGAACACCTACCAAGAGGAGAAAGGAGGAGGAGTTGGCAAGAGGCACATTGAAGGAGCGGTCAGAGAGGTAGGAAGAGAACCAGTCGAGGATGGAGCCACGGAAGCCAAGGGAGTGAAGTGAGTCCAGCAAGAATGAGTGGCCAACAGTATCGAAGGCAGCAGAGAGGTCAAGGAGGACAAGAATGGAATAGAGGAGATTAGATTTAGTCATAAGAAGATTGTTGGTGATCTTAGCGAGAGCAGTTTAGCCAGATTGGAGGGGGTCAAGGGAGGAGTTGGTGGAGAGGAAGTCGAGGCAGCGGGAGTAGACAACATGTTCAAGAAGCTTGGAAGCAAAAGGAAGGAGTGAGACAGGATGGTAGCTAGAAGGGTCAGAGGGGGTCAAGACTGGATGTTTTGAGGATAGGAGAGACAGTGACGTGCTTGAAGGCGGAGGGGAAGGAGCCAGTAGAGATGGAGAGGTTGATGAAGTGCAGGTGGAAAGGGGGGACAGTGGAAGCAATGGAGGTCAGGAGACAGGAGGGAATGGGTTCAAGGGGGCAAGTGAAAGAGTTGGAGGAGGAAAGCAGGGAAGCGATTTCCTCAATGGAGGCGGGAAGGAAGGAGGACAGGAGAGAAGGAGGGGGAGGAGGGAGAGGGGAGGGAGTAGGGAGAGGAGTGGGAAGCGATGTCAAGGTGGATCTTGTCTATTAGGGATGTGCGAACAGAATGCGGTTCGGATGTTCAGACGTTCGGTCATTTGGTTCAAAACCCGAGTTCGGGTTCGGTTGTTCGGTTCGGCGGAGTTCGGTTCGGCTGAACTTGGCCAAACATTCAAAAATACCGCTATCAATACTGATACCTATACCAAATGCAAAGATTTTTTTCAGTATCGGTATCATTTGGCCATGAAACAACTCCATATCTCCACCCCTGGTGCCAGGAAGTCTGCTCCTCAGCTGCCTCCCCCTTCCAGTCACGTTTTTCCTGCCTGAAGTCACGTTTTTCCCACCCCTGAACTCATCCGAAATCACCCGAACATGACTGAACTTTTCAGCTGTTTTCGCGTTTGGTTCGGACATTTGGTTTGGACAGCCGAACAGACTGAGTTTGGTTCGAACTCCGAACATCTGAACCGCGTTCACACATCCCTATTGTTTATCTTGGAGGTGAAGAAGGAAACGAGATCCTGAGCAGAAAGGGAAGAGGGAGGAGGAGGACTGGGGGGCTTGAGGAGGGAGTCAAAGGTGGAGAACAGGTGGCGAGGGTCCCGAGAACATGACTCAATGTGGGAGGCATAGTAATGTTGTCTAGCGAGGGAGACAGCAGAAGTACGGGAGGAGAGAGAAAACCTGAAGTGAAGGAAGTCATCATGAGAGTGGGATTTGTGCCACGGGCGTTCAGCAGCACGGGTGCAGGAGCGGAGGTGGCGGTTACTGGGGGTGATCAAAGGATAGGGGTTGTGGGAGCGGGGACAGAGGAAAGGTGGGCAAGGGAATCAAGGGTGGAGGAGAGAGAGGCATTGAAAGCGGAGATGGCAGAGTCAGGGGAGGAGGAGAAGAAGACTGATGCATGATTGTTAATGCTGTCCAGGCCTTCATGGCCGTTAATGAGCAGAGCCTGTGAGTGGTCCAAGGTCCATTGGATCCAAGAATCCTGCTGCCTCTTGGATCACATAGGTTGCTAGGTACAGAAGGCACTTGCTCAATCTGGGGCCGGGGCATTTGGGTGTACCACAAGGAGGAGACGGCTTCTGCTTCAGCACAGTGAAAATGCCTTCCTCAGAGGACAACAAACAGTGCTGGGAAGGGTCAAAACTCTGAGTGTACAGCTTTTCTTTACTGAGAGCAACCTATCTGGAGATACAGCTTGACCCTTCAATGCCCTGCGTATGGCTGTACCCATAGAGAGGCTTGCCTGGGTCACGGAAAAACCCACAGATTGGTGGGAAAACGTGCTCTCATCTTGGGAGATGAGTGGGTCACAAATTTCCACTAGCTCCCCCTTCTCTGAGCGTATTCTGCACAAGCTCCTCGTCTTCACCTACAAAGCCCTTCACAACCTTGCTCCTCCCTGCCTCTCTACCCTGATTTCCCTCTGAACCCCTGTTCGATCCCCTCCCTCACCATCCCACACCGCCCCTGCTCCCCCTTTCGACTTCATCCCTTCTCCCTCGCTGCCCCACATGCCTGGAACTCCCTCCCTGCCCTCGTCCGCCTTGCCCCCACCCTCCACACCTTCAAGTCCCTCCTCAAAACCCACCTCTTCCGTTCTGCCCTTCCTAACTCCTGCTAATCATCCCCACCCAGGATTATCCCCCACCTGTTATCTGTAAACTCCTAATTTACTGTAACCAAGCCAAGAACATGTACCTGAGTTTTCGCATCCTCATGAATGTCGCATCCCTTGTCTCTCCCTCTGTTCCCCCTTCCCTGTCTCCCCTCCCCCTGTCTTTAGATTGTAAACTCTTGGGCAGGGACCATGTCTATTTTATTCTCTGTAAAGCACCAGGTACATCGCTGGTGCTATATAAATGCTAATAATAATAATAATAATAATAATAATAATAAATCATTAATAAGACAGGGAAGAGGAAGGGGGCAGTGGGAGACGTTGAAACTGAATGCATTCTGCACAAATTCCTGTTTTTTACCTACAAGGCTCTTCATGACCTTGCTCCCCCCTATCTCTCAGCACTCATTCCTGCTGCACTCCTGTCTGGGAGCTCTGCTCCTCCTCTGCCACCACCCTCGCTTTCTTACGGCTCCCCTGCTCCTCAAAATGCATCCGCCCCTTTTCCCTAGCAGCCCCCATGCTTCAAACTCCCTCCCTGACCACGTTCGCTCGGCTTCCTCCCTCCAAATCTTCAAATCTCTCCTCAAAACCCACCTCTTCCATCAAGCTTTCCCTGGTTCCTCGTTCCCCTCACCCCCTTGCTAACTTATCCTGAATCATCGTATCTTGGGTAACATTAAATGAGTAACTACACCTTTGTAACTAATCCAAGCGCTTGCACCTGAGACCCCACGAGTTCATGTATCCTTGTCTCTTCCTCTGTTTCTCTCCCCCTTTGTCTCCCCCACCCTCTGGGATTGTAAACTCACTGGGGCAGGGACCATGTCTCTTTCTTACAATTGTAAAGTGCCAGGTACATTGCTGTTGCTATATAAATACTTAATCATAATTATTATAATAATGAATAATAAATAATAAGTAAAAATTATAAGTCACCTGGGTGGGATAAATCAAGTAAGTCCATACCAAAACCTCCCTATAGGGGTAAAGAAATACTGAGGAACAGTGGAAGACCTTATAAATCATTTCTGCTTCAGGAACAAGGCTTCCCTAAGTCTGATAAGACAGAACATCCAGTTGGGTAATGGGGATATGAAACCCTCTAGGGATCAGGTAAAGTGTTTCTGATGTGGGGAGTATGGACACATCCAGAGGGATTGCCCCATCATGGAATGTGACCACGCTTGGGGTTTTTATGTATTGGTAGCTAGGATAGCTCCTCCTGAAGGACAATTAAAAAATCATACCAGATACATATATATATATAGGAGGAATCCTAGTAACTACATCATTAGATTTGTTCAAAGGGAACAAGCCTCCAGCTCCTGGAACAACTCTGAACCAGCCAGCCTCTACAAAGATCCATGCAGACACCGTGGAAGAACCAGGTGGGATCTTATTTAATCAAAGTGGTTCACATGAGAGCCTGGGACCTTGTTGTTGAAGGAACAAAGACTTTAAGTTACCTCTGAACAAAGAATGGACTGTTTATATCCCTGTTGGGAGAACTTGATGTTGTTTATTGTTTATGATTTGGGAACCTGCCCTTTTGGGATAAGCCCCATACCTGGTGGAATGGGCCCAGCTATATGGGGAGAAAGCAAAGGCTGGGAGGGTATTAAACCCCTAGTCTTGGAGACTAGACCCCAAGGCAATTAAATTGATATTGATTGTGTGGCTGACTGCCCTGTCAAGGGCATATAAAGGGAGTGCCACTAGGATTATTGTGAGCCCTACAAGGGCTAGAAACTAGGGATGGGCGAACGCGTTTTGGAAGTTCGGAGTTCAGCCCAAACTCGGCCTGTTCGGACGACCGACCACGAACCCGAACCCGAACATACAGAACAGAACAGAACACCGAACGGCGAAATGGCTGAACAGTTCGGTCAGTTTGGATTGCGTTTGGGTGGCAAAAAAAGGTTCACTGTAAGGTGACAGGGAGGGGTAGTACTAGTCACTGAGGAGCAGACTTCCAGGCACCAGGGGTGGAAAGACTTGCAAGAAATGAAACTATCTGCCTCCGCCCTTCCCAACACCTTCTGAGTTAGTCACTGTTCCTGAACAGCAGGTGTTGAGTAGGATTATTAGATTGCTTTAAGTTTCATTTCAGTTTTGTACTGAAATGAAACTTAAACCTTAAACTGAAACCTTGTGTT
>QEPC01000676.1:83493-98184 GCA_003113815.1 Sphenodon punctatus
TAATAATAATAATAATAATAATAATAATAAATCATTAATAAGACAGGGAAGAGGAAGGGGGCAGTGGGAGACGTTGAAACTGAATGCATTCTGCACAAATTCCTGTTTTTTACCTACAAGGCTCTTCATGACCTTGCTCCCCCCTATCTCTCAGCACTCATTCCTGCTGCACTCCTGTCTGGGAGCTCTGCTCCTCCTCTGCCACCACCCTCGCTTTCTTACGGCTCCCCTGCTCCTCAAAATGCATCCGCCCCTTTTCCCTAGCAGCCCCCATGCTTCAAACTCCCTCCCTGACCACGTTCGCTCGGCTTCCTCCCTCCAAATCTTCAAATCTCTCCTCAAAACCCACCTCTTCCATCAAGCTTTCCCTGGATCCTCGTTCCCCTCACCCCCTTGCTAACTTATCCTGAATCATCGTATCTTGGGTAACATTAAATGAGTAACTACACCTTTGTAACTAATCCAAGCGCTTGCACCTGAGACCCCACGAGTTCATGTATCCTTGTCTCTTCCTCTGTTTCTCTCCCCCTTTGTCTCCCCCACCCTCTGGGATTGTAAACTCACTGGGGCAGGGACCATGTCTCTTTCTTACAATTGTAAAGTGCCAGGTACATTGCTGTTGCTATATAAATACTTAATCATAATTATTATAATAATGAATAATAAATAATAAGTAAAAATTATAAGTCACCTGGGTGGGATAAATCAAGTAAGTCCATACCAAAACCTCCCTATAGGGGTAAAGAAATACTGAGGAACAGTGGAAGACCTTATAAATCATTTCTGCTTCAGGAACAAGGCTTCCCTAAGTCTGATAAGACAGAACATCCAGTTGGGTAATGGGGATATGAAACCCTCTAGGGATCAGGTAAAGTGTTTCTGATGTGGGGAGTATGGACACATCCAGAGGGATTGCCCCATCATGGAATGTGACCACGCTTGGGGTTTTTATGTATTGGTAGCTAGGATAGCTCCTCCTGAAGGACAATTAAAAAATCATACCAGATACATATATATATATAGGAGGAATCCTAGTAACTACATCATTAGATTTGTTCAAAGGGAACAAGCCTCCAGCTCCTGGAACAACTCTGAACCAGCCAGCCTCTACAAAGATCCATGCAGACACCGTGGAAGAACCAGGTGGGATCTTATTTAATCAAAGTGGTTCACATGAGAGCCTGGGACCTTGTTGTTGAAGGAACAAAGACTTTAAGTTACCTCTGAACAAAGAATGGACTGTTTATATCCCTGTTGGGAGAACTTGATGTTGTTTATTGTTTATGATTTGGGAACCTGCCCTTTTGGGATAAGCCCCATACCTGGTGGAATGGGCCCAGCTATATGGGGAGAAAGCAAAGGCTGGGAGGGTATTAAACCCCTAGTCTTGGAGACTAGACCCCAAGGCAATTAAATTGATATTGATTGTGTGGCTGACTGCCCTGTCAAGGGCATATAAAGGGAGTGCCACTAGGATTATTGTGAGCCCTACAAGGGCTAGAAACTAGGGATGGGCGAACGCGTTTTGGAAGTTCGGAGTTCAGCCCAAACTCGGCCTGTTCGGACGACCGACCACGAACCCGAACCCGAACATACAGAACAGAACAGAACACCGAACGGCGAAATGGCTGAACAGTTCGGTCAGTTTGGATTGCGTTTGGGTGGCAAAAAAAGGTTCACTGTAAGGTGACAGGGAGGGGTAGTACTAGTCACTGAGGAGCAGACTTCCAGGCACCAGGGGTGGAGAGACTTGCAAGAAATGAAACTATCTGCCTCCCCCCTTCCCAACACCTTCTGAGCTAGTCACTGTTCCTGAACAGCAGGCGTTGAGTAGGATTATTAGATTGCTTTAAGTTTCATTTCAGTTTTGTACTGAAATGAAACTTAAACCTTAAACTGAAACCTTGTGTTTGTGATTCCCCCCCCATCCCATATAGAGAGAGATAGAGAGATATAGATATAGAGAGATAGATAGATAGGTTAGGGATAGTAGTTGTAGGAGCTAGCTTAGTGATAGAGATAGCGTTAGTGATTTAGTTTTAGTGTTTGTAGGAGTAGGCCTGTGTACTTATTAGATAATCCATTTAGTTCATAGCATTTAGAATAGTTAATAGCAGTTAGATTTAGTGTAGATAGATAGATATAATATTAGATTAAAAAAAAAACCCATATAAAAACAAAAAAACAAATAAAAAACAAAAGAAAACCATATAAAACCCAATAAAAAAACCCCCAAACCATATAAAAAAACAAAACACACCCATAACATTTCCTGAACGGCCGAACCGAATGGCCGAACCGAATAGCCGAACCCAGCGAACTAACCGAACTGCCGAACCGAACGCAGCCGAACTGAACGGACGAACCGAACCGAACGGACGAACCCGAACCGCGATCTGTTTGCCCATCCCTACTAGAAACTTGACAATTTGTGTTGGGGTGGTCAAGAGCTTATTCCCTAACAGGCTCCTCCAGGGCTAGAGAGCTGACTCGGTATCGTTTGTTGGACCAACTTCTGTTGATGAGAATGTTCAAGCTTTCAAGCATTCTCACAACAGAAGCTGGTCCAATAAAACATCTCATCTGAACTATTCCATCTCCTACAGTTGGGACCAACATGGTAGCCACACTCTCTCTAGATTGTAATCAATATGAACAAACACACAAAGTAACCAAATTGGAAAAATAGAGGGGTGAGAGGGGAAACCAATTTATTTATAAAACAATCCCCACTCAGGATTATCCCCCACCTGTTATCTGCAAACTCCCAGTGTACTGTAACCAAGCCAAGAACGCTTGCATCCTCATGAATGTCGCATCCCTTGTCTCTCCCTCTGTTCCCCCTTCCCTGTCTCCCCTCCCCCTGTCTTCTTTAGATTGTGAGCTCTCGGGCAGGGACCCTGTCTATCTTGTTCTCTGTAAAGCACCAGGTACATCACTGGAGCTATATAAATACTACTACTAATAATAATAATAATACCCCCAAAATCAGATATTATTATTATTAGCAAACATTTATATAGCGCAAGCAATGTACCTGGCGCTTTACAAAGTAATTGAATAGACACGGTCCCTGCCAAAGGGCTTACAATCTGAGAGACGGGGGTGGAGTGGGAGACAAAGGAAGGGGAACAGAGGGAGAGACAAGGAGTGTAACATTCACGAGGATGCGAGGTCAGGTGCACGCGCTTGGCTTGGTTACATGGAGAATGATGGCTGGTTGGTCCGTGTGGTGAGGATATGAGTACACAGACCTCAGGTAACAGATTGTACTGGATGGAGGGTATCAGCAGGAGTTAGGTGAGGGGAGCGAGGAGTCAGGGAGGGCAGAGCGGAAGAGGTGGGTCTTGAGGAGGGATTTGAAGGTACGAAGGGAGGGGGCGAGGTGGATGTGAGCAGGGAGGGAGTTCCAGGCATGGGGGGCAGCTAGAGAGAAGGGACGAAGGCGGTTAGGGGAGCAGGGGAGGCGTGGGAGGGCGTGAGTGGGGACAGAGGAGGAGCGGAGTGAGTATCCATTTCAATCACCGTTATCATTTGAGTACCTGAAAATGTGAGTAACACCAACAAATAACAAACCCACTGATCTTTCAGCAATAATTTTTAAGTTGCATTTGTCTTGGATAATTCCTTACACTGCACCAGTACAACTTTTTATTTCCTGTTCATTTCTGATCCTTTTAGCAGCTTGCTTAGCAGCCGCCGAGGCCAACTCGCCCGTGACAGATTCCATGGAGAGCTGTGGAAGCTTGCTGTCTCATGGAGAAAATATTGCACTTCCTTGTGTGACAAAAACAAATCATAGCTCAGTTTTTGCAAGAAAGCTTCTGGTGGGACCGAAGGTAACCGGAGCACTGAGTTATTGTATATTCTATGGTAATTTAGAACTGGTTGAATTAATCTTTAGAAACAAATTATCTCAAGAATTAAAACCTCTCCCGCCCCCCCCCCCGCCCCCAATTAGCAAGTGATCAGGAATCTCTCTCGGGTTCAGCAAAGGAATCTGGTCGTCATTTGTCATTATTTTCCAAATACAATATCCGGCCTGAGGGATGTCTCCTTCAGCCTTTACTTGCTGTGTGATCGCAATGGGTGTAGATTTAAGAAGAGAGATAGTCATAGACTTGTGCCCTCCAACCCAAACTTTGGAGGGCAGCTAGTCAGAAACCTGCCAATCCAGCTGTCTCGCCCAAAATGGCAGTTGTATCATGATGTGGCGTGAGGAGAGGCTCCACAGCCAAATCCTTCTCTGCAACCCACACACGTTCTTCCTGACAGAAGCTACGGGAGCTATGAGGTTCTGTTGAACCAACAACCACTTCATTGAGTACCATGGCCCGATGGGTGGGAGGAGGAGATAGTTGCTCCTCCAGCAAATCACCACCTCCCACTTTCCCCCTACATCCACTAAAGGTTTCGTGGAATCGCATAACCAATAGTCTAGCAGATTTCCGGATGGGAACGGTGATATTTGTGTGCAAGGGAGGGGATAGTTTGGGGGTTCTCTTGTATTCAGTTTTTCAAATGCAAACATCGGCAGCACGTGCCCCTCCTCCCCCAGATTTTCATAAGCCCCATAGAACCCTATAGATCTCCTGGCCACCTCCTGGCCCAGCCCCTACTCCTGTGCCCCTCCACTATCGACAGTTATCAGTCACCTATGAATGCAAACCCGAGAGGGATGATAGCCGAAGCCTTAAAGAAAAGCTAAACAACATACTTGGATGTCTCCCTGAATCTCGGGTTGCTAAATTCATAACCAGATGCCTAAATGATGCTTATAAAAGGCCAGGAAACTCCTTTGTAAAAGAGGGCGAATGAGGCGGAATTAGCTGGGAGAAGCGTGTATAGGTTAGGAGCCTTTTGCCCTGGACACTCGGCAAGTTATAAAAACTTGTGTCTTCTGTTTACTTCACCTTGATCCGTGGAGCACCGGGAGTGTCGCAGTTTCTTAAATATCAGCGGTGAGGGGAACACAGAGGCTCCGGTGTATGGTGGACTCTCCTTCACTGGAGCTTTTCAAACAGAGGCTCGACAGTCGCCTGTCAGGGATGCTGTAGCTGTGGATTTCCTGCACTGAGCCGGGGGTTGGATTAGATGACCTCTAAGTCTCTTCCAACTCTGTGATTCTATTATTACTGCTGCAATTTTATTTATTTATTTATTTATTAAACAATTTATATACAGCCCCCCTCCTGCCCAATGGCAGCCCAGGGCGGTGAACAACCTAAGAAAAGTACAAAACAATAACCCATTAGAAACCCAAGATAAAAATACCTTTCACCCTAAAGAAAAAAAAATCCTTCCCACTACTCATCCGCCTCACAAATGCCTGGTGAAACAGCCAGGTTTTACATTGGCTACAGAAGGAAGGGCGATCTGGAGCGAGGCAAATCTCTACCAGGAGGGAGTTCCACAGCTGCGGCGCGGCCACCGAGACCGCCCTCTCGAACATCACCCCCCAGGAAACCCAGGGGACCTCTAAGAAGGCACCCCTGGCCGACCGCAGGGGTCAATCCAGGACACAGGGTGCGGGCGGATGAGGTGATCCCGCACGTAAGTGGGGCCCAAGCCATGTAGGGCTTTAAAGGTAACCAACACTTTGAATCACCCAGCAATGGGCTGGCTCCTGCAAGAACCAACTCCCCAGAGACTCGCTGTGCTATGAGAGAATAACCAGTGCAGCCTAGCCTATAATGTGTTGGCCCTGAATTTAGGAGATCTGCGCGAGTTCAAATCCTGTCTTAGGCATGAAGTCACTCTCTGTTCCCCATCTGTGAAATGGGAATAATAGTGACCTATTTCACAGGGCATGACGGTGGACTAGATATGATTACATAGCATTTTAAATGGCTATAGGAATAATAAAGAAATGGCAAATTTGAGAGGAAGTTCAGATCCATGGATACATGTTTTCTTGAAAATAATTGGTGTTTCAGCTCTCGTTGAGAGATGCATGCGGGTGACAGGCCAGCATCTGGCTCTTGGCAGGAAAATGACCGCTTATCTATATGCGGAAACTAGAATGCTGGTAAGAGTTTGGCAGGTGAATGGTCCAGATGTCCAGCCCTGGGAGGAATTGGCCTCTGGATAACAACTGTTATTTGTTGGTTTTTTTCTCACGCATATGGGATTTTTTACTTTTAAATTGCTTTTATTGTTTTATTGTTTTAATTTGTTGTTCGCCGCCCCGAGCTGCCCTGCAGGCAGGAGGGGCAGGATAAAAATCTTTTATAAATAAAATAAAAAATTAAAAAACTGCTTTTTTCCCCCCCTTGGCTTTGTTCCTGGCTGTTGGCAGGCTTCACTGTGCCTCTGAGTTAGGGCACTTCTTTGATGCGGACTCCTGATTCTTCATGAGGGTCAGTGTTGCTGTTATACCACCTAATTATGATCATTTCCCTGGCACATCCATGTTCAAAATACTGTATAAGCCTTATCTAGCCCAACTTCACAACAATCCCTGTGAGGAAGGTCATTAGTATTCCCTTTTAATAATAATTAATTCCCTTTAAGGGGGAATTGAAGAAAGTGACTTGCTCCAGACCACACAAGCTCATGACTAAGGCCGCATTTAGATGAGCAGGTCACGCTTGCACGACCCTCTCATGTGACTTTTGAAAATCCCACGGACCGGGATTAGACGAGACGTTTTGCATGTTAGAGCCGGTTGCTCGTTCTTTTAAAACCGTGAACTAAATACCTCGCCGTTTGGCTACCTTCCTTTAGACTCTTTATGGTATAAAGATTCAAATTCTCATCTCCCAACGCCCTCCTGGGGACCATTTACAAAGGCTTATGTGACAACCTCCTGTGGGAAGATGAGAAGTGTACCTTCTGTCATCCACAAAGAAACCTGGCAGGAGTACTGCAATCAGAAAGGTTCCTCAGCAAACGGAGGCAAAGAGAGAGAAACACAGAGAGCTGGAAGCAAAGGCATCTTATGTCCTATGAAAGACTGTCACTGCTTTATAGTTCTCACAACTACTGTCACAGAGAGCTAGCTACTGATATTCTAGCCCAGCGCATGAAATCTGAGGTGATTCGATGGCACCCCCATTACGTGAGAACCTCATTTAAAGAGGTGAAATAAATTATCTGGACGGATTCCAACTCTGACGTATCTAACTGCTTCGACCTCGATCGAACGAGATGGGGATGAGCCGTGATTCAGTCCTTGTTTCATCAGAGAACCTGATTGGTTGTCCTCCTCGTTCACCACCCCTTCATTTCACCATCTTGCCCATGCACAAGATACCAGAATATATTTTTGTGCATGTGCCAAAATAACCAGAATATATTGGCACAGGTGCCAATATATTCCAGCATATTTTTGCACATGCAAAAATATATTCCGGCATCTTGTGCGGGCACAAGATAGCGGAATCAACTGGTGGCAAGCCGAAGAAACAGATGTACAGAGATCTACCGCGTCTTAGGAAATGCGGCGGATCTCTGAGCAGCATTCCATATCTGCAGATTTTCTCTGCGGATAACGAAGATGCCGATCCATTTCTGCCCAACATTTAACACAATTGTCTTCAGTCCCCTTGGGAGGGAGGCCAGTGTTATTATTCCCATTTTACAGGCAAGGAACTGAGGCAGAAGAAGATTAAATTACTTCTTCAAGGGCCCGTGGGATGTCTGACTCTGTACCAGAGTAAAAAATGTTTTGCGGTCTTCTGAGTCATTGTCTAGCACTCTGAATATTGGGCCGGTCTTCCTTCCTGGAGGAGACCATCTGTATTAAGTAAGAAGGCTAGGGATCTGCTGTGCCTGTGTTTTCTTTTTAGGCAAAGTGGAGTTTTGTATTAGAACCAAAAACCTAACAGTGGTTCTCAAATGGAGGGGTGGGGGAAGAGTGTGGCTGGTACTGGGGGCGGGGTGAGGGGGACAGCATGAGAAGGAGCACAACCAGCCAACACCTAGCTCCATAGCTCCACACTCTTGACTGAGCTAGGGACAATCTCCAGAAATAAAGGGGGAGAAAGAGGGGAAGCATCAGCAGGGTGGAAAGAGAGGGGGAAAGGTGTGTGTATGGGGTGGGGGGAGCTGCCTCAACTATCACTGACAAGCAGCAGGGGGAAAGAGTTTGAGAATCAGCCTAGTGGACAGAGATGTTGGTCTTGGACTAGGGCTACAACCAAAATTTCGTCCATATTCTGTTTTCAACAGAACTGGCTGTTTCGATTGGTCCAGTCAGAATTCAGATTGGACACAATTTTGATCAGAATGATAAAAAAAAAATGGGTGTTTTGCAAATGTGCAAAATGGCCATGGCAGTAAAACAACATGGTGGCCATTTTGCACATGCACAAATCATTTGATTGGAATTCCAATTGAATTTTTGACAGCTGTTCCAGACCAGGCCTACCTTGGACCTGGGAGACCAAGGTTCGCATCCTGTCTTAGGCTGCTTTTAGACTAGCGGGTCAGTGACTTTTGAAAATCACGTGGGCTGGGATTAGACGAGACGTTTCACATGTTAAAACCGGTTTCCTCCAGGAAGGAAGACCGGCCCAACATTTAGAGTGCTAGATAATGACTCGGAAGAACTCAAAGCTTTTCTTACTCTGGTACAGGGTCAGATGTCCCACGGGCCCTTGAACAAGTAATTTAATCTTATCCTGCCTCCGTTCCTTACCTGTAAAATGAGGATAATAACACTGGCCTCCCTCTCAAGGGGATTGAAGAGAATTGTGTTAAATGTTAGGCAGAAATGGATCGGCATCTTTGTTATCCCATATCCACAGAGAAAATCTGCAAATATGGAATGCTGCTTGGAGATCCGCTGTATTTCCAAAGACACGGTGGATCTCTGTACATCTGTTTCTTTGGATTGCCACCATTTGATTCCACTATCTTGTGCCCACACAAGATGCCGGAATATATTTTTGAACGTGCAAAAAATGCTGGAATATATTTGCACATGTGCCAGTGTATTCTGGTTATTTTGCACACGCACAAAAATATATGATGGTATCTTGTGCATGGGGCAAGTTGGTGAAATTAAGGGGTGGTGAGTCAGGAGGACAACCAATCAGGTTCTCTGATGAAACAGGGACTGAATCATGGCTCATCCAGAACTGGACTTAGGAGCGGGCCCCTTAGGCCCGGGTCTTGGGCAGCATTTTCTAGGGGGTGGCAATCCTGGCACCGGCACCGCCCACTCTGTTTTGGGGTGTTTTTTTTTCTTTTCTCTCTGCATGACTGGAGGCTGCTCCCCGTAGCCGAAGTCTGCTGCCTGGGTCCCCATCCCTCACGTGGCTCTGCCATCTGCCTGTTAGTAGTGCTGCAGCAGCAGAACACCATTGGACTGGGAGATAAAGCTGTTTGTTTACAAACAACTCCACCCCATGTGAGTGATCAGAAGGTTCTTCGAGATGGCTTCCAACATTCTCACAACTGGGTTGTGCATGGCATGTAGGGATGGGCGAACGCGGTTCGGAAGTTTGGAGTTCGGATCCAACTCAACCAGTTCAGTCAACCGAACCGAACTTCTGAACCAAACTCGATTTTCGAACTGAACCGAACCGAATTTCCGAACTCGGTTCTGTTCGCCCATCCCTAATGGCATGCTCATCATATTCAAGTAATAGATGACGTGATGATCTCGAGCTCCTCTAGTATAATAAGCACAACAGTTCCTTCCAACCCTTTCTAGGAATATAAGGAAAAAGTTCCATGCGGTGCTGGAAGGGTGGGTGTTGTGAGAATGTCAGGAGCCATCTCGAAGAACCTTGTTTACAAGGCAGAAACCTTCTGTTCTTCGAGTGGCTCCTCACAGGTCCTTTTTACATGGCTCCTCCAGGTGGGGGGTTCCGTGGGTGTGCTAGTGCATGGGCGGAGTGTGCACACACATCCCCACTCACCCCCCGCTCATCCGCACCCATGGAGCAACCGCCATTTCCCCGTTACTCCATGCATGGGGATGAGTGGGGGGTGAGTGGGGATGCATGTTAGGCAGGCATGCACATGCACCCCAACTCACCGTGGGCATGTGCACCACATCATTCATACGGGGCTTGCCCGCCCATGAACACGCAGAAATCTGCGTGTTCATGTTAGGCAGGCATGCACATGCACCCCACTCCCTGCGCATGTGCGTGCCATTCACATGGGGCTCCCCCACCCATGAACACGCAGCGTGGGGGTGGGGCTTGGCTTGGGGACAGCAGCCTGAAAAGGGCCTAGAGGGACAAAATTCCTAAGTCTGGCCGTGGGCTCGTCCCTATTTTGTTCAACCCAGGTTGAACCAGTTGGATACGTCAAAGTTGGAATCCGTCCAGATAATCTAGTTCACCTCTAGTTAAATGAGGTTCTCACATAATGGGGATGCCATAGAATCATCTCAGGTTTCATGCACTGGGCTAGAATGTCAGTAACTAGCTCTCTGTGACAGTAGGTGTGAGAACTATAAAGCAGTGACAGTCTTTCATAAGACATAAGATGCCTTTACTTCCAGCTCTCTGTGTTTTTTTCTCTCTTTGCCTCCGTTTGCTGAGGAACCTTTCTGATTGCAGTACTCCTGCCAGGTTTCTTTGTGGATGACACAAGGTACACTTCTCATCTTACCACAGGAGGTTGTCACATAAGCCTTTGTAAATGGTCCCCAGGAGGGCGTTGGGAGATGAGAATTTGAATCTTTGTACCATAAGGAGTATAAAGGAACGTAGCAGCATCTACATATGTAGCTTCCCTTTTGAAGCTCAACCTTGTGCCGCCCAACTCCAATTAAGTTTGTTGGAGATGCACCTCCATATTGAAAAGACTAACATCAATGTGGTCTTTCACCTCATTGATCATCTGCAAATGTGTGACTATTTCGCACTTCTATAGTCCAGCCTGAAATATGCTTTTAATTTTTTTAAAAAAAATACACACGCATCAGAGGTGTCAAGCACACAATATTGCCTTACAACAGTGGGATTGGAGGGGAGCATGTCAGGAAAGGGGCAAGTTTAAGGTTTCACTCCACATCTTTCCTCATGTGGCCATTCCACACAGAATGCCATGATGTCACAGCAGTCTGTGTGGGTGGGGTCATCCCATTACATCAGTCCAGCCCATGTGGGCGAGGGCTTGGAGCAAGGGCTTGCGGGGGGGTCTGGGGGTAGAGATGGACGAACAGAACGCGGTTCGGATGTTTGGACGTTCAGTCGTTTGGTCCAAAATCCGAGTTCTGGTTCGGCTCGGCGGAGTTCGGTTCGGCCGAACTTGGCCAAACAACCGAAAATAGCGCTATCGACACCGAAACTGAATTCAAGTTTTTATGTTTGTTTGACCCTGAAACCACCCCTGGTCTCCACCCCTGGTGCCAGGAAGTCTGCTCCTCAGCTGCCTCCCACTTCCAGTCACGTTTTTCCCGCCTTCCAGTCACGTTTTTCCCACCCCCGAACTCATCCGAACTTTTCTGAACTGTTCGGCTGTTCGAGCGTTCGGTTCGGACATTTGGTTTGGTCATCCGAACAGGTCGAGTTCAGCCCAAACTCTGAACTTCCGAACCGCGTTCTCCCATTCCTACCTGGAGGTGGTTGAATCTCCTCTTGTTGGGGGTTCAACCTCCCATGGTCTCTCAAGTGCAAAGTCTGGGTGTGCTCCTTGGTTCATAGCTCATCTTGGAATCTCAGGTTGTGCTGTAGCAGGGAGTGCATTTCGGCAGTTACATTTGTCAGTTTCAGTTTCAATTTATTAGCGTAGCAAAATGCCATAGCAAACAAAAGTACGGTACAAAACCCAACCAGATAAATAAATTAAACCAATCAAGGCATAAACAAAACACATAATATAAATAAATAAAAATTTAAACAGTGCACAATATATGGAATAATTACAAAGAATTAAACACCACTAAACACCTCTAAATGCAAGAAACATCCGACAGGCCTCAAACACATCAAGTAAAAAAGACATGACTGCATAAGTCATAGAGTCAGTTGAATCAGAAACTAGATGACGGGAGATTTCTAAAGGCGTTCTACCGGGCAGAAGAGAAACAAATACATCTTGTCCAGAGGCTTCGGCCGTATCTCTCAGACTCTGACCTTGCCACTGTCATCCATGCCTTCATCATCTCGAGGCTGGATTACTGCAACGCGCTCTACGTGGGGCTGCCCGAGAAGTTGGTCTGGAGGCTGCAGCTGGTGCAGAATGCCATGGCCCGTCTCCTTACGGGGGCGGGCCGCAGGGAACACATGACACCAGTGCTCCGGGCTCTTCACTGGTTGCCTATAAAGCACTGGGCTAAGTTCAAGGTGCTGGTTTTAACCTTTAAAGCCCTTCACGACCTGGGCTCTGCTTATCTGTGGGACCGCCTCACACCCCATGTGCCTGTGCGCCCTTTGAGATCGTCCAGGGGAACCTTTTTGGAGGTTCCCCGGGCGAGACGGGTGGCCACCGATGTTAGATCTTTTTCGGTGGCTGCCCCTGTGCTGTGGAATTTGCTCCCGGAGGAGGCTCGGTTGGCCCCCACTCTCCTGTCATTCCGATGTTTATGTAATACCTGGCTGTTCCACCAGGCCTTTGGCGAGGGGAGGGGATAGGGTGGGTGGAGTTAGGGGGTTGTTTTTCCCTGCATATGAGAAAATGTTAACTTTTTTAATTGTTTTATTCTTTTATTCTTTTATCTTTGTTGTTCGCTGCCCTGGGCTGCCCTGTGGGTGTGAGGGATGGGATAAAAATTTTATATAAATAAATAAATGTGCAGAAGAGGCCAGCTTCATTGGATCTAGGATTGCCATGAATTCTGCATCTGTGCAGGGCTCTATTGTGGGCTGTATGACTGACACCTCTGATTTTAAAGAGGAATGATGGGGCTATTGGTCAAATGTAGGGCTGAAACAGGCAGATAAATTGCTGATCGAGAAGAATTCTGCAATTTTAGGATATTGGATCAGATTCCTGACTATTTCCTGCTTGCCGATATGGGTGCTCGATGTCACAAAATACCAGGAAAGACCATTGAGATGTACCAGCTTTCCATTTACCATCCTGTTACCATCTTTCTGAGGTACCAGTTTTCTGCATTACCGAGTTTCCATGTTACTTCCTGGATCCTGTCCACTAGTTGATGATAGGCTGGACAATAAACGCAACTTAGGCCACAGGGAGTGCAGATGGAACGCAGAGAATACAGGTGGAAAACACGGTATTACATCGGGAATGGAAATTGAATGAAAACCAGCAAATGGTAACCTGGGAAACCAGTAAACATTAGCAGTAAAACAGGAAATCTATTGGGAAGCTGAGAGATACTACTAAGTTCCCGATTTGACCAAGAGAGTACCGTATAGGATAATTTCACTACTAGTCATAATTACAAAATCCAGGGATATTGACGTTTGGCAAAATAAGGTTAAGGTGTTTCCAAGCTCACTGGTTTGGAAGCTGAGCTGCTCATTATTCTGTCTCTAGAGCCAGTGAAAATAATGGAGACAAAGTTCAAAGAACAACAGAGGGAACCAAATACATGAGCTGAGCTCTCTAGATGTTGTGATTCGACAATCACAACCGCCTGATTTGCTTGCCCCACAGCGTTATGCAAGCTGATGGATGATGTACCGGGGACAGAAGGCTTTCACTCCTGGTTCCTGGCTCCCACTGCTCTTAACTAAATTTTACTAAATGAAATTAGCATAAAAGGGCCATTTTTCATCCCTTCAGTAAAACTGTAAGTGGGCTGATTGCCATCAGCTCTCACTAGGTGTCTATATCACACTCCCAGTCCTAACCATATTATCTGACACTGGGGATACTACTTGTATTCATGGATATGGAAATAGGATGAGGAGGGGGAATAGGATGGGTCTCTCTGACTCAAGTAAGTTGGGCAGTATCAGGGGCTGGCTTGGGGTCAGGGTGCCCAGCACTGTGATGACCACCAGGGGGCACTGCTAAGCATCAGCTCAATGCAATGTCAGGAGCCAGTAGGTCCATCAGATTATCAGCAGACTCAAGGGGTAATCCAGGGGCATGGTTGGGGTACAGACTGGTCACGTTCCGAGGGGAGGGTCCAGTACTAGCGTACAAGCCAGGAGATCAGCAGAGTCAGAGGGCCAAAGCAATGGTCTATACTGGAGGGTCAGCCAGGGCAGAGCAGGTCTGGAGGCGAGGTATAGGGAAACGGGCAAGTCTGGAGCTGAAACCTTCTGGTTGCTCATACACCTTCCATTTCCTGTCATGCTCTTTTAAGCTTTAGATTAGGCAATGGGAGATGGGGGCATGTTTCTTGGTGCATGGAGGGACAAGCCTCTGATATCCTGGAGGATCAGCAACAGCAGTATCTAGGTTGGAATGGCCCAGGTGCACTAAGTAGATTTGGGCTTCCCTCCCCAACACACTGCCCTTTCGGGGACGGGTCGTCAGGAGCACATAACACCTGTGCTCCGGGCTCTGCACTGGTTGCCGATAGCGTGCCGAGCCAGGTTCAAGGTGTTGGTATTTATTTACAAGGCCCTTCACGGTCTCGGCCCCTCATACCTCAGGGACCGCCTCGCCCTCCGTGCCCCAGAGCGGCTCCTGCGGTCGTCCGGGGGTGCCTTCTTGGAGGTCCCCCGTGTAAAGCGGGGGGCCACAATGGAGAAGGCATTCTCAGTGGCCGGGCCGCGCCTTTGGAACTCCCTCCCGGAGGAGGCTTGCCTGGCCCCAAGCCTTTTAACATTCTGGCGAAGATGCAAAACCTGGCTGCTCGCCCAG
>QEPC01000676.1:158454-175347 GCA_003113815.1 Sphenodon punctatus
TTTAGTGTTTGTAGGAGTAGGCCTGTGTACTTATTAGATAATCCATTTAGTTCATAGCATTTAGAATAGTTAATAGCAGTTAGATTTAGTGTAGATATATATATATATTAGATAAAATAGATAAATAAATAAACCCCATATAAAAACAAAAAACCAAATAAAAAACAAAAGAAAACCATATAAAACCCAATAAAAAACCAAAAAACCATATAAAAAACAAAAAACCACCATTAACATTTCCTGAACGGCCGAACAGAACGGCCAAACAGAACAGCAGAACAGTCAACAGAACGTCTGAACCCGAACCCGAACCCGGCGAACTAACTGAACCGAACCGAACGGCCGAACCGAACGCAGCCGAACCGAACGGACGAACCGAATGCAGCCGAACCCGAACCACGATCTGTTCGCCGATCCCTACTGACTGCAAAATCTGGGCATTGACTGCCTTGGTGGGACCACAGGATTTCCCTGCAAAGCTAATGTAGTCCTACCTAATGCAGGAATGTCAGGAGATATACACAGGCAATTGTTCCAGGTTTTTTTTTTAGGAGTAATTGCCCTTGGTTTATAGCCAGATTTATGTTTGTGTGTTTAGGAAAGGTAGCGACATGGGTAATGTCATACATGACAGCACCTGAAGAAACCACTGTTTGGGGGGGGGGGAGAATTGGGAGGTAAGAGCACTTACATTTATTGATTTCTTCCTAGCTACAACCAGTCCATGAACAGAAGACTGTATGGGCAGGTACGAGACAGACAATTGTTTCTTTAAGGGCAATTGACTTCTGCAATACAACCAACAATGACCCACCCGTGATCTTTCCGTATATGTCAAAGTCAAGGTTTTCTCCTTACATCTTCACTAGAATCAATCAGGTCTTGGCTAGATCTGAAATGGTTATCTCTGGTTATTCGGTATCTGTCTGAATCTGCAGTATCCAACCTGCTTCAGCAAGGCCTGGGTACCAAGCGGTATCCATTTATTGTTCAATGGACTAACTGGTTAACTGTTTTGCCTATTTATTGCATATTACTGCAATGCCCCATTTACTGTTTTGACTTTTACTATTCAGATTTTTGCCATCTTGCCCTTTACTGTTTTGCTGCTTACTGTATTGCCATCCCACCATTTACAGTAATGGCAGTATGTTAAACCAGTATTGGTATTATCTGGTTATTTGGTTTGCCATTGTGGGAATTGGTTATGGCAGTATATGGATTGGTGGATTCCTCTGCTGACTGCTCTTTTCTCTGCCATAAATGACTCGGGTTGTATCCCAGAGAGGTGGGGCAAAGCCATTATTATTCCCATTTATAAAAAGGGGGTAAGAACAAATCCTGTAAATTATAGACAAATTAGTCTCCTGAGTGTCGTAAGTAAGATCTACGCTAAGTTTCTCTTACGGAGGCTAGCAAAATGGATGGAACAAGAAGGAATTTTGTACCCCGAGCAGGCGGGTTTCCAGAGGGGGAGCTCTACGATAGAAAAATTATTTGTTCTAACTCATTTAATAGAGAAATATAAAGCGCCGAATGGGACGTTATTTGTAGCTTTTTTGGACCTCTCCACTGACTTTGATTCTGTGAATAGAAGGCTCCTCTGGGAGAAGCTAGAAATTTATCTATAAATGGAAGACTGTTACGCCTCATTCAGGGACTTTACAAGGATACTATGCTGGTAGTGAAAATTGATAGTAAGGGTTATTTAACAGAGGAGATCGGGGCAGAGATGGGGGTAAGGCAAGGATTCATTCTGGCTCCCATGCTACTTAATTTATATATGAATGATGTAATTCCTAGATTGGCTCAGAGAAACTTCTTTCCACCCAAGCTAGCTACAAAAGAAGTCGGAGCATTATTATACGCAGACGACTTGGCTATCATCACCCAAACGCGTGTAGGGTTGAATAGGCAGTTAAGAACCTTCTCTGGGTACTGTTCAGAGAATAAGTTGAAAATCAACTATGAGAAATCTAAGGTTGTGGTTTTCTCAGGTGTTAGGAAGACCTTTACCTGGGCAGTTGAGGATCATCACCTGCAGCAGGTGAAATCCTTTAAATATCTGGGTATTCATTTTCATGCCCAGGGGAGCTGAAAGCTCCATCAGCAAAAAGTATTTTCTGCTGCAAAAGGAGTAACGCAAGCCATCCTAAGGTTTTTTACAGGAGTAGGTGGCAAAAATGTAGACTTGGCTTTAGAAGTCTTCAATAGTAAGGTGATGGCTTCTTTTTTGTATGGAGCGGAGCTATGAGCCCCCCTTTCTGGGCAAGATCTTAATTCCCTGCAGGCATCTTTTCATAAAGCCCTTCTTAGAGTTCCAAATGGTACACCAGCGACAGCAATCCGGCTCGAGTTTGGAACAAGGAGTTGGTTAATGGCGGCCTGGAAGCTTGCTTTAAAATTCTGGCTCCGGGTGACCAAACTTCCAAACAGAGGTGTATTGAATTATATGAATGAAGATTCTTTTATGAGTTCTTGGGAAAAGGCAATTCAGAAACAATTATTGAAACTAGGGTTTTCTGTAAATTACATTAGTGAGAAGTCCTTAGAAGCAGACTTAGCAGAGATCAAGATAAAAATTCAGGACATGGACAGACAGATAGACATGGCTAAGGTAAGAAGTACTGCCCATCTTGGGGGCTATAATTTTTGGGCTCCTGAGCCAGGTAAAATGGCCAACTATCTTTCTGACTCCTACTCATTTAAAGTGAAAAATCTATTTCTCTGTCCTCGATTTAATGCCTTACCTACGAAGGTTCTTGAGGGATGTTTTCTAGGAATTGATTATGGAGAGCGTCTCTGTCCTTTTGACACGTTAACTACGAAATCCACCCACCATATACTCTTTGGTTGTCAGCTTTATGAGTCTCTTCGGGGAAATTTTTTGAAGCATATTCTTGCCAAATTTCCAGACAGAACGGAGCAGAGGTTGTTGGAGATTGCCTTGAGTGATACCTCACCTGTAACCACTTTGATGGTTGTGAAATTTTTAAAATCGGCCATAACTTGTAGGCATAGGTTTTTGAAATTTAAAAGTTTAGGATAAATTAATTTTGATAACGATGGGCAAACTGGATGGCTTGGGTAAAAATGGGGTACTGGTATGGGCCAGTATTTGTACCAACTAGGCAGTACTCCTTGGTGAGAAGATAATAGATGTATCCTTGGGTGGGTGGGGTTTGTGGGTTTGTATTAATTTCCCCTTTTACTTTGGTTTCTTGGGGATTCTGCTTTGATACCATCTGTTTGTTATGATGATATTTTATTGTAAATGCTGTGTTATGGCAATGGCCAACGGTCACGCCAAATAAACTTGATTTGACTTGATTTGATGACCGCCAGATGGTCCAGAATGGTGGATATTAACTACAAATAATAAATTTTCTATATGGTTCATCTCTAATCTTGGCCATTCCTTTAGAATGGACATAAGGCAAGGGATGACTCTGTGCTCCATACCAGTCACAAAGGGGCCTCCCACAGGCTAAACTAGCCATTTTGGCTTCCGACCCAATCTTAGTCTTTGTGGCTGTTGATCCGCAAGGGGACAGTACAGTCAAATATGTGGAAGCAAAACTGTCATGCTCAGAAGGAAATCAGTTCAACAAGAATCTGTGGTTTTGGACAACGTACTCAAATACTCAGCTGACAAAAGAAAAAAAAGACAAAAAAAGTAACTGAATCTAATTAAATTAGAATGTCAACTTGCCAAGGAAACTGGCTGAGACTTCTTGGCAAAGGCAGGAAATTCACAGGAACCCTGGAAGTAACACTGGCAGCTGGAGCTTTCTTTTCATTTGAGCTGGTTTGTCCTGGCTTTTCACAATATTTGTTCTTGCCTGTCAAAGGGCAGAGTAGAGAGAGGAAGGGATGGCCCTTAGCGCTGACCACCCATGAGAACCAATAGCTCCCTTTCCTTTTTGTGGAAATTCAGAGTGGCAATTAAAATAATTCATCAAAAATGATCATTGGAAACACTGCTCACATTGGAAGCCAATGAATGCTCTGTGCACATGGAGAAACTAGAAAATGCATTGTACTGGTCCCACTTCATAGGAACGCTCCCTTTGTCAGGAGTCCCTGCTAGAGCCGCAATGGATACTAAAATGAGTATCCACAGGTAATGCCCACATTCTCAGGCACCCCATTGGGCATCTGTCGGGCTACCTGAGGACCAATCAGGTGCCCAATGCCCCAAAATGCAAGCATTACCCTTTGAAACAGACACGCCCCAGCGGGGAGTGCCGGAGAGCCTGGCTCCATAGCGCTCCAGTCAAGGCTTGCCAGTTTCAAAGACCACCCAGCACTTCCCACTGCTTCCAGTGCCTCACAGCTGAGAGGCGCTATACAGGTGGGGGCGGGGGGGAGAGCTGCTTTTCAAAGTGACAGGACTCAGCCCAGGTTGCTGTGGCAGAGCAGGCTCCTGTCACTTTGACAGGCCGGCCAGCACATTCCCCCTCCAGCACCTCACAGCTGAGAGGCGCTATACAGGGGGGGGCGGGGGGGAGAGCTGCTTTTCAAGCCCAGGTTGCTGTGGCAGAGCAGGCTCCTGTCACTTTGACAGGCCGGCCAGCACATTCCCCCTCCAGCACCTCACAGCTGAGAGGCGCTATACAGGGGGGGGCGGGGGGGAGAGCTGCTTTTCAAGCCCAGGTTGCTGTGGCAGAGCAGGCTCCTGTCACTTTGACAGGCCGGCCAGCACATTCCCCCTCCAGCACCTCACAGCTGAGAGGCGCTATACAGGGGGGGGCGGGGGGGAGAGCTGCTTTTCAAGCCCAGGTTGCTGTGGCAGAGCAGGCTCCTGTCACTTTGACAGGCCGGCCAGCACATTCCCCCTCCAGCACCTCACAGCTGAGAGGCGCTATACAGGTGGGGGCCGGGGCGTGGGTGGAAACAGAGCAGCTTTTCAAAGTGACAGGACCCAGTTCAGGCCACTGCAGCAGGCCAGGTTCCTGTCACTTTGAAAGGCCAGACGCTACAATCAAGCAGCCCGTTGGGTCCCGTTCAGGCATTGATGGTGCCCAAATGGGGCTGGACTGACTCGGGAATCCTTGATTCATAGGGGATGCCTGAATCTTCAGGTGTTTGGTTGCAGCTCTAGTCCCTGCCTGTCCCTCTCCTCTCTCCAGCTCTCTTGAATCCTCTCCCCGGGATCTCTATCCCTTCAAGCTCCCCCTCTTCTCCTCAGCGCTTTCCTATTGTCAGGGCCCTGTGTTCCTTGAGTTTTCCCCATTGCCGCCAGTGGGGGAAGCACAGTGAACATGGGTCCCTGAGTATTGTTCTGCCTCCCACCCCAAAAGCCTCCCTACCTACCCCATTCCCAACAAGTCTCTTCTTTCCCCGAGTTGCCCTATGCATCAGTGGCCCCTTTGTTCTTCTATGCATTTCTCTATATGTCGCCAACGGCACCTTGTGGAGCCTCTGGCTTTCCCCCTAATACAGTTAGCGAAAGACTCACAATACACATTGCATCAATCTGATGGAACACACCCTGGGATTGCATCTGGAAACAAGCTGCTCCACATGCAATCACCACGTGATCAAACACATGTGCAGGGGTGTGTGGCTCTAATAGGTGCAGCCGCCCCAAGGCCCCTGAGCCTGGAGGAACAACACACAGGTGTGCACACTGGAGTGGAGTGCTCCGGCCTGGGACCCATTCCCACTTAGCTATGCCCCCGCACATGTGTGAGGCTCTGGCTATCACAGCTCTGAAGACACCATGAGTGTGCCGTTCCACGCTTTGCTACACGTGAAAACACCCTTGCTGCAAAGAGCCAGGCCAAGGCTCACATGAGTAATCACCCTCGACACAAGTAGCCAGACAAAGAGGCCCGGTTAGCGATGCTCAGGGTTGGGCCATGATTAAAGCAGCACAGTTGGTCTCCGCTTGCCTCTCAATGAGAAATCAGCGCAAGGCACCGAGTATGTCAAAGAAAGCGCTCACCGTGTGTATTCCAATGGAGATGATTTCCCTTTCACATCGAACCAATAAAACAGCAGCAGCGCTGGGCTCCACGAAACCTGCATCGGCTCCACGTGGAGGCCACTTGATAGAGAAACTGCTTTGTTTGCTCACAGCTGTCAGCTTGTGACCTCCTTTTATTCTCGTTAGGATTCCATCTCCGCAAACCACCTGCTCTTACAGCTGGTTCCCAGCAAAAGTCTTCGGTTAGAGCCAGTGGGTATGTCTGCCCAGACTACAAATTTCAGAGAGATTGGCGGCCAGTGCGCCATCTGGGACTTGGGATCCAGTGAAGGAAGCTAGATAGCAGCTATTGTGGCCAGTCTCCCAACTCCCACGACCTGTTTGAAACTCATTCGGACAGGCAAATGGGGATGCACCAGTCTTGGTCTCTTGTAAAACTTAGCTTCTGCCTCCTTCAGAAAAGGCCTGGGTTTAGCTGCCCTTGTTAGTTTAACAGCTAGAGTACAGGGGTCACCTTTCAGTGGGTATCTTTTAAGGCAACCCTCTTGTTTTTCAAATGGAAATCACATAGTCTACCATCAAGAAATTGGTTTTGCAAGGGCAGGTCTAACTCTGAGTTCTGGGGCCACATTCACCAGCATGAAAATCTGCTGGGGGCACTTTCAGTGGTGTAGCTAGGTTTAATAGGACCCTGGGGCAAGTCAAGTTAATGGACCCTATACCAAATGAGATGCGCCGGGGGGGGGGGGGAGAGAAGGCATGGGAGGGTGCCAGAGCAGAGGGAGACTGAGGCATGGCAGTAAGCCATAGGCAGGGTTACCATACCTCCCCTTTAATCCAGGACACTTATGAAAATTCATGGTGCAGAGTTGCATTGCTCCCAGTGCAGTCCTGCACCATTTAATAAGTATCCTGGATTATAGGGGAGGTATGGTAACCCTAGACATAGGGGGTCCTGGAGTGGGTGGGAAGTGAAGCACCAGAGCAGGCAGGGCATGGGGGGTACTGGGGTAGGGAAGGGGAGGCATTAGAGGTGGGGTGGCAATTGTAGCCAGGTGTACCTGAAGAAGGTTTTATTTAGGGCCACTAATGCACCCTGGGGAATGAGTGGGATCCCTGCCTTACAAGGTTCCACTAGCACCTCTGTCACCAATCCTGGGATTTTACAGTTTAGGGTTCCACAGGGGTCTGATCCTGCCTGTGGTAAGTCACCATTACATCTCTGCCTGGTTAGGTAAGGCATTTTGGATTGGGTAAAGGATCTGGCCTCCTCCCCTACTAGCCAGCCTATGCCACCAGTAGTGCTTAACAGGGGACTCCAGCTACTTTCTGGCTAGTCCTTTTGTAAAGTCCTTAGTGTCTAACAAGCTACATGCAATCACACTTCCACCTTGGAATCCAGCACTGTGGGAGTTCCCTTGGGCAGCAAATCTCCATTGTAGCTCTCCTGTGCCACCCTGGTCCAGCCTCTGAGCTGAAGCGAAGTGCTCTGCCCATGTTAGGCCTGGGTCAGTCATTCTCCTAAAAGCTCCTTCCTTGTCAGCCTCCTCAGCTAGACTGAAGCATCTCCTTATAAGTACTAGGAGTCTAAGGGGCCAGACCACCTGATTGGATCTTGGCGTGATACTCCATTTAGTGAAGCCCCAGCGTAGTGGCGTTGACATGAGCGCAATCCTATGGCCAGTAGGAGTGCCTGCACCCAATTGTTGGTGCTATCCTTTAAAGGGCTAAGAGCTGCCCCAGCTCCCTGTTACAGCTGTGACTTACAGATATGGCACCAGCTCCTGGTTCACTGGGGAAGGGACAGGCTGCTGTGGCAGGGATAAAGCAGGACATTTTGATAGCCCAACGGGGATACCTATCAGGTCCCCTGAACGTCTGGGCCTTGGGGCAGTGGTCCCACCTGCAGCTACATGTCTTGGCATTCTCCAGTGGGGTAGGGTTACCATGCCTCCCCTTTAAAAGAGGCCGCTTATGAAAAATACATGGTGCAGGGCTGCATCGGGTCCAGTGTAGTCCTGCAACATGAATTTTCCATAAGTCCTCTTTTAACTGGGAGATATAGTAGTAACCCTAAGTGGGGGTGTCACTCTGTGGCAGGCCCGGCTGTGCTACTGCGAGAGGAGATGGATTACTAACATACCTGACTATGGGGGAGTGTGCTAGTGTGTGTACCAGTGTAGTTGGGGTGAGGAATTGCCTGTTGGCCGTGGCCTTATTTGCTTTAATGTGTGGCCTGTGTGTTGTCCGGCCAGTTAGCACCTTCCTCTTGACCTGGATTGCTGGACTGAGCCTCCTTCTCTTGAATTGGGTGTGGAAGTTACCTCATCTGTGTCTGCTCTCTGAGGCCTCTGTTACAAATTGGTTCATTTTGTGGGTCAGGTGTGGGTGAGTGGGAGCCAGCCCTCCAGAAACCAGCCTGACAGAACAGATGCTGGGAGGAGGAGGTGTGGGAAACGTTGGTGTACCACTTTGAGAACATCCCGTCTCTCTGGTTTAATTTGCTTTCCTATCCCTTTTCCTCCTAAGCATCATGTCCGCATCTATCCCCTGGTCTCCTCACCTGGCTGTGCAGGGCCGGCTTTAGAATTTGCGTGACCTAGGACGAAAATAAAATTCAACACCCCTGGAAGCCCAGACTCTTCAGGGATACTCTCTGCTGGGCCCTGGAGGGAGTCGTGTTTGTGGTTGCACAGGGAAGGCGTGGGTGCTTCATGCCCTGTCCTAGTGAAAACAGGTGGCTTTGTGTTTACAGTGCACTTATAGGCGAATAAAGTTGCCCAGAATGATTAGTTCCATGTATCAGAATGATACCAGAGAGCTTCCCTGTCTCCCCCAAAGATGTGGGAATTTAGTCAGCTCCACAAACTGGGGGTTTTCCACCCCAAATCTATCCTTGGCATAAGGGTGGATTTTCCATTGGATATGCTGAGGAAATGTAAAGTGTTAAATGCAGATTTCAAACATCTAAAAATGCCTCCAGCCCTGTGCTCTGCTCTATTAGCTTAACACCCAGCATGTAACCAATACCACACTGCATTCCAGGCACAGTCAATACTGAAAGTCATTCCAGAAATAAAACTGCTTTCCTCTGGCAGGATAGTGTACATGCTACATTAGTGGGGGCAGGAGTGCTATTCGCTTCAATGGGAAACACACCCGTGCTAGCTGGGAGTGTGGAACAGTCCTTGCTGGGAAATCACGCCCATGCCAAAGGGAGAATGTCACTGCACAGCACGTTAGAGAAGCCAGGTTTTCTCTTCTCCAATCGTCATCCAGTCCAACGAGGTGTAGATGGAGCCACTTTTTGTCAGGCTTGCAAGTAGAGCTGCAGAAAAGTACCCACAAAAATAGGTCCATCTGTTGAATTTCCGGTACTCAACCCAATCTGCCAGATTTGGGTATCAATCAGTACCCAATTAGTGTCTGACGGGTTGCCTGATGTCCCAATTCTTGACTTCCAGTCCTGAAATACTGACTTCCAGAACAGATTTTTCATTTCTATCCTGATTTCACGAGTTTCTGTCCCACTTTTTGCTATTTTCTCATACCGGTAAATCAGTACCAACAGCTCCCGACTTTGCAGGCAATCCGGTACCCAGCCAGCACTTGGGTAGTCCATCAGGTATGCAAGGCAGTGCCCAAAATTGAGGTTATTGCCAGGGGCGTGCATCAGGCACATCATTCATTTTCATTTTTTGTTTATAAAAACCCGTTTGTTTGGGGGAGGGTTGTAAACAAAAACACTCATTTTCATTTGGGGGGGATTTTTAAAATGATTTTTATTAAAACTAATTTTAAAATTTTTTTTAAATCACTGCTCATGTGCAAAATGGCTGCCAGGCCATTCTGTGCATGCGCCGCCCTTTCCCCAAATGGTGCTGATACTGCCGATGCCATTCCGGGAAAGTGCGCATGCGCGGAACGGCCCCGGTGGGCCATTTAGCACATGAACAGTGGTTTTTGGTTTTTATTTTTATAACAAAAATTGATACTTTTTTCTTCATTTTTGTCTGTTTTCATGACCATGGCCTATTGGTTTCATATTTTTAAAATTGCCAGAAATGTGCTGTAAAACTGTCATAAAATTCCTGGAAAATGACAAAAAAAGTCATGAAAAAAGTGATGAAAAATCTTGGACAGTGACGGAAAGTCCTGGAAAGTGATGAAAATGACAAATAAAATGGTGGGGAAGCACGGAGTGATCAGAAACTGATGAAGTACCCAACGGACACTGGCAAGCAGTCCCAAGACATTGGTGTTTGGAACGGGAACACTTGCTCTCATCTCAGCCCTAGCAGCCGGTGCCACTGCTATCTCAGAACTGCAGTCTCTAGCACTGCAGCCATTCCCAGCCCAGTGGAGACCTGCTAAGCCAGCTAGAAACAGTGAATCCCCAAGTCAGAACCCTTCCCACCACCAGTGGAGTGACACCATCAGTGACACTCCTGAGGCAGCTACAGGTTCCATTACCCCACCCTGAAGCTAGTCTCATGCTCCTTCCCCCAAACCAGAGGTGACCCCTTCACAAGCCAGTGACTCCCTCTAAGCCCATGCCCCATTTCTACCTCCCCTAGCTAGCAATCTCCCCACTAGGCCAGCCATATTCTTCACCCTCCCCCAAACCAGTGTTCCCTTTTTTAAATTGGTAGGAGACTTAGCAGCAGTTTTAAGCACATCTTTCTTTCTTACAGTCCTGTCAGTTGGCAGAGACTCACTTCTGCATCAAAATAATCCATTTGGGGACCCGCGTTCAGTGTGTTTTCCACATTGGCAACATGGGGGGAATGAAGCAAACACAGGCAAAGACACAAATACATGTTTATACTAAAAACACAAATACAAATACTTGACCCTGTACACAGCCCTGGTGTCAACAGTAGAGTTGAAATGAATAGTAGTTATTTTATTCATAAACATTGTTTTCATTTGGATAGCCATCCAAATATCCGAACGAATATCCACACCCAGAACCATATTTTCGTACCTTCGTATTAGAACATTTCTTTTTGGTTACTTCAATCTTTCTGGGTTATTTTGGTCATTTTGACTCAGATTTTGGTTATTTAACCAAACATCCAAACTGAAATGACCCAATCCCCCAGCCCCAGAAAAAATTAACCCATAAACCTGAAATGAAAATCCAAATAAAGCGCTGGGGCAAATAACCATTTTATCTACTTTGTCAGACTTCATTCAAAGGGAGCATAATCAGCAAGTACAATATTTGCTGTTGTACTTGCTGATTATCATAATTTATTAAGTATTATTATTATTAATATAAGTATTAATTATAATTATAATTATTTATTATAATTATTAATTATTATTAATCTTCATTTAAGCTCTAGTTAAAAAACAGAGTGAGTGATCATGTCCTCTTACAAAAATAGATATCTGAGAGAAGAGATTTGGAATTAATGGTGACACTAGGGGTGTGCATTCATGTTTTCTCTTAGTTACAAAATTGAATGGACTCCCATTCGTTTTCAAAAATAAGGATATGAAAATGGATGTATAAACAAATGGTTGTCGTTTGCTTTCATCTGTTTTTGTTTAAAAAAAAAATAATTTTTAAATCACTGCGCATGGACAAAATGGCTGCTGGAGCATGCTGCACATGTGTGCCCTTTTCCAAAATGACGCCAGCAGATTTGCTGCCATTTTGGAAAAGGGCTGCTGATCTGCACACCAACACTGCTGGCGGCATTTTGGGAAAGGGCTGCGCAGACGCAGAATGTTCCGGTGGCGCATGCACAGTAATGTTTTTAAAAATTATAAATTAAAAATAAATTATTTTTTTTTAAAAAATCACTGTGTATGTGCAAATGGCTGCCAGACCATTCTGCACATTTATGCCGTTTCCCCAAATGGTCCTGGGCTTGGTGTGCATGCTCCTTGGACCCGCCCCCAGTCAGCTGTTTGGTCACCGAGGTGAGCATGCTCCTCTGGACCCAATCCGTGAAACTTGCCTCATGGCCGGGGCCTAACACATGGGAGTGCACACGCTATCCTGGATTAGCCCATCTGGGCAAGCCTTAACGCACATTACATTGCTGACTTTCTCTGGATGACACATCCAGTAGCAGCTGGCCACCCACCCCGAGGCGGACATGAGTGAACATCTGGCAGCTACTGAGCTGCCGCGCAGGGGACACGTGGGCTATTGTGGGCTATGGTCTCATTTGTTTTTACCCATTGTTTCAGCACCGTGGAAATCTTGCTATCTTTACCATGACCATTTGTTACTCTTTCCCTACTGAGTTCTATAAAACATGAACAGGTGAACCTGTGACCTGGCTCTGGGCCTTCCTCACTGTTCGAGATTGCAGGTGGCCCTGACATTTTCAGCTGGGATTTTCTAAAGGGCTTGGCACTGGCTGAACTCTACTTCTATTAAGATTTAATAAGAGTTTGAACATTGGCATCAGTGGGAGACAAGACGGGCCAGTGTTAAGAGCATTTGCAAATTCCACCCTTCGTACTTTTTGACCCCTCATTCCAAGCTGTTATTGCTGCTACTCAAAAGCTTTGATCCCAACTCAGGAGTAGTGACTTGGCTGAAAAACGGTCTTGGATCAAAAAAACGAATAGGTGATAGTGTGAGTTAAACACTCACAGCCTGACCCCCAAAGTGCTGCTCCAGTTTAAACCTCAGGGTAATTAACAGGACTTGTGCCAGTACAGAGCTTGGTGAACTGGAGTCCTGGTGCAAAACTTTGGCTTGTTCTCTGTGGTGAAGGAGGCAGGGAAATGCTCTAATTCACCCACCCAGGAGCTAAAAGAATTCTGACCTGGTGGTTCCTTGAGTACAGAGTAGTATGTGAATCACACACTTTTAGCATAAACTTCTCAGCTTCCAAGCAGCAGAACAATTCACACAGCACAATCTTCAAGGCATTTATCAGCCACACTGGCACTTAATGCTAGAGATGGAACAAATATCCACAGCAAATAGCATATCTAGGATGCGTGTAACCCAAAAGCTGCCTCTTCTCGATGGGGAGCTGCTGAGCAGAGATGGCACCTCCCTTCCGGCTAGGGTTGCCTGACAGGTATATTTTTCCAGACCACTTATTTATTTATTCATTTTCAAACTTTTACTACCCCGCCCCTCCTGACACAGGCAGCTCGGGGCGGCTTACAATTCATAAAAACAACAACATGAAAACAACAATTAAAACAACTAAAAGGAGGGAAAGGAAATAACCCCATACCCCAAAAAAAACCTCCACCCCCTCACCCATCTCCCACGCCAAATGCCTGGCGGAACAGCCAGGTCTTACAACTTCTCTGAAAAGAGGGGAGATCCGGGGCCAACGGGCGTCCACCAGAAGGGAGTTCCACAGCCATGGTGCGGCCACCGAGAACGTCCTCCCCTGCGTGGCCCCCTGGAAGACTCGGAGGACCTCGAGCAGGGCGCCCCCAGATGACCGCAGGGGTCGATCCAGCACGCGGGGAGTGAGGCGGTCCCGCAGATAGGCAGGGCCTAGGCCATTTAGGGCTTTAGGCCAAAACCAATACCTTGAATCGGGCCCGGAAAACCACCAGCAGCCAGTGCAGAGAGCGGAGTACTGGTGTAATATGCTCCCGGCGGCCCAGTCCTACCAACCAGAAGATGGGCCATCGAATTCTTCACCAGTTGCAGTTTCCAAGTCGTCACCATGGGTAGCCCCACGTAGAGTGCATTACCATAATCCAAACTGTAGGTGATGAAAGCATGGATGATGGTGGCCAGGTCAGAGTCTGAGACAAACAGCCGAAGCCGTTGCACCAGATGAAAAATACATGTTTCAGGGCCTGCATTGATGCCTATGGCGCTGATGTAGGCCCTGCAACATGAATTTTTCATAAGTGGCATGGAAAAATATATCTATCTGGCAACCCTACTTCCGGCAGAGAGCAGCGAGAGGAGGTGGGGAAGAGTCATTGTTTCTGAGTCATTGTTGCCTCTCCGTCCAAGACAACAACAACAAAGAACATGATTAAATCGACTCACCATATCACCACAGAGCTCAGCTGATGCTGTGAAAAGCAGCATGATCGGCAGCGGTGCAGTGAACATGGGTCCTTGATTATATAGTTTGAGTTATTTGTTCAAAGATTTCTGGCCCAGGAGTTGTCCATCTCTTGAGTGTTTCACTACAAAAACCATTCCCATAGTTAAGAATCTACATCAGAAGTTAAACAAAACAGTCGGTTTATTCCGGGCCTCTTTGTCAAAAGGTGTCAGCCCTGGCGTTGTGTATTTCATTGATTCATTGGAATGAAAGCCCCACGAAATCCGAAGGCTGAGCTTGTCCATTTATTTCTTGACAAAGCCTCTCTCCAGCGATCGCACATCCTCCATCTGAAAATGTCTGGTGGTTTACAGCAGGCTCTCTTTAACTTCGCTCCACTGGAGCAAGCTCCTCAAATCCCTTTGCTGCTACAATTGTCTTGGCAAGCGAATGTGCGTGGTGTGCTAACTTAGTGGAGTAGACAAGCAGGAGGAGAATAATCTGCCTTCACCCATCTTACTGCTTTTGCCAGGCACACAGAAGGCAAGCAATCTTTGCCAGGCAACCAATCTCGGTTGCTTGGGAGAAGTACCCAACAAGTCACAATGGGCAATCCATTCCCTGTTGTCAGCACCCAACAGTAAGATGTACAACAGTAAGGTTACATCTCCAAAATCCTCCTTGCCTAATAGCCATTATTGGACCTGTCCTCCATGAACAACGGTCCATGTTCTGCCACCTCCTTGGTCCATGGGTGCTCCATGAAGTCTCAACGGTATACAGCTGGACCAGATCCATGAAGGTATCTCCGGGTTCTTCAGAGAACTTTACTCCAACTTTTTCTTTACCTTCCCTGGAAGCATGAAAGCCATCTCATGTGTCTTCTGTGGCACAAATAATGGGACTATTTCAAAATAAGTGGTTTGAGAATCATACCCTGTAAAGCCATATGAGGAGTGGCTGAAAGAAGTGGGTTGGTTCAGCCTAAGGAAAGGAAAATGAAGGGAGGACATGATAGCAATTTTCAGATAGCTAAAAGAATGTCACAAAAATGCTGGTGAACATTTTTTTTTCACTGTCACAGAAGGAAGAAGAAGAGGGAATGGGCTTCAATTAAAGTGAGACAGATTTTGGTTAAATATTAGGAAAACTTGATAACTATAAGAACTGTCGGGTAATGAAAAAAGTTGCCCAAGGCGATGGTGAAATCTCCTTCCTTAGATGTTTTTAAACCCCAGCTGGACAAGCATCAGTCTGCAATGCTGTAAACAAAGGATATCCTGCCTCAGAGCAGGGGTTTGGACTAGATGATACCCGATGTTCCGTTCAACTCTACAATTCTGCTATTTTTATGTGTCACTTAGGACATGGTCTTCTGAATGCTGAGCACCCAAAACTCCAACTGAGGTCAATGGGAAGTTGGCGTGTTCAAATTAGAACTTCATTTCTTAGCAGGGTGCCTCCGTGTACAAGGGCAGCTGACGGGAGACAGTGTGGTTCAACAGTTAGCCCCCCCCCCCAAACTGAGTTGGACAATGGGGGGGGGGCTCTCTAGTCCCTTGTACAAGCCACTTTATATCCTTGTTTCCCTTCTACTTCTTATCTGTCTTGTCCATTTGGACCATAGGTTCTTAGTGGAAAGGACAGTATCTCTATGGGTGTTTTCAGACGGACAGCTGTCCCACCTCTGCTCTGCCTCACCCCCAGGTGGCCAGTCTGTCTAAAGGCAGACTGCCAGATGTACAGGCTGAGCAGAGGTGGAAGAGGCTCTGCCGGCAGTGCTCTGGAACATCCTGGAGCACTGCCAGCGGAGTGGCCGCACCCAAACCCAGGGCACCAACCTGAGGCAGAGCTGTTGTCCGTCTGTTCCGCTCTGCAGCTCCACCTTCAATCGGTGGTTGCCCCTGGCAACCCCCTAGATTTACGGGCAGCAACCTAGAGCATCAGGCAATCCGCCTGCAACTCTATGGTGAGAGGAAGGGGGTGACGCACAGACGGGCTGTGGCAGCTGCTGTATCCATGCAAGCAGGCAGACGCAGCAGGTCCGGGGGTGAGTAGCCCTGGGGTCCATCTGAAAAACGCCCTATGCGTATCTGCATGGTGATTCCACAGTAGCTATTTCTACAAACTCCCGTTTTCTGCAACTCCCCCATCTTTTCTCAGACCAGAGACACCCAGCCCTGGCACAGGAAGGGCAGTACAATTTATTTATTTATTTTATTCATTTATATTTCTAACCCACCCTTCTCCAAAGATTTAGGGTGCATAACTCTAGATATATAATCTTATTTTATCTAATCTATCATCCTAGTGTATAAATGCACAAAATAGGTAGGTTATATCTGTACAAAATAAATAAACAAGAACAAATCTCATAAAATATAAACTGTATAAAAATATAAAAATCCCCTTAAAACAATTCTCTGGACCCTATCCCTGCTTATGAAATGCCTGGCCAAATAACTAGGTCTTATGTTGCCCTCAGAAGCTGCTGAGGGTCAGGCTTGAGTGAATCTTCAAGGCATGGAAGTTCCAAGGCTGTGGAGCAGCTGCCAAGAATGCCCTCTGTGTGCTCATGTCGTATGGACTTGCTGCAATGTTGGAGCTTGCAGTAAGCGGGCACCCTGGATGATATTTGGGATCATGGTGGAGCACAGAAGAGGAGGTAATTCTTTTAGGACCCAAACCCTATTTCAGTGTTGCATGTTTTGATTCACTGGTTGGATTTGATAGAAATGCACTTATTTTGGTAACTGAATCTTTTTTTGTTGTTGTTTCTTTGCAGCTCACATTTGCCTCACCTGCACATTTTGTTCTTAGGGATCTGAAAGAAAAAGAGCCAGCTGCGCTTTATGAACTTGCATACAGTGACTGACGCTGCAGTTCACAACGAACAGGTTACATTTTGCTCCTGGAGTAAATCATGAGTCAGGGTGTTTTCAGACGTTATGGGGCCGCTTG
>QEPC01000676.1:175404-199534 GCA_003113815.1 Sphenodon punctatus
GCCCCCTCCACGCACCCCGCCGCCCGCCCTCCAGGGAGACGGGCGGGCGGCGGGGCCACTGCGGCCACCGCGTTGGGCCGGATGTGCCGTGGCCCGGGATCCCGCCGGGGATCCCGGGCCGTGGCAACCGGCCAGACGTTACTCTTTTTTGGTCCCCGCTGGGGATCTTTTTGACCACGCTTCCCAGAACATTCCCCCGGCTAGCCTGGGAAGCGTGGTTCAAATTGACCCCATGCGGGTATTGACCGTGGCGAACATCTGGCGGCCGCCAAACAGACGTTCGAGCCACAGTGACCACCGGTGGGTATTCACCGTGGTTCACTGTGATCTCGTAACGTCTGAAAATACCCTCAGTCTTCAGTTTGCGTAATTTAATTGTTTCTATTTAATGCAAGTATTTACAGAAAAAAGAAGTGCCAATACCATTAAAACCATTCTGCTTTGCTATGGGATGAGCTGAAAACACTTTGGAGCAGATCCTCCGCTACTCATACTTGTGTGACTAAGAAGAGGTGAAGATGGATCTCCCAGACTTTTACTCTCTAATTCCTGGCATGGGAAGGATTTAAATGGACCTTGCAGGAAGTTAGAGCAGGCATGAGGCTGCTCTAAGTTATGTGAGCTGCAGTCATCCATTGCACCAGTAGAGGGGCATACATTTTGCCTGACTTGTTCCTGACCTTCTGCAGTGATAGACACGTGAATGAATGTGTACATGGGGGGAGAAGTGAGTTAAGCCACCTGTGTCAAATTTTGTCCCATGCACCGTGGCAATCCTTGGCAGCTTTCTGCTTTGTTTCTGATGTCACAAAGCCAAGCTGTGATCTCCAGCTAGGTTCGGCATTAAGAAATTATCCAACCTGAACCAAGCCTCTAAATCTTTTGAAGTTCACCCGTCACTAATAGATCTTCACTGGTTACTGAAAAGACTCCTCCATACACATAGCAGAGCTATGAGCCGTGGCTGCCTGATTGTCTGGGTCCTGGCAGAAGAGGATGGAACTGGGAGTTTTGTTTTACGTTGCAGTTTTTTGTTCTTCAACCTCAAGGATTGGTTTTCTAGATTGTAATTTCTAGCAAATTCAACTCCTAAGGGCTCATATATTGGGCCCTAAAATTGGAAATGAATGATTTACTGATTTTGATTTCTTTAATTTTTAAGGATAACACGTAAGTGGACACTGTAGACAAAACAGATGTACACATTTGTCTTTTCAAGAAAACATTCAGTTTAACACCATAAAGTATTTTGCACAAAGACACTAACTACTTCATATTATAGAAAGGTAATACAATTCACATTTTAACTGTCCCTGTTCCCGGTCCATATTAGGAATTTAGTAGATCTAAAGGTACTGCTGAGAAAAGTTTTTAAAAGTGGATCCCAAACTGCATGACATGTATGGCTTCTGTCTTCGAATGCCTATGTCCAAAGCCCCATGTTCACGGAGTTTTCACCATTGTTGCCAATGGGCAGGGCCGGCCTTAAAAATTGCAGGATCCAGGGCAAAGACAAAATGCAGGGGCCCCCTTTGGCCCTACCCATTTCCCTGCACCCGCACCCACTTCCTCCCTCTCCCCCATGGCCTGAGAGTCCTCCCCAAGAGCCCCTGCTTCCCCACTCCCCCTGGGGCATTTCTTTATTTATTGCAACATTGCTACCCTGCCCCTTCTGCTCCAGGCAGCTCGGGGTGGCTTACAACACAATAAATAAATATAAAACAAAACACATGAAAAAGGAAGGCACTGAACAAGTAAACCCTCCCTAACCCTCTCCCCCCACCCTACATCCCATCTCCCTCGACAAACGCCTGGTGGAACAGCCAGGTGTTACTCATACGCTGGAAGGAATGGAGGATCTCGGCCATCCAGGCCTCCGCCGGGAAGGAATTCCACCGCCTAGGTGCGGCCACCGAGAACACCCTCTCCATAGGGGCCACACGGGGGACCTCGAGAAGGGGGCTCCCAGCAGACCCCAGGGGGCGCTCCAAGGTATGGGGAGTGAGGTGATCCTGCAGTAAGTCAGGCCAAGACCATGTTGGGCTTTATAGACCAACAGATTGAATTGGGTCTGGAAGACTATAGGCAGCCAGCGCAGAACCCGGAGCACTAGTGTCATGTGCTCACGGCGAGCCCCCAGCTCTTGCCTGGGGGGAGGGAGGAAGTTAGAGTGGGGGTGAATCCAGGGCAGGGTGGGCCGAGAGGCTCAGGTGATTCGCCTCAGCTAAAGATTTGTGGGGGGTGAAAAACACAGTAAACCCAGATCTCCATCTATGTCCATCACGCCATTTCCACTGCAATCCGTGAGTTCTGAAACCACTTATTGGGAGATGGACGAGTCAAACATTTCCAGTTTCTGATTAGATCTGAAATGAATAATTGCTACTATCTGGTATCTGCTACTCTCTGGTATCTGCTACTATCCAGCTGGATATTACGGTATCAGGTCGGATACCAATTGGTATTTGGTTTACTGATATTTACTGATATTACCGGTATCTGATATTCAGCCAGTTAACCAAATTACCATTTACCTCATTACATTTTATTGAATTACCATTGTCTGGACTAGAGGTGAAATGAGAACCCGCAAAATGGGTATACCCATCGAATTCCTGGTACCCAAATCAACCCAACAACATTGGGTACTTAATATCAACCCTATCTGGGTACCTAATGTCCTGGAATATTTAACTTCCGTACCATTTTTTTAATTATTATTTCTGACACCTGTTTTTTGTATTTCTGTCCCAGAATGTGGACTTCTGGTCCCAACTTTTTGACTTCTGATGCCAGTTTTTGTCCCCCCTCACCCCCTTCCAGGTTTTTCCTATTGGTAATCAGAAACTCAAAAAGTTTGTACCATAAATTACCGATGTTCCAAGTTTCTGGGCACCCAATCAATAATGGAGTAACCCATCGAGTACCCAACATTATACTAAATGTGGGTATTACTGGTAGGTAGCAAATCAGCTACCCATTTGAGGGGGGTGGACCACAGACTGGGGACCCTGCTGGGTCCATTTAAACCCGACCCAGATGGAGCTGGATGCAGGCAGATGCAAGAGTGCACCCTCAAAGCAGCTCCGGGGGTGGCCCCACATCTGTCTGATAACACCCAATGTCCTTTTAGGGTGGGGCATGGCACAAGCCTGCATTTGACCCTTACCGCTGCCTGCATGCCTTTATGATCTCTTAGTCTTTGTCACTTGATGCCAGAGTCGCGCCATTGACATTTTGGGGAATTGGCAGCTGTGTGAACACATTGCTACAGGTTAAAGCAAGCACTGATTAAGAAACAAGTGATACGTTTGCAAGGGGGAAGAGGGTTGTGTGAATGAGTCCGAAGCACTCTTAAATTCTAGCCTTCCTATTCCACTCCCTCGTTGGGTTAATATTACCTCCTTCATGAGGTCAAAACCCTTGCTTCTCCCGCCTTTCAGATCCTGTCCTTGATGGCGATTCTCTCAGCTGTTGTTTGGGCCAGGAAGCCACTCTAGCAGGTAAACTCAGATTTGCAACATTTTCCTCTCAGCAAACACTTCAACTCCTGCATCCTTCCTGGAAAGGAAATAGGGTTCAATGGTTCACATGAATCATGGTGACAGTGGTACATTATCTGTTTCAGTAAAAGTGCGATGGATCTGACACACGTTATTAATTACCCGATCTATCTGCCTGTCAAAGATGCAATCAACACAAACTCTGACAAGGAGCAAAAAATCTCTTAGTTTGTTCTCTGGCTTTTCACTGTATGATAATCACAACTCTGTGTGCTCTCTGGGACTGCTCTCAGCTGCGGGGGTGGGGGGTAAGCTGCCAGTTACTGCTTGATTATGGAGCAAGCTGTATCCGAAAGCTGTATGGAAGCTGTACGGAACTGTATACACAACAAAGCTGAAATATGCATCATCTACTACTACTAACCATTTCTATAGCGCTACTAGGAGTATGCAGTGCTTTACAGTCACAGAGTTTGGAGACAGGTCCCTGCTCAGTGGGCTGACAATCTAAGATGGACCAGAGTGAGGGGAACACAGGGAGAAACAGACGCATTCCCATTTTACAGATGGGGAACTGAGGCTGTAGGCTGAGAGGTTGTGACTTGCCCAAGGCCACGCAGTAGGTTCATGAATAGGTCAGGATGTGAACCCTAGCTTTCCAGGACCACATCCATCAACCTTATCCACTACACCAGCTTTCTAGGCTGAGAGGTTGTGACTTGCCCAGGAGGACCACCCAGTGAGTTCATGGCTAGAGTGGGATTTGAACCCTGACTTCCCAGGTCCAAGACCTGGGACAATCTGCTACGATCCTGTATCCAGCTGGATTTTGTGGTATCCACTGGTATCCAGTATCCAGCTGTAGACCAAATGCTATCCAGTTAGCATCTAGAGGATATCTGGTTAACCAGATTACTGATTTTCCATCATACCATGCATTACCATTTACCACTTTACTGTTTACTACAATATCATTTGTGCATAATTTTTTTCTTCCTCCAGACCTGATTTTAGAGTAGTAACAGTAACATCCAGTAATGCATGAATGCAGTGTCATGGGATTGGGTCTCACTGTCCCACTCTAGGCTGTCATGGCTCAGTTTCCTTGGCTTGCAGCTCTCACTGGATCAGCTCTCTCTAGAACTGATTCAGCCTGCAACAGGTGAAACTTCTTGTCATCTTTTCAGCCACAGAGTTTCCCAGCGCAGACTCTTTCTCTCTAGGTTCGTCTGTGTTTGCAAAGACAGAATTAACCCCAAACTGTGTCTCGCCAATGTTAGGATTAGCAATTCCACTGGACCACACTAAGTTTAGCTAAAAGAAGTTTAATTAATAAATCACGAATAAGCATGCAATACAAGATTATACTCAAGAGTGCAGAAATCAAAATAACATAACCAATAACGCATTCCTATCTGTGCTTGGATTCTCTGAACTTAGGCTTACCCTAATCAAGGTCCAAAGATATTTTAATTCATTTCACAGCTAGCAGTAGAAAGCTTGGCTGGGTACAAGTCTTAGGGTTTCCAAGAGTCCTTACTTCATAGTTTCTTTGGTGCAGCCCTTCTCTCTGGCTGGTAAGATATGATGATGAAGATGAAGCTCAAGCCAGGGAAAGTGAGACATGACTGCTTAGAGTGGGGTAGTGAGACCCCAATCCCATGACATGCAGTAATATGGTCATGCAATAATCCTGTTCACTTTCGTGATATCCTCCAGTAATTTGGTGTGGCAATTAACTTCCACAGTAACTGGTTAGTTACCAAATAGTCGCCAAACTAACCCAAATACCAGATATTCATCCTGGTTAAATTTTTTGCTACTAAGTTAAGCACTTATGCATAGCTCTGTTTCTCACAGGTACAGGACTGCACAGAGAGAATTCTAAAGGAGCACCAATTCCATTGCTCGTTATAGGGGAGGGGCATGGTTTTTGCAGGGGGTGATGGTGAATTGCACCTCTGGAGGCAAGGAGGAGTTCCTGCACATAGGGTAGCTTGGAGGAAAAGGGGCCTTGAACCAGTGCTTTGGGGGTGCTGGGACTGAGGCCAGTTCATCAGCACTGGCACACTTTGGTCTTTTATATATTGTTTATTTATTAATTTATTTATTTATTTGGGGTTAGAATTCTGCCATTACCCAAAGGCTCAGGGTAGGTAACAGATATATATGTAATATGCATAAAATGCACAAAATAAAGCTGTATAAAAATATATTTTAAAATCCCAATAAAACACTTCCTAGAATCTATTCACTTCTACTAAATACCAGAACAGATCAATGGGTCTTACATTGCCCCTGGAAGATGCCTAAGCTAGGACTTTGGCAAGCCTCCTGGGGAAGGAAGTTCCAGAGTTGTGAAGAAGCAGCCGCCGGGAACTTCTCTCTGTGTACCCTTGTTGTGTGCTGCAACAATGGGACTGGTGGGTCCTCTATTCTAACTATGCCACACCTCCAGTCTCCTGATTGGCTACTGGCCAGTGGCATAAAGGACCTGCCAATAAGAACAGGACGCTCTGTGGGATGCCACTTTAGCCTGTCAGGACGGGCCTGCTTTTCAGTGTCTGCCTGAGCTTGATCCTGCCACAACTTGTGTGGCCCAATCCTACAACTCCACCTGAGCGACTCCGGGGCAGGCACTTCCTGCAGGATCTTCCATTCGCCCCCCCTGCCCTGCCGACCAGGTTGTGTCCACCATTCCACCTCCTTCCACAAGTCAGGCTGTCCTGCTAATTCTCCATCCGTCCCTCACCTTGCAGCCGCCTTGTCTTGTGGGCCTTGAAAGTGTTTGAGAGCCAGACTTGTGGCCTTCTGATTAGCTTAGGCTGCCCACGAGCGCGCCGTGGTTCTTTTCTTGTGTCTCTAGTGTAGCTGTTTTTCTGGAAGGGAAGCAAACCCGTTCCTTCTCTTGGGATGTGAAAAAGCTACAGGCAGGCGATTAGTATCAGGAAGCCTGGGCCATTAACGATGACAGAACGCTCAAGTTCACGCTTCATTTTATTTGCTGCGCTCTGGTGTCACGTAATAGACACCCTTGCGCGTCTCAATTTGGCCCCAAATGAGGTTCCCATTACAGCTGCAAGCTATTCATCTGGGGGCTTGCTGGAGGACTGTAACACGCTGCACCATCCTGGGTGATTAGACCAGCTCTTGCCCAAGTCTCATTCTGAATTACTAATGGGTCTTTGATGAGGCAGAGGAATTTTAGCAAGCTGAAATTATATTGCTTTTGATCAACGCCCACCAGAAATCCTAGCTGGGCATGTCATCTTCCTTCCCTGACTCTCGTAATTGACGATGAGAGAAGAGATTTGCTGACTTCACCACTTGGCAAGGGCTTGATGAGAAACATTACGCAGCAAAATGTCTGAAGCAGAATTAACCTATGGAGAAGATGCTTGCCCCAGACCCTAATGACCTACCTGCTTGCCAGCTCAGCGCTTGGGGGCAGAATATCAGAATACATCTAATAAATAAATGGCTCCCCACAGCTTCCTTCAAGACTGAAAGGACTTAAAACACAGCTGGGAACCCATGCCACAATGTTCTTGGTTTTGTTTGTGATCTTATTTGCAGAAACAGTCTTCTCCAGGTTGGCTTCATCATGTCAGGGTCACGGGCATCCAGGATGTGGGTAGGCACCGGGGCTTAGGAGGTGATGGGGTTCAAGATCAGGGTTGAGAGACACGACAGGAGGGGGACACAGGAGGCAAGGCTGTACACAAGGGCATGAGCAAGCACTAGGCCGGGAAGGCTCAAGGGAGACAGGACTGAGGGGGACAAGGTACTAATCAAGACCACAAGGGGAGCAAGAGCAAAGATAGTCGGGTTGTGTTGTTGCCCTCAACGTCCTGGTACTACCAGCACACTGTATATGCTGGCAGTCAACCAGGAAGCTGGGACAAGGGCTGGAGCCAGGCAAGAAGTGTGGCTAAGGGCAGACTATCAGAAAGGATTCATGAGGGCAGTGACTGGGCTAGTTGCATGCTGATGCAGTGGTGCTGACAGGCCGTCCACTGGTCCAGGACCCCTTAGGGCAGGGGCACAGGGGCCTGACACATCATCATGAATAAGTGACTTGGTAGAACTTATCCACAGAAAGCTTCTGTCAGGACTCGGCCTTGAACCCATGCCCTCTGGGATCAGTTCTCTGCCTAGTCATGTTTATTTATTTATTTTTATTTATTTAATACATTTATACCCCCGCCCCTCCTGCAAACCGCTCGGGGCGGCTAACAAATTTCACATAAAAACATTAAAAATATTTAAAACCATCATACAAAATCTTAACAATTAAAACAGGGAAGGAGAAAGAATTAATGTTGTGGTTGCTTTTATATTTTAACTACAAGCCTCCTACCAGGGATGGGACACTGGAGGGAATTGCCATTTTAGGAGGGTTTCGGTTTTGGTATATAGGTTTTTATGGATTTAATTATGGGGATTGTTTTTTGGTTCTGTATTTAAATCCATAAAAACGGAAAACCTATAAACCAGTTTAAAAAACACCTGCATATGCACAAAATGGCCACTGGGCCATTCTTTAAAAAGCCGCCTCGAGCCAATGTGAGTTGGGAGAGTATAGGCTATAAATTTAAAGGTGAAATATTTTCAGGTGCTTTTTAAAGGTAAGGAGGGAGGAACTGAGATGGACATCCGGCGGGAGCAAGTTCCACACTGAGGGGCTCACCACAGCAAAAGACCAATTGCCCACCAACATAAGGCGCGATGGCAGAACCCCCAAACAGCGGGTGGTTCCTGAGTGCAGATACCCATCGGTGTGAGAGGTTCCAGAAGCAGGTCTTGAATATAACCAGTTTCACATTGGATAGTGGTCTGAAAGTAAACTGAAAATGATGGAACACAAAAAACAGTACATCTTTTATGCAGTTAGTCTGTTAAGTGGTAACAGAAAAGAGGTATTCATTGGTATTTTGGTTTAGTGCTGTAACAAAATTCTGGCTCGGATTTTATTTTCAACAGATCTGGCTGTTCCAATCAATCCGGCAAAACATGAACCAGAATATGATCCAGTCCATTGATTCACCACAGTGAATGGAATGATTCTCCCCTCCTACTGTTTATTGCTCACTAAGGGTGCCACCATATTGCACATGTACAGTGCAGGGTACAAAACAGCGGTGCCCTGTAGTTAGAAGTTGAAAATGTAGACTTCCAAAAATGAGAAATTCTGCAAAAATGGAAGGGCTGTTTTAGTTCAGTCCAATTTTGTTTATTTCGTTAACTACTGTGGCATGCAATGATTCATTTTGTTAAGTTATTAGCTATCTGGGAATTGGCTGGTTAACTGATGAGGTATTTGGGAATTTGGTTATTAACTGTGGTTAATAACCAAATTAGGAATTAGCTGTCTGCTTCAGCTCTACGCAACACTGCCCTAGTCAAGACAGCAGTGACTTGCCAGCGGAGAAAATGAGTCTGAAGAAAGAGGTTCCCTATTGCTAGGTTGGCATATATATTTTAGAGTAGTAGACAAATGGCACCGGTCCCCTCCTGCATTTCCAAAGAAAGATGGATGACTCTGCTTCTTTTCTCACCCCTATCTTGTAGAGAATTTCATCTGATGGATAAAATGCCGAACCAGACTTGGACCAAAATTTGTTAAAGGTGACACTTCTTGTCCAGTGAGATCTAATTTTCTGGAGCTTTTCCGGGTGGTGAGAGGGCTGGTCGATCCGGCCTCCCTCTGCCTGGAACTGGAATTTCCCAGTGCCTACTGTGACATATTTGTTGATTACTTTGTGGATAAAATTGCTCTTATTCACCATGACTTCAATGCTACGCTTATTGCAATAGGAGAACCATAGGCTATGGAAGCCCTGCCTTGTCCAATTTTATGGGATTAGTTTCCATGGGTGTCATCCACTGATGAGGAGGATGTTCTTGGGGCAGTCAGAGCCACTTCTTGTGAACTGGACCCATACCCATCCTGGCTGGTCAAGGCCAGCTGGGAGACGCTGGGGCCATTGCTGGTGGGGGTGATCTATGCCTCCCTTTCGGAGGGCAGAGTGCCAAGCTGTGGTAGTATGGCATCTAAAGTAAAGAAGTGGTAGTACGGCCTCTAACTCAAGAAACCATCTCTTGACATTGATTCCCTCACCAGTTATCGGCCAGTCTCTAACCTTTTCTTTTTAGGGAAGGTTATTGAATGGGTTGTGGTTCAGCAGCTTCAGGAGCATCTGGACCGTATTGGTTTTCTGGATCCCCCAGAGTCTGGCTTTTGTCCAGGTCATGGCACTGATTCTACACTTCTGGCTTTGGTTGACGACCTCCGCTGTGAATTAGATCAGGGTCATCTGACCCTGCTGATTCTATTAGATCTGTTGGCTGCTTTTGATACCATTGATCATGAGATGTTGGTGACTCACTTGCAGGACCGTGCCAGGGTGGGCGAGAATTTTCTTGAATGGTTCCGCTCTTTCATGGCTGGAAGTACTCAGCAAGTGGTACTCACGGATCATTTTTCATCTCCCAGAGACCTCTTGTTTGGAGTCTCACAATGCTCTAGTCTGTCCCCTCTCCTGTTCAATGTGTATATGTAGCCGCTGGGTGAGGTTGTGAGAAGGTTTGGTGTTCAGTGTCATCAGGAGCACATTACACTACGTTCTCTACCCTGGCTGCCTATAGTTTTCCGAGCCTGATTCAAGGTGTTGGTGCTTACTTATAAAGCCCTAAATGGCCTGGGCCCCATCTATCTGCGGGACTGCCTCACTCCCTGGGGCTCTGAATTGACCTCTGCAGTCAATCAGAGGTGCCCTTCTTGAAGTCCCCCGGGTATCCTGGGGGGCAACGATGGAGAGGGCATTATCGCTGGCCACACTGAGGCTATGGAACTCCCTCGTGGTGGAGGCCCGGGTGGCCCTGGACGCCTCGTCAACTGCCTCTCTGATATCTCCGCCTGGATGTCCCGATGTCAACTCAAGCTCAACATGGCCAAGACCGAACTCCTAATTTTTCCTCCCTCCTCTTCCTCTCCCTCTAACCTGCCCATCTGCATCGATGGAGTCACCATCCATCCTGTTCTCCAAGCCTGCAGCTTGGGCTTCATCTTCGACACGCACCTCTCTTTTAAGCCTTACATTGACTCTGTTCCCAAATCCTGCCGATTCGCCCTCCATAACATTGCTTGGATCCACCCATTTCTCTCTACCTCCTCGGCCAAAACCCTTGTTCATGCCATGGTTATCTCTCGCCTCGATTACTGCAACCTTCTCCTTGCTGGCCTCCCTTGCTCTCACCTGTCCCCCCCTTATCACAATCCAAAACTCTGCTTCCAAGGTCATTCACTCTGCCCATCGCTTTGACCATGTGCAGCCTCTCCTCTTCTCTCTTCACTGGCTCCCCCTTCCTGAACGTATCCTGTTTAAACTCCGTTTTCACGTTCAATTAGCTACACGACCAAGCTCCCCCCTACCTCTCGGATCTAATCTCCCTTTGCACTTCTGCACGCGCTCTCCATTCTTCCTCTGTCCCCTCTCTCCCTCTCCCTTGCTGCTCCTGCTCACCTAACCACCTTCGACCCTTCTCCCTTGCTGCCCCCCATGCCTGGAACTCCCTCCCTGACCACATCCGCCTTGTCCCCTCCCTCCGCTCCTTCAAATCTCTCCTCAAGACCCACTTTTTCCTCGCCGCCTTTCCCAATGCCTGCTAGTTGTTCCCATATACCCACTGTTTGCCCTCCTCTGCAGACTGCTGCAACCAACCTGATTGTAACCAAGCCAAGCATACGCACTTGCGACTTCGCATCCGCTTGAATGTTTGTTTGTCTTCTCCCCTGTCTCTCCCACTGTCCCCTCTCCCTGTTTCCCCCTCCTTGTCTTTTAGATTGTAAGCCACAGGCAGGGACCGCGTCTATTTTATGTTCTGTACAGCACCAGGTCATACTACTGGCGCTATATAAACGTTTATAATAATAACAATAACCAGGCTCCCCCTCCCCCACCCCCCACCTTCCTGGTCCAAGTACTGTGCACTTAGTCAAGTGCACAAAATGGTGGCCGCTGTGATGGCACCATCATTTTGCGTATGGCCACCACCGTTTTGCATGTCAGGCACCATTTTGTGCATGAGCAAACAGGCCAATCCCCTCCACCACCCCAGTCGTTCCAGTAGGACAATCATTTGCTCTGGCTTCAGCCAGAATGGATCAAACTGACTGGATCCATTTGAGATGGTATCTGGTCACAATTTTGGTTTCAGTCCTAGTACACAACACCCCCTTAAATACTGACGCTAAAGAGCGACAAGGTTAGAGAAAAGTTATTAGTATTGCAAATCTGCCAGTGCTTTATTGGTTTGTTCCAGTTTTACAGGCCATTAAAGTATAATGATTCTGCAGTGCATGTTAGAGGAAGGAAAAAAGAATCTTGGAAGAGTATCAGAAATAATTAATTGCAGCAAATTTAAATTTTCATCCGTACTTGTAACAAGTGCTTTAAATTTAATAAACTTGGTAGTCTGACTCACTTCATTGCACTGACTGCTTTTCCTTCCCCTGGGATTAACCAGCATCCAGTCACCATCCTGCTGGTAAGGTCAGGTTGATGAAGTACGTATCGCCGCTATAAAGAATAGCGTAGGCCTTATCATAGGTGCTTTTAAGGAGCCCTGTATCAAGAGTGTTTGATACCTGGGAGTTTTTCTGATGTACTGAACATAGTTTGTTTGCATTTCTGGCATTTCATTTAAGACACGTTGCAATCATTTCAGTAAATACCAGACCTAGTACAACGCGACCTCTCTTTCTTTAGAGAGGTTTATACAAAAGGAGAACAGGGTCCATGTAGGTGGAAGGGGATTGTCTTGCTTTCAAGCCGCCTTTTGTGACAACTCAAAAATTCATCATTGCTAAATATTTCACAAGAGTTTGGCATTTATACAAAAAGAGACACACAAAACAACTCGAGGGCAGATGTTCATCAGCTCTACAGTGCATTGTGGCTTGAGAAAGTTTTATTTATATTTATTTATTTATGTGTTTGTTTATTTATTAAAATTGATATGCCACCCTTCTGCAGAGGCTCAGGGAGGATTAACAATCCGTAAAACAATAACAATAATAAAATTCATGCCATAAAAAGTCCCACCCTCCCCTGCAACCCTACCACAAAAACCCAACTTCCAGCACTCTCGATCTGAAACATGTACCGTGTGTGTGTGTGTGTGTGTGTGTGTGTGTGTGTTTGTCCAGTCAGTCACTACTCAAACTGAAAATGTCAGTTTAGGCAATAACCAGTATTCATTTGCACTCCATTGGGTATCTGTCTGGGTTATTCTGTTTTTGGCTTTTTTGTTTTTTGTTTTTCTGTTTCTTCAGTTATTTGGGTATCTTGGTTATGCCACTTTGGCAATATTTGTACTATTGCGCAGGCACAATTGCTGAAAATGACACAACTGAAATTACCAAAAAAAGAAAAAGAAATACTTGAACCAAAAACCCAGAAACACAAAAAAAAACCACAAGAAGGAATAGACAAAAACCGGAGATGCAAGTACCTATTTTGCTTATGAATATTGCTCAGGAACCCAAAGGGATACCTGAAAATGCCAATTATGCTCATGGATAATAAATCCACTACCCATTTCATCTCTAATTCCTAAACCACAAGCATCTTACTTTGGAGCAGCCCCTTTGAAGCTCTCTGGCCTTCAATGGAACTATTCTGCAATGGCTGGTTAGTGGATTATGGCCCTGACCAGCAGGGTTTCTTTGTCCTGTATGGATTGCTGTATTTTCTGAGAAAGGGAAAGCATTCTCTTCTAGACAGCAAGCTGAATTCAAGCAGCTATTGGACGTTAATGCGGATACCAAATGTCTCCAAATCATAATCAATATTAAATGAAACAAGGGTTTTGGAAGGGACACAAACCATCAACTTTCAGGACTCAAACCACCTTCTAATTACTTTGGTCAGAAAGAATCTGCCTTGGGGGTAACTTGCCCCATGGCTGCTTGCTACTGGGATTCTTATGGCAACGGCTACTGGCCATTGTGAACTAGGTGGACTCCACCAAGTACTTGCATAATGGATATACTACCTGTCGAATGGTGGCACTTGAGGGCCACCCCCATCTGGCACTCATTCGTACCCAATGAGTGCTGGATGGGTCACCCAAAGTCCCAGTTTACTGACTTCCAGTCCCAGAATGCCAACTTCATGTACCAATTTCTTGAGTTACTGTCCCAACTTTTGCAATTTTCTTGTATTAATTTACCAGTTAACTGACTGGATCAATGATAAATCATACTTCAGTAATGGCTAAAAAATAATGTTCTGGGTCATCGGGTACCCGACCTGGTATGTGAATTTGCAGGTATTAGCCACAGTTAATAAATCAGGGACCTATTTCAGTTCTAACCACTAGTCAGATCCGGTCGGGTTGCTAGTGTTAGAGCCATCGCTCTACTGCATGGGTGGAGAGCCTTGAAAATTAGAACAAACTCATGAACCACATGAGGCTGGGCCCTACTTCCTATTGAGTCTTCTTACTCCTCTGTCAAATTTGTTTGAAATCAGCCTGTCCTATCAAAAGTTACTGAGAAGCAAAGATAACATCTTTCCACCATAGCAGCTGGGGGGGCAGGGGTGCTTAGGATGGTGGTTGTAAGGAGGGGGTGGGGGGTCCAGATGAGGAAGGGTTTGTAAAGCAAATTTTATCAGGAAAGGTTGAAGGAACTGGGTATGTTTAGCCTAGTGAAGGGGAGATTAAGGGCTTCAAGTATATCTAAAGGGCTGCTGCAAAGAAGACGGCAAGGAGCTGTTCTGCATTGTGACAGAGGCAGGACTAGGAATACTGGGTTCAAATTACAGGAAGGGAGATTTCTGTTAGATATCGGGGGAAACTTCCTAACAGTAAGAGCTGTGCAGCACTGGAACAATTTGCTTAGGGAGACAGTAGGCTTTCCATCACGGGAGGGTGTTTTGGTTTTTTTAAAAAAGGTTAGACAGCCACCTACTGGGGACGTAACTGTAGTCATCCTGCATGCGGTCGGACTAGATGACCCTAGTGCATAGGCAACCGGTAACTGTTGATAGTGGGGGGGGGGAGGGCACAGGAGTGGGGGCTGGGAAAGGGTTCCATAGGGCTTCCAAAAAGTGTGTGTGGGGGGAGAGAACATGTCTCCCCCCAAGTTGTCTATGCCCTGGTGGTCCCTTCTGACTTGAGGACCCCAAAACCGGAGACAGTACCCCAGGTGGGGTCCCACCAGTGCTGAATAGAGTGGCATTATATGGCCACTGCTGACTTGGAAAGATATCTATGTTTCGCTCTTAATAACTTTGAATCAAACAGTCTTTTTCATCCAAATTTGACAGAGGAGCAGAAGGCCTAAAAAGGAAGTAATGGCCCGACCTTTTCTAACAATAGGTCCACCAGGAGGACGGAAATGGCACCACTTGTAGCCCCAGTTCCCATTGTCTTGCAATCCAGAGACAGAGGGTGGTCACCGTGTTGGTCCCAAGTGACAGAGAGACAAAATGGTTCAAATGATCTCTTTTATTGGACCAACTGTTCTTGTTGGAAATAAGCAAGCTTTCGGGTCAAGGAAGGGCCCTGTGTGGGTCCGAAGGCTTGCTTATTTCCACCAACAGTTGGTCCAATAAAATATACCATTCAATCCACTTTGTCTCATTGTCTTACACTGAGCATCGCCCTCTGCCATAGGTAACTAACCAGGTGTCTTTGTTTCAGTACTTGCTGAACTGAAGCATTTCTTCTCACTAGCCCTCCCAGCTGTAACATGAAAGCTCATCTCAAAATGACATCCCATTAACCTGCATAAACTAACAAATCAACGCCTCAATAAATTCCATTAATGCTTCTTGGCACTGCTTAATTTTGCATGTAAAATTAGTCTAGAGAGCGTGTGGCTGCTGTGATGGAATTTTTTATTGGACTAGATGCTGGTGGTGAGAATATGCAAGCTTTTTCGATACACCGAGTCCTTTTGGGGGCACCTGAAAGTCAGAAAACATGACTAAGCAATGCAGGGTATGTATGGGTATGTATATGGTTCATAAGTTAAAAACTCTTCCGGATTTCACAGATAAGTTAAGGCGACAGTTACAAATTCCATCAAGCATTAACATGCATGGAAACTGTAAGTTAAAGCTGGGACTAGGGCACCAGGGATGGGCAAACAGAACTGAGTTTGGAAATTCGGTTCGGTTCAGTTCGGAAATTTGGTTCGGGCGACCAAATTATTCGAGTTCGGTCCGAACTTCCGAACAAAGTTCAGAAAATCAAACCCCATTGAACTAAATGGAATATTATCTTTTAGGGATGGGCGAACAGAGCTGAGTTCGGAAATTCAGTTCGGTTCAAAAATCGGGTACGGTTCGGAAGTTCGGTTCAGTCGACTGAACTGGTCGAGTTCAGCCCGAACTTCCGAACCACGTTCACCCATCCCTATAAGGCACGAGGGGGTGACTTGCGCTTTAATTTCCATGCCATGTAAGCAGTAAAGACCATGGAGACAAGTAGCTTGGGACAAACCCTGCCCCCTTATCCCCTCCTTTGACTGTATCCTTTCATTTTGGTTGTGGTGTATGGGACAGCTGTGTATTTTATTGGTATTAATATTTTTAGATATTATGGTTTAATACTTGTAATTATTTGACAGCTATTTGGCAGATATGGCAATGATACGGCATTGTGGGTATTTTACATACTCACTAGTCACCAGTGAAGCTGGGGACAGTGCTATGTGAATGTTTGCCAATGTTTAATTGGCATAGGTATTGAAATTGATATTATGGAATGGCCATTGAAGAAATTGCAATGCCAAACTAGAAATAGTGGATTCTCTCATTTGTAGATCCCATGAAGTGAGTCTGAAATAATACTACCGAGCTGCCTCTTTCGGAGTCGGGGGTGGGAGGTGCGGAGGTCACAGGGTGTGGAATAATGAGGAAGTCGCCGGAACTTCCATGGCATGTAATCGGTAAAGATGTGGTACTCTCTCCCATATTGTGCTCCCTTACAAATTAGGATACAGGTACCCCCCTCCTCTAAAGAAGGAGGAGGCATTTGTAAGGGAGTACAATATGGGAGTGTGTACAATGTCTTTACTGCTGGTCCCATAGGGGGACCAGGCACTCAACTCAGGCCAATCTGATGCTCCAGGAGCCTGGCCTTAGCTCCCTGCCTTGCTGCCCTTGCTGTCAGGTACCTGCAAGGGAGAATGGGTGTGTGTGTGTGTGTGTGTGTGTGTGGCGAGCGAGGAGCTTCCCTGGGAGAGCAGGCGTGGGGCATCCCCTGCACGGCACACAGTGGAAGAGAACTCCTTCCTTGGCCTCGGGGTAAGTCCCTACCCGTCTCTTCCCCGAAACAATGCCTGGAGTGACTCCAGGCATTGTTTCAGGGAAGAGACGGGTAGGGGCTTACCCCGAGGCCAAGGAAGTAGGGCGCCTGGTCACGGCAGAGCCAGCCCCACCCCCACGTATTGAAGGCAGACGTCAGGGGTGGGCCCCAACAGATGGAGCCGCCCCAGACATGAAACCGGTGGAATGCGCTGAGCACATGCACCGGAGTTCCCAGGTGTGGGGAGACGCCGCCTTGGATCCGGACCCACCCAGGCACTCAGAGCGCCTGCGTCAGCATCTGGACGACACATAAAAGGCTGCCGGCTGCTCAGTTTACCACTGGTGATCGGAGCAATATTGTGAGACTGGTCCCTTATTGAGATTCCTATCTGTGTTGTGAGTTGGTCTGAGTGGTTGTGGGGTGAGCGTGGTGGAGCAAGGGTACAAGTGTGCTTGTAGTTGGTGTGGGGGTTGTAGTGGTGTCTGAGTCATCCTTATTCCTATCCCAGACATCTCCCTGTTTGTGTGCCCTGTCCCTCGTCCCCTCTCCTCGTGACCCCGTGGGACCCTTTGGCTTTCCCCTTCTTCTGCACCTTCCTGCACAACTCCCCGTCTCTGAACCTGGTAGTGTAAGGTGTGTGACTGCTAGTACGCTTGGCGTATCACCACCTCCCTGTGATGATCTTTGGCTAGGAGGTGTCCTCCACTGCCTTTATACGACCCTGTGGGAGAACTTTCCTATGACGTGTCTGAGCATTAAAGGAGTGAGCGATCCCCTTCCTTTCCCTTCCCCTTCACCCAAACCCAGACACTTCCCCTAGGAGGATAGCTCAACCCGCTTGGAGAGAGGCAACAGACTCGCTCCAGCTGGTCTGAAGAAATGCAGCCACTGTAGGCATTGAGCGCGGTGGCCTCCTCCTCTGGGAGGAAACCAGCATCGATCGCTACTGAAATCTCCACGAGAGCTGCCAGCATTTATCTGTTGGGTCCAAGACCCCGTGAAGTGCCTGGAGGTGCCGCTCCACTTCTGACATTGGTCGACTTCAATAAGAGTGGGGTTTGGCACACAGATCAATTGTAGGGTTGCCATACCTCCCCTTTAATCCAGGAGGCTTATGAACAATACATGGTGCAGGGCCGCATTAGTTGCAATGCAGGGTTGCACTGGAACCACTGCAGTCCTGCACCATGTATTTGTCATAAGCCTCCTGGGTTAAAGGGGAGGTATGGGCACCCTAACCAAGTGACATAAGATCACCATCATAGATGATCTGTGCTCCAGACAAGATGTTCCCCCAGTTTGGCCAGCTGCAAGGAGCGCCATCCCACTGGCCAGAGCGGTTTTGTCAAGGGTCTCGGGGAGCTGCCACTGTTCCCAAAGTCCCACCCGGATGCCACCCGGAAGGACCCCTTCTGGAAAACCCACCCTAGGGAGCAACCCCCAAAGTGCTGTGTTGCTAGGTGTCAGGCTCCGGGGTACGGAGCCGTGGGGGAATTCAAGGAGGGAGAAGGAAGGCCAGGAATATCAGGTTCCAGGGGANTTCTGGCCTGGGCAGGGGGGCTGGCTGTAGCACCCAGGAGGGCGGGGAGGAAAGGGGAGGGAGAGATGGGGGAATAGTGGGAAAAGACTAGAGATGGGAGAAGAAGCTCACAAGCCCACCAGGTGGCGCAGAGCACCGGACAGTCTCTCCAGCACCCCAGAGGCCACGGGTTCGAGGCTGGGCTGTGACACTAGGCCAGGAATCTCTGGGGTGGGTTTTCTTCTGGCCTGGGCAGGGGGGCTGGCTGTAGCACCCAGGAGGGCGGGGAGGAAAGGGGAGGGAGAGATGGGGGAATAGTGGGAAAAGACTAGAGATGGGAGAAGCATTGAGTGAGGGCAGAGTCAGGAAGGGAGGGGTTGGAAGGGATGGTAGGGCAGAGTAAGGAGGGTTCTTCTTTGAGTAAGTCGCGCTCTGAGTGCTCCCCTGTCCGTGATCCTTGGACACTATCCCGCCGACACCCAACAGAGCAGAAGCACCAGGGGACGAATACGTCAAAGTTAATTCTATATTGCTTACACGGTGATTACACATCGATGACATGTTCATACATATTCAAATTCCGTAGACATCTTAAACCAAGTCGTTCCCGTGGTGCCAAACCAAAAATTCCCTCAGTAGCTCCCTACATCTACAGCCAAGACAATAAAACACTTTCAAAACATTCTGTACATTTCAAACTCTTTAGAACTGCAATGCCTATAATAATATAAATGTAATCGTGTGTAGATGCCGTGATGTCTCGTACAAAGATGTACAGTAACACTGAGTGCACGCGGTGCAAAGCCAAGCCTAGCATGCTAATTCATGTCACCGGGTTAGGAAAAGAAAGTCAATGCGTAAACCCAAGCTTAAGGCCCACAAGCCACTTGCTCTGGAGTACTCCCCTAGGGCTTCAATGGGACTGACTGGACAGGTATAGTGCCATTATCAAATATTCTCTCCCCCTCACACACACATTGCACCATGCTGCCAGGCCGAGAGGTCATCTCAGGTTTCAGCTGCTGCTTTTGGCTGAGTTGAAGCAATACCAGGAGATCAAAATTTTGGAAGAGAAAGACCAAACTTGTTTTCTATGCCAGCAAAATGTAGCTGCAGCAAGTCTGTAGCCAGCCACCTATGTGGTCAGGGTTAGCAGGAGGAAGGTCTGGGATTCGAGATTTGGGGGCAGGTTCTGATCCAGAGGGCTTGATTCCTCCAAAATCAACGTAGAACCATTGCTGCACAAGTTCATAGGTCACTAAAGTAACTCCAAACTGGTGTGAAGATCTGAATACGTGAGCAACAGCTCCCTTCCAAAAAGCTGAAGGACCTTCTTCTCTAAGTGTCTTTCCGAAACAGTCAATAACTTCGCTGCATGTCATCTGACCAGCGAGAGCTGCCACTTGAAGTCTTGTCTTGATAACATCAGCAGGGGTTATCAAAGAAGCAGCAGGGATACCTGCAATAGCCCCAGCTGTAAGGAGATTAAGCCTGCCCACATGGCCAGTTTCATCAGTGAGCAGCAGTTTACAATAAACAGGAAAATAGATTGCAGAAAAGGGAATGTCTCAGAGGAAACATGCTTTGGCACCCTTATAAAGACCAAAAGTCCCCAAGTCTTTTAGGACAGCTAGGGCACTGACTCTGGGTCCTGTAGTGATTTTTCCTGCTACCTGCAACCGAGTCTTTACAATTTCCAGTGAATTAGTGAAGGTGACCTGTGAGCCTCCTGCACAACCTCCAGCAAGGATCTCTGCATACGGCGGAATGGAACCATCTTTCTGAGTGAATTTGGCTCCGACAAAATCATTAACTGTGAGCTTAATGGCCTTGTCTGGAGCCACACCAATAAGCTGTGCTAGCAAACGTCTGTAAAGACCCCCAAACCCTTCATAGCGTAAACCAATCAAAGCTGTTTTTATACATCAGCTCTCTCACAACTGACCCTGATTCTGCATCCATGTTTTCACCAGATCTATTGGGTACACGGCAGTTGCTCCCACAGCTCCAGCAATTGATCCCAAAGTGAATCTGTAAGCAGACTCAGCTACTTGGAGTTCGATAGGCCTGCCCGTATCTCCGTAAGATTGCTGCCTCTGGAGTTCTACCAAGTTGTAAGCTAAATGCACCTTCCGCCAAAGGTGCTATTCTCTCAGAGTGAGCCCTTCGGTCCACCGGGGGCACCTTTCTTGAGGTCTCCCGTGTAAGACGGGGGGCCACAATGGAGAGGGCGTTGTCGGTGGCCGGGCCGCGGTTATGGAATTCCCTCCCGGAGGAGGCTCGCCTGGCCCCGGGCCTGTTGGCCTTTCGACGTGTCTGTAACACTTGGCTGTTCGCCCAGGCCTTCAGAGTGGGGGGGAGGGGGTTGGAGGGAAGGGTAGGGTAGGGAGGGGAATGTTTGGGGGGGTAGTTTTAATTATTCATATTGTTGTTTTTATGTATTTTATTGTTGTTTTAACTTTTGTGAGGCGTCCCGAGATGCTGTAGGCATGAGGGGGCGGCCAATAAATAAATATAAATAAATAAATATCTACCAGAGTTAAGCACCCTGTATAGTTGTAGAAGTCTGCAAGCTGATAAAGGATATCGATTTCCAGTGGTGTGACGTGTCCAAATTTGATTGCAGACAGGGAAAATTCCTCTTTTATAACTTCAATATCTTTCCTTGTGCCCGCTATAGTGCTATATATATTTCGAACAAGCTCCATGTTATTCAGCAAGGCATTAAAAGCACTGAAATAGGAAAAGCTGACCTGGTGTGAAATAGCTCCTCCAGCTGCTGAAACTAAGTTTTCTTCAACAAAAGGAGTGAGCATATGTGAACAAATAGTAGCATTAATGTCACTGAAATCCAGTCCAGTAATCAGGCCAGTTTTGTTTTTGTCTTTCAATGCAAAGGCTTGTCTTGCATGTTCCGACTGCAGCTCCGGCAAAACCTGAGTGAACTCTGAGTAGCTAAGATGTTTCTTTCGGTTATGTCCAAAATGCAGTTGAATAAACTCACAGTCCCAGTTAAAAGGAATACAATGATGGATAATGGTCTGACCAAAAAGGTCTCTGATCTTTTCAAAGATAACTTCTCCATTGCCACTCTTTTCAAACAACTGAAAAGCAAAAATGAACATTGCATCTGGAGTACACAAAACTGACTCAAATGCCAACAACTCTTGATAGGAGATCAACCCATCCTTTGTTTGATCTGCCAGTAGCTGCACTGTTTTAGGATTATAATGTGGGTCCGTATAGAATCCTAGGTATCTTTGCACAAAGTCTCCTGGAGTCATGTAACGTTCTCCATCTTTCTCAACAGTGGCATACTGCAAAAATATGTTTACAGTTCATTGGGATCCGCTCTTTTGGTTGTCTGCACAATGACCGTCATGCTGCACCTGAAGAGGAGGAGGAAGCTGAGCCGCCACCACCTAGCGCTGCCAGTCAGCCATGCCGCCGCACCAGCCTCCGTTGGCGCTGCCGCCGCCTCAGCCAAACTCTATATTAATCAGCCCCCTCCTCAACTATTAAAGAATGTATTGTGTAACTCACAACAGAACAATGCATTGTGTAATTCACAAAAGCAAAAACCTGTTGGTTTAAAAAAGGAGTTAAGGCCCTTGCAAATTCAGTCCTGCTTGAAAAAGATTGGAAATGGCAAGTTAAGGCCACAGCCTTACCTTGCGCACCATGAAAGCAGCCAAGATGATGTACACTATCACATATTTGTTCTGCTTTACAACTTAGGGGCCATACATCCACACCTAGCCTTGCTCTTTTACTCCCAACCTTTTCCCTTTGCAGATTGGCAGCAACACTGAAGCTGGAGAGCAGGAGAGGGTCAAGGGGCAGCTTTTATATGGGTTTGGGAGAACAGGACAGCCTTAACTTCCATGCTATGGAAGCAGTAAAGCCATTGTACAGTCTCGCATATTGTGCTCACTTACAATTTAGGCTCTATGTGTAGTATGTAGCCACACTTTGCCTTGGCCGTTCAGCCCCAATCCTCTTCCTCTTCAGGTTGGGGGCAACACTGAAGCTGGGGACAGTGCTACGTAAATGTTGAATTATACAGCCACAGTAGCGACACACCTGGTTTTTAGGACTCCAGATTGTGGGTTTAATCTGATTTTTTGTTCAGGTTTAGTAGCATCATTCAGGTAGCATGTGATTTATGCTTAATTTTGTGTTGTTCAGTGTTTTATTTTTAAAATTAGATTGTTTTGAGTGTTTTGCTTTAATGTAGAATCACTGGGACGACTTGTTTTTATGCCTATCTACATCTTTGGTTGCGTTCACATTTTAGGCTTGAAAACTGACATACATGGAGCATGGCCAGCCATGAGGGTTCTTGTAAATTATTGGTTTCATCTAGTGCTGTTGGAGAGGTTTTTTAAGGTTTAAAAAAATATAAGCAATGCTACCAGGGTCTTTGTCTCCCTCCTCTCTCCCCCCCACCCCCCAGTCTCTCAGATTGTAAGCCCTAGGGCAGGGACCATGTCTATTCCATTACTTTGTAAAGTGCCAGGTACATTGCTGGCACTATATAAATGCTTAAATAAAATAATAATGATGATGATGCTCATTGGGCAGACAAGCACACACCAGCAGTTCCATCCTGTCCTGATTGGCTGTCAGAAGTGTACTTCAAAATACTGAAAGGATTGGTTGGCCTCAGCACACATCCTCTCTGATTGGCTGTCAGGAGTGTACCTGTATCTTTCATTTGTAAATATCCCATCCCTCTGATTGGCTGTCAGGAGTGTGCCTCACAATACTGAAAAGATTTGCTGTCTTGAGCCAGCCTCAGTACACGTCACACTTCATCTCTCTTCCCAAGAAAATGGGCGGGACTGTCCAGGCTGGAATAGACTTGCTCTTTGATGTTGGGGGCTAGTAAGTGGGGAGGTGTGGGTCAGTACGGACAGTGGCTCCAGACAAGAAACTGTCACTTGCCTGTATATACCTGTGATGTTATGAATACATACATACATATTTATTTATTTATTGGATATAGTTGGTACTTAAAACTGTTCGGGGAAGACAGATGTGGTGTAAGAGACTTTGAAGGATGTGCTCAGCTGGTCAGAGACAAGAGCTGATTTAGACTTCTGTGGGTGGTCAGTTGGAGAGGAAAGAAGGACTTAAGCCACACAGAGTGGAGGAGAGGGTGTGGAAACAGCAGACACTCTGGGAAGTGTGCTGGACACTGGACACCTTCTAGCTTGCCTCAAGACAGCTGGTGGCTAAAAGGGACCATGGGAAGCTGCAAAACTCAGCCGGCAAGACATGGTTGCAAGTGGGAACAGAAGTAACTAGGGAGAAGTCCAAAAGGCTGGAAAAGACTGTGTAAAGTGAAAGCTCCTTTGGCAGCTTTTAGGTGAGTGGCGCACGCTCGCAGGATGTCATCATATGACTTTTCAAATTATTGCAGGCAGCTTTTCGACGAGACTTCTCGCATATTATCGCCGCTCGTGCATTCTTTTAATACCGCAGATTAAATCCCAAAAGAGAGAGAGAGAGAGAGTCTCAGCGTTGCCTCCTGGCAGTGCCCTCCTCCACTGCCACGCAGGGCAATGGAAGGCCTGCAGTACATGAGGCTGCGTCTGTCTCTGCTGGTGCTGAAGCAGGTGCTGGTGCTGCTTCTGATGTTCCTCCAGGGCCACCAATGTCCCCCACCAGGGGAGGCTGGTGGGTTTTGATGTTGGAGGGGCACTGGGGCAGTAAGACTTTGTCGCGGGCGGGCCGGCGGGCCTAGGGATGGTAGGTGGAGCCAGGGGGACGGTAGGCC
>QEPC01000676.1:272183-285465 GCA_003113815.1 Sphenodon punctatus
CAGAATGCCGGCAGAATTAGCGGAATGTCCGCAGAAAAGCTGCGGTGTGGCGCGGGCAATTCCGAAATGGCGGAATGGAATCACGGCGCGGTAACAGCTGCTGCCGCATCAGCCCTACAGGCAACAACTGATCCCCAACATGACCCATTTTCACACTCTGAGGCCAATGAATTTGCATGGTTTGCAAACCCAGTGGCCAGACTGTAATCTTTTCCCTGAGGCCCTCAGGATTTGTTTTCAATAGGAAATGTTTTAAGTACAGCTTTACCCATGCAACTGGGTTAAAATAATACGAATAGGGTTAAAATTCTAACCACACTGGTCTGGGTAGCACTAGATCAGTTATATCATCCTAGTCATTTTATCAGATAGTGATCCTAGAAGATTTTAAACAGTCCTAGCTGACATGATGCACCTGAGCAGAGTGACATTGGGCCAGCTCAGTCTCTGGTTGGAGAGTTTAGTTGAAAGTTGAAACATGTATACAGTTTGGCAATTCATTGTAGGCAATGGAGAAAGAGAAAATAAGACAACCACCACGGAAAAATAGCCAGAGGAGAGACAGAGGTAACAGCAGACACCAGACAGCAAGGCCTAAGGGTTTCCAATGGGGTTTCCACCAGATTCTAGTTTTGCTTTCTTCCTATTGCTGGGAACCATGTTATTCTGTGTCCCTGAAAAACAGGATTCCTGGGACTAATAATTGTAGGAGGAACTCACAGTCCAGTGAAAATGGGGTGCCCTTCCCAGGGCATCCACGCGTAACACACATCTGAAAGGGACCTAAAATCAGTGCTGAGAGAAGACTTTTCATTGTCAGGGGAATAGATGGAAAAGCCTTCTCTGCACCCAGATTTGCCCTGGCAGTCCTTGGGGTGATCCTGGCCCCACACAGACACATGACCTGTGCCCAGCCACATCCAGACCCAATACAGAAAGCGGCAAGCTCATAAGCTGCTCTTAGAACTGTGGTCCCAAATCCAGGCAGCTGACAGAGCCAGGTCTTAAACACCCAATCCCAAACAATCCAAGTGCCATGTTCCAACTGCAGCACCCAGCAAGCTCTGAATTGCCCAATGCCCCGGCCCGGACCCTCCACACGACTCTCCTGACCTCCAATCTGCCCCCTCGGGCCTCCCCGGGGTGAAGACCTGTTGAAGACGTCGGGGAGCAGCTCCCCATGAAGCACCATGCCATGCTCAGCCTCCTCCTCCGGGTGCGGCTGCAGCACCTGAGTGAGTCTGCAAAGTCGATCAGGGCCACGGTCCAGGTCAGCCAGGCTGCCGTCCTCATAGTGGCGGGTAGTATGGGGGAGGGGGAGAATCCCTTTCAGGGGTTCAGCGTCATAGCAAAAAGGATCCCCACCAGAACCTCTTCTTCCACAGACCTCCCTTCCCTGGACTCACCAGGCAAGCAGACTGGGGCAAAGCCACAAGGTGCCCAGGGACAGAGCGGGCAAAGTTATCCAGGAGCTACAGCAGGACTCCTGGGTCCATTCCCCAGCTCTCGCTCTGGGAGGCCAGTGGTGACCTGTGGGTTAGCAGAGAGGGCTGAGAGAGCATAGGTCATCCATTCCTGGTTTAAGAAATGGGAGTGAGGTCTAATGGTTGGAACAAGGGGGCACCACCACCCTCCCCGACCAGGGCGGCTGGTTACCTCAAGTTGACTGTGTCAGCTCCTCTCAGCTCCCTGCTTTGGACTCGTCCTCTCCTGCTCCCTTTGACCTCAGCTCGTGCCACGGCCCACCTCGCACGCTGCTCACTCTCCCGTACCGAGTCCCGACACACCATCTCCTCAGCTAGCGACTCAGTCTCCACCACATGCTACGCGGCTGCGCTGCACGTAGAGTCACTCTGAGTGAGTCACTATGTCATGTGGTGCGTGTCTCACGAGAGATGGTCTGCAGGCGGGGCTGCGGGGGGCAGCGCGGCAGGCAGCAGCGTATAACAACTGGTCAGGGATTTCCCAGGATTGGAACACACACACCCCCCACCCCACACCCCACAAGACTCAGAGTCGGAGATGCCCAGCGCTTCACCGGGCGAGCGGTGAGGGGAAAAAACCAAAAACGGTGGCGGCCATCTCCGATCGGCGGCGCAGGGCCCCTCCCTCCGTGGGGCCATGTGTCTGGGCACCGGTGGCACATGCCTCGGGCCAGCCCTTCTTTGAGGGTATAAATAAGCATGTGGACAAGGGAGACCCAGTAGATATAGGGTACCTGGATTTCTAGAAAGCATTTGATAAGGTCCCTCATGAGAGACTCGTGAGGAAATTAAAAAGTCATGGGATAGGACAGAGTGTCTTACTATGGATCAGAAACTGGTTAAAAGACAGAAAGCAAAGGGTAGGACTAAATGGTCAGTTTTCACAATGGAGAGATGTAAAAGTGGTGTGCCTCAGGGATCTGTATTGGGACCGGTGCTGTTTAATGTATTCATTCATGATTTAGAAAAGGGTGTTAAGAGTGAGGTGATCAAATTTGCAGATGACACCAAGTTATTCAAGGTAGTTAAAACACAAGCAGACTGTGAGGAACTGCAACAGGATCTTACGACACTGGGTGCCTGGGCATCTAAATGGCAAATGAGATTTAATGTGGACAAGTGCAAAGTGATGCACGTAGGGAAAAATAATCCAAACTATGCGTACACAATGCTGGGTACTAAGCTAGGAGTTACCACTCAGGAAAAGGATCTGGGGGTGGTTGTGGACAATACAATGAAATCCACAGCGCAGTGCGCAGCAGCAGTCAAAAAAGCAAACAGAATGTTAGGAATTATTCGGAAGGGGATAGAGAATAAAACTGAGGATGTCATAATGCCTCTATACAAATCAATGGTGCGACCGCACCTCGAATATTGTGTGCAGTTCTGGTCGCCCCATCTCAAAAAAGACATAGCTGAACTAGAAAAGGTACAGAGAAGGGCAACAAAAATGATCAAGGGCATGGAAGGGCTCCCGTATGAGGAGAGGCTTGGTAGGTTGGGGCTCTTCAGTTTGGAGAAGAGACGACTGAGAGGAGATATGATAGAGGTCTATAAAATCATGAGTGGTGTGGAACTAATAAACAAGGAGCAGTTATTTACCCTCTCAGCTAGTACTAGAACTAGGGGACACTCCATGAAACTCATGGGTGGCAAGTTTAAAACAAATAAAAGAAAATATTTTTTCACTCAGCGTATAATTGGGTTGTGGAATCTACTGCCAGAGGCTGTGGTAAGGGCCAGTACTATAGCTGAGTTTAAAAGAGGTTTGGACAAGTTTCTGGAAGATAGGTCCATTAGCAGCTATTAGCCAGACAGGATCAGGGAACATGACGGGAGCTGGGGGAAAACAACAGGGAATGGATCCCCCATTGTGACCTGTTGGGTGCTTCTCCCAAGCCACCGTGATTGGCCACTGTCGGAGACAGGATGCTGGGCTAGATGGACCATTGGTCTGACCCAGTACGGCACTTCTTATGTTCTTAACACAAAATGGCTCCATGAATCAGTAACCAGTTAGCTGCTGCAAACCATCCCACAGGCCAGTCACTCTGCAAGCGATCCTGGCATCTCTTCCTCTAAACTGTTTTTCAAGAACCAGGGAACAAAGAGCAAAGGGACACACAAAAGCTCATGTGGAAAAATCCACTTCCTGAGCATGGTCAGCTTCCTGAATGGCACAAGCGCCCCATAATTACACTAAAAGACTAGCAGCAGGAGAGGTCCCTGCCCACGCTTTTGTAAAGTGAAAATTATGGCCTGCCCTTCAGAATGAGTCCTGCCGCCAAGCGTTTCAGCTGCCCTCTGGCCTGCCTCTGGCCCCAGTCCATTGTCAGTGCAGTTGGCTAATTGACAATCTCAAGCAAGAGCCACAAATGTAATTGGAATGGAGGGATTGCAACGAGAAGTCTGAAACATTTTCAGTTCCAGGAGATTTTGGATCTACCGACGGCATCATATCTTCCAGGCTTGACAGTGATAAGTGGTGCATAGCAACAGCCAAGGGAAGAGGCTACTAAGCTAGATGAGAGCTTTGGAAACTGAGCTCCATGGTATTAGGTCAGTTGAGGCATGGATAACCTGAGGGCTGTGAGGCCTTGCAGGATCGGGGCGCAAGGGTCACACAAGCTGAGGTCTGGAATCAATACAGGAGTCTATAACCGAGAGGTCAGTCCGAGGAGCAAGAAGTATAAATGGGACGCAGGGATGAAGGTTGAGGACAGACTGGGGAGGAAACTAGTTTGGAGGGAAGCAGCAGGGAACAGGCAATAGAACTGGAGCCAGGAAGAGCACACACTGAGCCACTGGGAAGTGCTGAACTGCTCTAGGGAAACTGAAACCCAGTCAGGCTGATACAGCCAGCTGGGTGTGCAGGAGGCAGATAGCCTCAGCGTTCCCCTGGGGCTGGGCTGGCGCAGGACTCAGGTAACGCAGCTCAGCTGGGAGGGCGGCAAAGTCCTAGAATCAGAGAATCTTAGAGTTTCAAGGGGTCTTTGAGGTCATCTAGTCCATTAGATTGTAAGCTCTCAGGCAGGAACCGTGTCTATCTTATTTATTTATTTTGACACTGACAGCCTAACGTTTTAGTGCATAGTCTGTTCTAGAGCTGAAACGGTTATCCACTGCTATCCAGCTGGATCAACATTATCTGATCCACTCCGGCAAGGACCAGCTATGGAGCAGTGCGCTTTTATTGTTTGGTGGTTAACCGATTAACTGTTTTACAGAATTACCATGTTACCACATAATACCATAGGGTGCCATTTGCCATATTGCCATTTACTATATTGCCCTTGACTGTATTCCGCATAATTCCTTTCCTGTTTGTTTATCCCCACCTTTCTCCATATGGTTTCACAACAGTAATGGTAAAGTTGAGTTACGTAGTAATATGGTAACCGTAACATGGTAAACCAGTTCACTGTTGCAATATTATCTGGTTATTTGGTTTGCCATGTTAGTAAATGGTTAATGGCTGGATATCTGCCAAACTATCCAGAATGACGGGATGGGATTCTGGAACAATTTTTAGTTTCAGTTTTTTTAGTTTTGTTTCTCTGAGAATTTCGGTTCTTGTTTCAGTTCGTTTTTGTTTTTTTGCATTGATTTTTAAAATTATTTTTGCATTGAAAATCTCCCGAAATAAATAAATGTAACCCACCCACCCAAAAAAAAAACTAAAACCAAAACGAGAACTGAAATGTTGAATAGAATTGAAACAGCCATTTTTGGGGTCATTTTGGTTCTATCCAAAACCAAAAATTCCCTCCCTAATGGATATTAGGATTTTGGATACTGGTTTTGACCTTTAAAGCCCTAAACAGTCTGGGCCCCACATATCTGAGAGACCGCCTCTCCTTCCCTGCCCCATTGCAGCCCCTGCGCTTGGCTGGGAACGCCTCCCTGTGGGGACGATCGGTTAGTCTTGTTCATATGACAAAGGGCTCACAGGGAGGCATTCTCGGTTGCTGCCCCGATGTTATGAAACGCCCTTTCCCTGGAGGTTCATTGAGTCCAAGCCTGAGTGTCTTCCAGAGGCAGCGTAAGACCTTTCTGTTTGTAAAGACATTTGGTGGGCAGGGATATGGGGTAGGGGGCTGGTGGGTGGTTTTGGGGTAGGGTTGTGAGGTGGGGTTGGATGTGGGAATTGGGGAGGTGGCATTGGGTGGGTTTTGTGGGGGGGTTGCAGGGAGGGTTGGGGGTTGTTTTTGTCTTTTATTGTTTTTATGGACTTTTTAATATGCTTTTATATGTATTTTCTATGTTTGTTTGTAAGCCACCTTGAACCTTTTTAGGGAAGGGTGGACTAAAAGCTTAATTAAATAAATATTAACTTCAGATAACAAATTTACTACTCTCTTCAGCTCTAGCTCTACATCTTGGGTCTAGCGTAGCTATCACTAATGGAGATTGCAGGACTCCCCAGGTGCAGGGGTTGATTGTGCGGCTGCTTTAGCCAATATTATAATTTGTGGGCGCTCCACTTTCCCAACCTGCACATTGGATGACTTCCCTTGCACTGTTGCTTTGCTTGGAAAAGGTCTCTCCAACAAGTATCAAGGCTAAAGTTAAGCCTTTGTGTCTAGTCTAGACAACAGTTTCTACAGCAAATTCTGCTTTTACCTAGACATCCATCACATTATTAGCTCACACCAACATTGCATCTTCTGCTAGGGTGGAGCCAAATGAGATGGGGTTAAACTGGTCTTCAGACAAAAGCCTTTGAAGTCAATGGAAAGACTTTCATTGACCACACCGGGCGTGAGCCAAGTTCCCAACTCCAGGACTTGCATCACAAAATCTTCATGCAACTGGGAACCACAAAACACACACACGTGCGCGCACACACAAAGCTTTTCTGCAGGATATTGGCTGGTACGGCTGGGGCTCTGTCATCTTTCCTGCTGGGATTTGGAGGAGCAGCTGGGATTCAGTTGCTGAGACTCGGGTGAAATGACGTAAGATGTTGGACCGTTAAGGCAGTGTGGCTCCTCGGTGCCCAAGACCAGCCATTTGAACTGCCCAAGAGCTGCATCCTGAGCCCCAGGTTGGCCTAGACTAATGCCAATACCACAATCCTGAAACCACTTACTCTGGAGTAATTTCATTGAGGGCCAAAGGGTCTTTCTCTGGAGTGAGTGATATGTGAATTGTAGAGTGGGCTTTCAACAAGGTGTATTAGTTTGAGCACCAGGTCATTCCCAGGAAAGATGACAGATAGAGTGTAGACTGCTTATAAGACCTACTGCTAAATTTAATGGCTGTTTGCTTATTAAAAGGATTAGCATAATGAATAGTTATAGGGACTACCATAAATGTGATTTTGGTAATGATGTGGTCTATAAAAATGTCCTAAACTGAAGATTAGCAGAGCTCATCATCGGAGGACCTCCTGTCCTGAGTGCCACTTGAGCTTTCAGCAGAGTTTTATGGCAGAAGTTTTCTTGCTTCTGTTCCTGTTTTCTTCCAGAGGGTAAGCTTCACTTCAGGGGAACCGGCCATTGCTTTGAAGGGTTTACCTTAGTCTAGCATATCTTTATTTAGGGGCGCTTTTAGATGAGACAAATTTGCGCATGGTTGGTAAAAAAATGTGCCTGTTTTCATGCTTGTTTAAACACCTAAACCGTTTTCAATGCGCATTTGCTATGATCGTGTAAAAGCCCAAACTGTTTTGAATGTGTTTTTTAAATAATGCGCATTTTTTTAAACTGGTTTTGGCACCCCCAGATCATCAAAGATGCTCAAAACCCGTTTTAAAAAATGCGCATTATTTAAATGCGCATTTACAAAACCACATTAAAAGTGTCTCGTCTAAAAGTGCCCTAAGATTAGAGGGACATTTATGCAATATCTTATTTCCAAATAATTACAGGTACTAACTTAAACATCTAATGTATTACTAGCTTTTTGTTTCTCATCTGTTTTCCTGTACATCCAATTTGTCTTTTGCTCCAAGCATTATTCAATGGCTTATTTGTATAATCAAAATAATTCTTTTCAGTAAACTTCATTTCTTTTAAAACTTCTGACTCTGTGTTGATTTTCTGTGTGGGGGAAGGTCTAGGAGGACATCTGTCCGTTGAGCCTAGGTTGGGAATTTTTCACAGAAATTTCTACAAGAGGCCAATGTCAGTTTTGTCCTGCACACAGGCCCTTTTAAAATGAGATGCACCCACTCATGCCCATGCAGTGGACATGAGTGGGTGCATCCCGTTTGAAAGTGGCAGCAGGTGGGCGTGCGTGCGTATGTGGGCTCCCACGTAAGACGTACCTCCACCCATCGCTCCCTCATGGAGCAACCGGCGAAAACACAGGTTGCTCCGTGCAGGGGGAGGCATGAGGATGTGGGGGCGATGAGCGTGTACCCATGTGCACCTGCCCCCCCCCGCACCAGCATGCCCGCAGACTGCCCCCCCCAAGTCACGGCCCGTGTAAAAAAGGCAAAAGTCTCAAGTTATAGAAACATAGAATATCAGAATTGGAAGGACCCTCAACGATCATCCTGTCCAAAGTAGATCATCTAGTTTAGAGGTTCTCATACCTGTTTGAACTGCGTCCCGCCTTCCATTGTCTGTTGTAGTTGAAGCCCGCCCCCTATTGCATGTGCTCACACACATCTTGCTTCCTCCTCTCCCCCCTTGCTCTTTGACTGTCCCCTTTGCTACTCTGTTGGTTTGGAGATTCCCCCATGCTCAGCCAGAATGGAGCTAGGTGTTTTCCAGTTAGGGCCCTTCCCATGCCCCACCCCCTCCTGAACACTTTCTATGCCCTGCAGTTTGAGAATCTAGGATCTAGTCTAGCAAGGCTTCTTTTGTGGGGCTCATGGAACGGTCTCTTTACCATGGAGTGCTTAGATGCTCACTCCCATCTTGTGCTTTAGCTGGACCGAGCTACCATTCATATGCAAACAGACCTGAGAGAGAGGACGACGCAGCCACACTCAGGTTCAATAAAATGCACTTTTTATTCTGTATCAATGGAAAAAAAATACCCACATTTAAATAAAGAAGTGCAAAAAAAAATAATCAAAGTTGATCCTCCCTGATGAAATACAGTTTATTGTGCTAAAACCCATAATCCTCTTGGGTTAGAAACATATGCCTGATAGTGCTTTTAAAACATTGCACACGTCTCCTTTGCTGAGAAATCTTTACAAACTTAAGCAGTGCAGCAAGAAATTTCCTGCAAGCGATCCCATTTTCAACACATCATGATTTCAAAATGTTGGCCCGTTAAGTCACTATGAGTTAAACCATTCCTGCACACTCCCCGTCAGAAGCCGTGTAATAGGTCAAAGGTGCACTCAACAGACTTAGAGCATAAGCTGATATCTTTCCCTTCCCACCTTCTTTGTGTGCTCCAAAGTTTTTTTTGCAGATTTCAGATGTGGTGGCAGAGGCATGGTCCTATTACAGCTGGTGGGTCTCCAAACTCTTAGTTTACATGGGATTTCTTTTTTCCAGTTGTCCTTCTGTCAAAATACAGGCTTTAAATTGCTTCTATAGATATGTCCCTGAAAAGCAGAGGTGTTTAAAACCCCCAAATTCCCAGTGCATTAGCAATAACAAAAATTGAGCAAGGATACTGAAAAGTATTGACAAGGAACATTAGTGTCAACAATGGTAGTCACATCATTAAGGTCTACAAAAAAGAATGTAACAAAAGAAGCAGGCAATTCAAAATAGTTTTTAGAAGCATCTCGTCTTTGGTCGCCATCCCCACCTTGAGACCTGCGATTGGTTCAGCTGAGAAATCACATTTTTCCAAAGTCATTATCGGTCAGAAACTTTGGCACTGCTCAGTATCTACATTCCCAAACTTATTGGTGCCGTGGCCCCATCTTGAGACCTAACGATAATCCCAGACAGCAACAAAGACATGCAAAATACATCAAATATCAATTGGGATTATGTTTCATTCAGAGCTGAAATGGGTCAGAAAAAGATTATCCAGTCAGTTAATATTCGGTATTCTGGATAGTTTGATGGTCATTCAGAAACTATCCACAGAGGTTAACTGTGCAACTGGAATACTGGATATTTCCATTTACCAAATGACCATTTACCGCATTAGCCCATAACCAAACCAGTCCAAACCATAGAAAGAGTGTGGGAAAATTAACCCTCAAATGGCAATTAAATGGTAATGAGGTAAATAGTAGGGTGGTAAATGGTAGTTAGTAAATCAGGGATGGGGAATCTCAGGCCTGGGAACCAAATGCGGCCCCTGGTAAATTTTTATGTGGCCCCCTTTCCAGTTCTTTGATCCGACCCCTGGATCCAGAAGCACTGAAAAACTAAGTGAGCAGAGATGAGGGCATGCATACAAGGATTTCTATTATGCAAAAATCCATGGTCTGGACCCGCCTTTTCTTCAGTTCCCCTCTTCTGTACCTCTGCCCCCAACTTTTCATTTATTTTTTTATTTTATTTTTTTAGCATTTTTACCCTGCCTTTCCCCGAAAACTCAAGATGGCTCACAAAAATATAAAATACAGTTAAAACACTCAACTTCCATGCGGCTCTCAGAGCTTGTACTCAATCTCAAAGTGGACCCCAGGAAGGGAAAAGGTTCCCCACTCTGACGGTAAATGGCAATGTATGGTAAAGGGTAATCCAGTAATCCTGTTAACCAGATAGCTGACCGGTACCATACTGTGGATACCATGATATCCAGCTGGATCCCAGGCAGGGGCTGGGACCTACTTCAGCTCTATCCCCCATCAGCTGATGGATGGACTTTCCTCGGGATGCCAACCCACAATTGGGAAATCTTTCCTCTACATCCAATGATTTTAAAAGGCAGGGGTTTAATGGCTCATTCTAAACCGACATGGTTTCCATGGCTGTCGCGCCTTGACATTTTAAAGTGGAACAAAGGATTTTCAAAGCAAGAAAAGAGAGTCGCAGAGGAGGCTGAAAGACCTTATTCTGCAGATGAGTAGACCCATTGACTTCAGTGGGACTATTCACTTGACTAAAGATTACAGTTGTAACTAGCCTTTTGGTGCCGGGATCCAGAGACAAATGGATCCACTTGGCAGTTGGTAACAGTAAGGTTAGGACAGCCTGCTTATAGGATGAAGTTGATTGCTGTATGCCCGCACCATGGTAGGTTCTGGGAAAGCAAACTGCAACTTGACTCTAAGCTCCATTCCAAACCCCTCTGATTACAACCCTTCAGAACTGTGTTCAGCTGGCGTGCGTGGCTCAGGCAGTTCTCTACAAGTGTGTGTGTCGGGGGGGGGAACCATCACTTTTATTAGTGAGTGTCGATGTTTCCAGCTGATCCAGGCTCACCCTATAGTGATAGGGCAAAGAGGATTTTTTTAAAAAACAGGAATCAACCCAACCCTGCCACACTACTTATCCAGCCAGGCTACAAAAGGGCAGCACGGCAATGCCATAATTACACAAGCTCCGCCAACAAGGGTAGGACAGGCTACTACAATGTCCCTCCACCCCATACAAAATAGTAAACGCCCAATCCAAGGCATTTTCTTGGGCATTTATTAGACAATGTCGACTGGTTAAGCAGTTGGAATGGTCCTAAATATTGGAGCAAGATCCTACCTGGCTTCAACACCCAAAAGAGGATGGATCTAGCTAGGTATGGAACTGGGTCGTCTCTCCAGTCCTTGACAAAGGAAGACAGTTGCATTGGTAGCCGCCGCTCTCCTGCAGCGTAAGATTGCCAAAGCTGCATCAGTGATGGATAACTCACACCTCTCTCTCTCTTCCAGGCAGAGCTATGTCATGCCTTGTGCTGGGTTATATTAGGCTTTTGTCTAGTAGGAACCATCCTCACCCCATTACTAATGCTTTCCAATACATTGGTCCCAAGTGATGTTTTACACATCATCCTCTCCTTCCAAAAAAATTCTGTGCAGCTATGAACATCTAACCATTGTCTTGCAAGGAGATTGCCAGCAGGTTTGAAAGCAAGAGGAAGTCATTGAAATCAAAGGTCTTATTAATTATCACTGGTAGGTCAAACTCTCTTTCTCTTTTTATATATATATTTATCACAGTTAGAATTGAATTGGGTACCTGAAAAAGAAAGGAGAAAACCCGTTAACTCTATACTACCTGAACCAAAAATAGCAGTTCAGGAAATATCATCTGTTTTGTTTTTCAGTTTGGTGTTTTGGTTATTTCAGTATTTTGGTGCTTCATTTTGGCAATATTTATACTATTGGCCATGCACAATTGCCAAAAATTATGCAGCCAAAATACTGAAATAACGGAAGAAGCAAAAATAACCGAACAGGAACTCCCCTCCCCAAACCAAAATGGCATGCACGCATACACACACACACACACCCAGATCTGTGAGTACCTGCTTTGGGCCTGCATATTCCTTAGGTACCCAAAGGGCTACTCAAAAATAAAATCATATCTGCAAACACCACGCCCATTAACCCATTTCAGCTCTCTCCACTGCCACCAATTTTCAAAAACAGCCTCTAAATTTCTATCTGCCAATTCAATTTATCCTAGGGTAAAATCTTGGCACCACTGAAGACAAGTGTTGTTTTGTTCCACTGACTTCAATAGGGTCAGGATTTCACTTCATGGCTTTTGTAGCGTGTAAATTCTTGGACTGACATATGCATCAATAGTGTTCGCATTTGAGATGGTCCTTAGCCCCCCAACCAGAGAGGAACTCTCGTCTCTCTCAGAATGGGATAGGGATCTTGTTCTTGTACAAAAAGCCATAGAAGTCAATAGAGAAACTCGGAGCAAATTCACTGGGCTTTGGATCAAAATACCACCACAGTGTACAATTAACCTGCAGACCGCGTTGCCTGCATTGTGAAGGCCAATAGCATGACAGAGTTCAAAAAAGGATTGGATGAGTTCCTAGAGGATAGGTCCATAAATGGTCATTCGTCCAAGTTTGCTCAGGGGATGGGAGTCAATCTCTGACTGTCGGGGACTGGGAGTGAACAACAGGGAATGGATCACTCCATTGTGACCTTCTGCACGCTTCTCTACAGCGACAGAATTTGGCCACTGTCGGAGACAGGATGCTAGGCTAGATGGACTATTGGTCTGACCCAGCCTGGCACCTTTTTACAGTTTTATTCTAAAAATCATTCATTAAAAAAAAAAAAAAAATTCACAGAAAGGAAATACATTTTTTCTTTGAAAATGTCTTGCTTCATACACTACAGAACTATCCTTTAAGACAAGGGCGGGGAGCCTCAGGCCTGGGGAGCCAAACGCAGCCCATGGTTAGTTTTTATTTGTTCCCTTTCCAGTCCCTTGGATCTGGCCCCCGGATCCAGCTCCAAACCCCGAAAGAGTGAGCTCAGGGGAAGGCAGCAGAGATGAGAACATGCCTACAAGGACAGATCCATATTCTGGACCTTCCCCTTCCCGAGTGCAACCCAGCCCCAACTTGGAGCTTGTACTATTTTTCAAAGTGGCCCCTGGGAGGGAAAATATCCCCCAACTCTGCTTTAAGAGACACAAAAGCTAGCGTTGGTCTAAGGGTGGATGAAGGCATGCCAAGCGATACTATGGTAACTGTTAAAGTAGCAGTTTGATTATTTTTTTTGCCCCCCCATAACATCCATGCGTAGCAGAGACGCTGCCCGTGTGAAGTTCATGAAACTCATCAGGTGTCTCATCCTCGCATTGGTGGACTAAAAAATGATGTGCCTCCCATGAAAGTTAGCAGGATTTACATGCAGATGCTCCCCATGCAGCAATGCTTCTCTGAGATGTCCACCAATTTATTTGGGATGTAAATAATTCTGAAGAATTATTAATAAATAAAATAATAAATAATAA
>QEPC01000676.1:285722-300718 GCA_003113815.1 Sphenodon punctatus
CGGTCGACCGAACCGAACTTCCGAACCGAACTCGAATTTCAAACCGAATCAAATCGACCCAAATTTCTGAACTCGAATTTCAAACTGAACCAAGCCGAACCGAATTTCCGAACTCCATTTTGTTCGCCCATCCCTAGTGAGTAGTCCAAAGACGGAGACAAGAGTAAGCTCCTCCTCTAAGCTGCAAAGCCCCGCCCCTGACACGACTTATAATAGAGTTAGCTCCACCCATTCAGCATCCTTCTGTAAAATTTTAATCCTGGTAGGGAGCAGAGTGATTTAGGGGACAGAGATACATCTGTACATTCTCCCATTTTTTACATTCATGGTTGAGACAGGGAGACCATCATTCTTCTTCACCATAAGCTCACTGCATGATCTTGGGCAAGTCTCAGTTCCCCATCTGTAAAATGGGAATGATAATGGCCTGCCTTTCAGGGCTTTTGAGAGGGTGAACTAGATAAGGATTGTAAAGCACTTTGAGCACTGAACGTGCTATATAAAAATAAATTATAATGATAATAAATAAGATGATGTTTCCCAAAAGTTGCAGGGACATATTTTTGATTCCTATAAAGCTACTGATGTGGGAGATATATTAAAAAGATTTTGAGTGCAAAACTGGAAGATCAAAGATTTCATGCTCAGGACATTATTTTATTTACATTTTTCATTAGAGCATTTTGGGGAGAACGGATTAGATGATTTAGCACCATCGGAATCCCAACCAAGTCAGCAGTCATTTGACTGGGAATTTGGTGGGATGTCCATTCACAAATCTGCTTTGCATTTTAGCATTAAGCAAGCTATTTTTCTGGGATCAATAAATCTTCTGCACCGCACGCTTAACATTCCTGCAGCGCACAGCTGATCTGCAGATAAATCTTTCATTGTCTTGCTGTTTTCTTGCCCAAACTCCCAGAGGGCAGACATTTCTTTTTTTAAATCCAAATTGCTCTTTATTGCCAGCCATTGCTTTCCCCAGTCAATCAACTGAATTTACCACTGGTTGGAATTATGCAGCTGGTGGCTCTGAGCCCTGCCATCCATTTAAACAGAGTGGTTGGGTGTCTACATGTTTTAAGAAGTCATTACATCACCTACATTGATACTTCTACCCCACCAAAGTCTGTATTGCTTTGACTCCAATAGCAGTGAGCTAGATTCTACAATGAAGTAAACAAAACTTAGGTTGCAGTTCCGAAACCATTTACTCCGGAGACATTTCTGACCTACAGTAAGTGCTTTAAGGTGTGTGGTCTCAATTTTGTGAGGCGCTAAGCATTCATTGGCCCAAACAGGAACTTCTTTAGAAGTTTTGCATGCCCTGTCTTACTCAGAGTCTAGTCTTACCAGAGCACCACCAGATTAGTCTTAAGAGGGAACACAACTTGCCCCCTGCCTCTTAATCATGCCCCCAGGGCCTCTCCAGAACACGTGCTCCCTGTCCTCCAACCTGCATCTTTCCAAGCATTGTCTGCAACCCTGGAGCGGGGTGGTGTGTACTATAGGGGGAAAGGCAGACAGTGTGAGGAGCAAGCAGGAGATACTGCTATGCAGCCACCTTTCATTGGGGTTCAACTAGATTAGCCTTGTGGTCCCTTCCAAGACTAAAATCCTATAGTTTCTTTGGGAACCAGTGATCTAGAAAAATAAGGAATCTGGTTTAACAAAAACGGGTGCAGTAGATCCATGCATAAAGAAGCCCGTGTAACCTGAAAATCCATTTGCCCCAGGCAGTTTGAATATCTGCATGTGGAAATTGCCCATTCAGTTTCCACTTGCTGGTCAGATTCCTGCACATGCAATAGAGTGCATTTTCTAGGGAAGATACCACGTTGATGGCTATGGAATAATGCTCCCCTGCTCCCAACTTTGCGGAGAGATTCCTACATTTCACTGGCCACTTGTGAACACAAATTCTTGACTGCCACTAGGGGTGGGAATATCGGTTCTCCCGAGATCAGATATTGCCGGTATTTGGGTGTATCGGCTTAATCCGATATTTATCTGTACCGGCATACCGAATTTTTAACACTGGCCACGGCACCGGATTTTTTTACATTGCGGCCATTGAAGCCAATAGCCGCAATGTAAAAAATCCAGTACCGCGGCCAATGTTAAAAATCCGGTATGCCGATACCGGTAAATCCGGTATCTGGGCGATCCGATACCTATGCAATTAACATATACAGCCTTACAGGCCTATTTGTGAATATCGCACTCAGAGGCCCATGTTCACTTTCATTTGCTGCTAAACTGTCATGAAGGTGAACAGAAGAGACAGGAAAACTTTTCCTCCCGGGAGCCACTTTGATCATTACTATAAGCTCTGAGGGTGGCAGAGAAGTTGGGGGTACGGGTGCACTCAGGAGGAGGAGGAGGGTGTAGCTATAAAGGGGCAGCAGGGGCAGCCGCACCAGAGGCCATGTGGCTGGAGGGGGCCCACAGGCATGTAAAATGGGGTGGGTTGCCCCAGCAGGAGCTTCCAGCATACCCGGAGTGCCACTCTCGGCACCAGGGCCCATATCTGAAAGACCGCCTCTTCCCCTATGTCCCATTGCGACCTCTGAGGTGAGCCCATGGTGCCCTCTTGCAAGTGCCAACGACCCATAAAGTTCTTACAACGTGGGCATGCAGGGGGGCCGTTCTCGGTGGCTGCCCCACAATTATGGAAATCCCTCCCCTTAAGTCCGAGCCTGTTCGTGTTCCAGAGGCGATGTAAGACCTTTTTGTTTGACCAGGCATTTCGCAGGCAGGAATAGGGCAGGATAGAAATGTATCAATCAATCAATATAAAATCCCACCTAACTACGTCTCTGGTCCAGATCATGGATCTGTGCCATAGTTCTGTCTCCTCTCCTTGCGTGTATGCCATTATTTCTGATCCACTGCCCTGAGCTCAGTCTTCCAGTTCTTGGGGGAAGGACCTGGATCCAGGGGCCAGTTCCAGAAACGAGAAAGGGGCCAAATAAAAACTAGCCATGGGCTGCATTTGGCATCCAAGCCTGAGGTCCCCCAGCCCCCGTGTACAGCACATATTTCAGTGACCTTGGATATCTTGCCTTGAAGTCCAGCACCAAGCCCTCTAATGGAGGAGAGACTTTATTTATATACGGTAGTTTAAAAGATGACAACTTTCTCTGGTGTCTAGTTGATACTGATCAGCTCCTTGAAATACAACGCATTACCCCGACAATAGACATCAGATTCCTCAGAACAATATAAACCCAAATAAATAGCGCAACTTTAAGAGCAGACCATGTAACGGACTGAAGGAATTACCATCCCCAGCTCCTGCGGAAACGTGGTATTTTATACATGCTCTTATAGCATGAAGATATGTAGGTACAAAGGAGAAGGCAACACGGCCCCTTCCCTAGAATCCTTAAGAACAAATTGCAATGAAATCAATGAAGCGTGAAGCTTGGTAAGCCAACAGTTTGATCCCGCCCCTGCCTATTACCAGCTGAAACAGGATAGAATTATATTAAAGCTACGGATGATGAGGCTATGGATGAGGAGCCTCCAGAACGGAGGGTGTCAATCTCAAGATTCAAGTTTTTTAAATGTGGGCACTAAATGCCATCTGAATTTTGAATATGCATGATGTTCTTCCAATCACTAATGTCCAAATAAGTCTTGGGATAAGGACATATGAGCTGCCATATGCGCTTTATAAACGGGGGGTGGGGTGAGATCGGTGTGTGGTTGGTAGAGCTTTGCTGCAGGGGCGACGGTGGGGCGGGAGGATGCAGATAGGTACACACTCATCTCCATGCACAGAGCAACTGCCGTTTTGGCCAATTGCTCCATACGTGAGAGATGGGTGGAGATAGGTGGGTAGCGGGAGCGTGCCCACCCTCCCACCACAGTGTTTACACCGGCAGCACCCCACACATGCAACGGACCTGCGTGTGCATGCGTGGGCCCGTCTCGTGTAAAAAGGGCCATATTGGGTCAGCAGACTAGCCGATCTAGCCCACTTCCTGCCTCTGACAGCAGCCAGCCTTTATACGATTGATCTTCATAACATCCCACGGAAGTGAGTTCCCCAGAGAATTGTGCACTGTGTGAGGCAGAGTAAAATTTACGATGAAATCCTGGCTCCACTGAGGTGAATGGAAGCTTTCCCATTGACTTCCACGAAGCCAGAACTTCACACGTGGCGCTTGTCAGTTTCAAGAATAACCATTTCAAGCACTAGACATATCAACCATTTAAAAAAAAACATGATGCATATAATTTTTCCGCTGAAATAAACCACATTAAAACAGGGTTTCTTTACAAAATGGTCAAGCAATGGTTGTCTTTTTAACATACAAGATCTTGGATTCTTTCCATATCATCCAAACAGGCAGTAAAAGACTGTTGTGGTATGTAAGTTTCCTGTCCATCCAATGAAAGCCCTGAAGGTCAGCAAGTTGCCTTTTTGAATTTGCTCTTTAAATACTATGCACACCTCTTAAGAATTAATACAGAGTAATAGGCCTCATTCACAAAACACCTTCCCCCCTTGCAAACTCACCAAGCATTTCTTAACCTGTGTTTGCCTTTGTCATGTAGCAATGCGTTTACACAAGTACTAATTGCACTGCATTTTACTGGCCTCTTTCCCTCCCTGTGTTCCTATGGTATTTCCCACAATGCAAAGGGCATTGAAGCATGGTGTGGTAGAGGAAATCTGTATTCTAGCACTCTATGGCCATATTTCTATGGTTACTCAAAAGCAGGAAGAGACAAAACTGGAAAGGATGTACTAGAGATTGAGTTTGCTAAGATAATCAAATCAGACAACACTCTTGCTACTTGACAGAGACAGATCTTTCCAAGCAAACCTTTTGCATTAGGTGCCAGATAATCAAGAAGCACAGGAAGTAACAACACTCAGAATGTGTGTCTGTGACACTACCCACTCTAAAATAAAGTGTTGTGTGAATGGGCCATAGACGTTAATGGGGTTTAGGCTCCTAATTCAAGTTTGAAAATAGGAATGAGACTCTTCAGTCATTAAGTTCTTTTACAAATGTTACCCTTAATTTCTAATCCCCAGCTGCCTTGTGCCTGGATCCTCTGAAAAGGTGGCAAATCCATTAACTAGAGACTGCCTAAGCTCTTGTTAAACACCATAGTTCACCTGGGCATGGAGCCCAGATAAGGACTGTCCTGTCCTTCTGTGATACTTTCTTGGACTTAATAAATAACCCCCTAGCAATGGCCCTGCCTGGGAGCCCCTTGGGCCTGGTTTCTAGACCTACAAATGCCATCTCTTTGCAGTACACAATGATGCTGTAACATGAAGTTCGGACCAGATGACCCTTGAAGTTGTTTCCAACCCCATGATACAGAAGGCCACTGATCTCTTTCATCAAGGATTAGGGGACACTCTATGAAACTAACTGGCAGCAGTCTTGGTGCTTACCCGGTGCTTGGCAGCTGTGGGAGACTGGATGAGGGTGAATCGTCTGAGGCTGAATCCCGACAACAAGACGGAGGTGAACCATCATCCATGCTTTCATTACCTCTAGATTGGACTACTGTAATGCACTCTACGTGGGGCTACCACTGAAGACATTCTGGAGGCTACAGCTGGTGCAGAATGCGGCGGCCTGTCTCCTAACAGGGACGGGCCGCTGTGAGCACATTACACCTGTACTCTGTTCTCTGCACTGGCTGCCTATTGTTTTCCGGGCCCAATTCAAGGTGTTGGTAATGACCTATAAAGCCCTAAATGGCTTGGGTCCTGTGTATCTGCGAGACCGCCTCAGACCATTTCGCGGGTCATATCGCGGCTCCTGTGGTCGGCCGGGGGTGCCTGACTCGAGGTCCCCCGAGTATCCCGGGCGGTGATGGCGGGGAGGGCGTTCTCGGTGGCCGCACCTAGACTGTGGAACTCCCGACGGAGGCCCGTTTATCCACGGACCTCCCCTCTTTCCGAAGATCTTGTAAGACCTGGTTGTTCTGCCGGGCTTTCGGGGAGGGGGGGGAGAAAGGTTTTTCTGCCTTTTAGTATTCTTGCCTTTTAGTATTTTTAATAGTTAAATGTATTTTTTGATGTTTAAATGTTTTTAGTTTTATAGATTTTATTGATGTTGTGTAAATGTGTGTTGCTCGCCGCCCCGAGCAGCCGATGTGCAGGAGAGTGCAGGGTATAAGTAATTGTAATAAATAACTAACAAATAAATAAAACAAATAAAAGATTTCCCCCCCCCCCCAGTCAATGCAAATTAACTTGTGGAACTCATTGTCAGATGTGGTCAAGGCCAATAGCATAATTGGGTTTTAAAAAAGGACTGGTTAAGTTTTTGGAGGCTAGGGCCATTAATGGCTATTAGATAAGTAATTTGGAGGACTTAACCTCTGTTGGGAGCTTGGAACGAATCACTCCATTATGACTTCTTGGGTATTTCTCCGAAGTGATGCTGGGCTTGATAGACCATTGGTCTGACACAGTATGGAACTTCTTATGTTCTTATCTAATAGCCCTCAAATGCTTGTATTTTTCACACTTTAGGAATCTATCAGCTCTCTACCAGGCTGTTTTGTTTCCTGACCTTTGCATCTAACTCAGTCAACAAAATACTCTTTGATAAAAGAACTAATGAGCTTTCTGCTGACAACAACATTGATCATTTCATCTTTAAGTTCCCTACAATACCCTGCTCCAAAAATGTGCTTGATTATCAAATACTCTCATCCGCATTAAAATATTATTTTAGAAAAAGAAAACAACTAGGGATGAGAGATCTCATTTATTGCGTGCATATAAAAATAAATGTTGACATTATATAGAACTGTTAACCGAGTGATTCATGCATGTGGAACATCTAGATCTGGGGCACTAATCCTGTGATTGGGTCAGCATGAGCAAACCTTTGTGTTTGCATGAAATCCCATTAATGTCACGTGGAACCGACACAGGGAAAAGTGAAATATCCTGGCCATTTGGTATTACATAGACCAAGGTTGTGACTTCTTGAGAAAGGACATGAGAGAGTTGTTATTCATTTTACCTTTAGAGAAACTCTCTTTCTTCTGTCCACGGTCAGCATAACTCTTGAATGCCACCCACTCACACTGAAGTTAATAGGAAGTGGAGAATGCTAATTCCCTTGTAGTTAGAGCAGGGGTAGAAAACCTCTGTCCCTTGGACCAAATCCTTCTTCTAACTGTTTCTTATTTTGACCGCTTACAGTTCTGGATTTGGTCCATGGATTCAGACCAGCTCCTACCTTCAAGTATTGAGTGTGAGCTCAAGGGAAGGAAGCAGAAATGAGGGCATGCACTTAAAGGGGTGGATGCATGGTACAGATCCATTGCCTGGACCCTCCCCACCCCGACCACATCTCTTAAGCAACCTGCCCCCTGCCCCAGCTCCTGCAGAGCTTGTACTAACGCTCAGTTTGGCTGTGGGAGGGGAAAGGTTCCTTAGCCTTAATTTACATTGCACTTGCTGTATTGGTCCAAAGATCACGAGACAGTAGTTGAAATGATACTTTTTTTTATTGGACCAGCCATTGGTACGTACCAGCATTTGAGCTGCACAGAGCTCTCCTTCAAGCAGGTTCAGTTCAACTGAAAAAGCTCTTAATTCCCACAAACGGATCAAATCTGGTCTCTGTATATTTAGCCCAGGTTCCGATTTCAGTTCCCCAGACTTGCCTGCAGGAAAGCCTGAACAGCCTCATCAATAGACGCTGACCCTCTAAGAAAGATACCATCTTAACTACCGTCTCCTGTCCCTCTTATAGTTTGGATCAATAAAGCAACCACACTATAATAAACTACAAGGAAATCAGCATTTTCATTTCTCATCTCATTCGTCTTAACTATCTTGTCTCTCGTCTTTCGCTTTCCTGAAGTGGCAGCCAGCATTCCCAGTTTTCAGACTCTGTGTACAGAAGTCCATCGATAGCAGGCCTCTTAAGCACCACAGCTTTCTTTAAATCAGGGGTGAGGAGCCTTTGACCCATAGGCCAAATCCAACCCATAGCTCTTTTATTTGGTCCCTTTCCATATCCCAGCTCTAGCCCACAGGTCCAGTCCTTAACCACAAGCAATGAAAGAGTGAGTTCAAGAGAAGGGAGTGGAGAAGACACCGTGCACTAAGAGGCAGGGGATGGATTCATGGCAAAGATCCAGAATCTGGACACTCCTTCTCTCCCCCCCCCCCCGCATCCTGAACTCACTGTTTTAAGAACCCCCACCCCAAACTCCTATCCAGCCTGCAGATACTAATTTTCAAAATGGCCCTGGGGAGGAAAACGGTTCTTCAACCAAAGGACACTTACTCTAGGCCCAATGGGATTACTCCAGAGTAAGTGATCGGTGGATCACAGCCTTAAGGTGTGTCCCTGTTCTGAAAAGTAGCTGTACAAAGGGCAACTGTGGGATTCCATCGTACAGCGTCTCAGTGCTTTATATCCCAACTGCGGTCTGTTTACAAGAAACAACATTCTTCTTTTTGACAGTCTCCCAACCCTGCAAGTCTTGGTACCAAGTTAATCCGGTTTTCTTCCGGCGACACGTCATCACCAGTTGTTTGAACTGGCTAGAAACCCTGGTCTTTCCCCACAAGTGTTTTAGTGTATGTATAGATACGTATACTGTATGTATACAGCAGAAAAAAGAAAACAGGGGAACAGCCCACTGATTGGATACAAACGAAGGTGTGTCAAACACAATGGGCTGCAACAAAATACATATATGGCTGAGGGCAAATCTAGAAACAAAATATATGAACCACCAACATGGGTACACTCGAATATGTTTATTCAAAATATACAATTCTCAAAACAGTATTTCTAACTGAGAATGTCCATAGGATCCACATAGTCAATAAAACATATGTCATCCATCATCCATCTGCACTCACTCATTGCAGCTGCTAACATCGGATCTATTACTGAGCTGCAAGCATCATAACCCAGCAATAAGGTACTGTTGTAATTCTATTAGGCCAATTGTATTCAGCCCAAAGAACCACATATATACAATCGTATATATTACATAGTATTGACCCATTTAAAAAAAAATCCTGATGCTATAAATTTGTCATCAATCACAAGAAAGCCTATTGCACAATATGTAGATTCCTTTTTGAGACCTTTTGTTATGAATTGTCCTTCGTAGATAAAAGACACTAAACATTTCATTAACATTATTGAAAACATGCATTTGAGAGAGGGGACTAGCATTGTCACAATGGATGTTAATTCCCTATATACATCTATTCCTCATGAATATAAATATAAATTTTAAATAAATAATTTAAAAAACGATGGGGTTAGGTATGTGGTGGAATACTGTTTAAGTATGAGATCTTCTTCGAATCCTCCAACACATTTTTTGTTGGCCTTATTGGATATTATTTTAGAGAAAAATTATTTTCATTTTGAAGATCTATTTTATTACCAGATTAAAGGAGTCATCACAGGGAGTCTTGTAGCCCCTAGCGTAGCCAATCTATATATCGGCAAATTGGAAGAAGACAGTATTCTGAATTCTAATGTCAGTCCTTTTCTTCAACATATACAATATTATGGACGTTATATAGATGATATATTTCTTGTGATTGATGACAAATTAGACCATCAGGATTTTTTATAATAGGTTAATACGATTAGTGACAATATCACATTTACATGCCATTGGGATCCGGTCAGTATTCCTTTTCTTGATGTTAGAGTGAACGTTGTGGAGAGATCTTTGACAGCTACAGGTTATTTGAAACTGACAGAAATTCTATCTTGCATTATAACAGTTGCCATCCAAAAATCTGAGGTGCAATTTACCGTATGGGCAATTTTTACACTTAAAACTTAATTGCAGCAAACCATCTGATTATGATGAATTTTTGAAACAGTTGAGAAATAGGGGTTTCCCTATGTCTGTAATAGAATCAGCTAGACATCATAAATTCATTGATTTCAAGAGCCTCATTGATGACTGAGCATCCAAAAAAACATTTATTTATTATTTATTTTAAGCATTTCTTAGTCGCCCCATGTGCCTACGGCATCTCGGGGCGACGTACAATTTGATAAAAACAATTAAATAAAACATATTTTTTTTTAAAAAAAAGGGATAATAGACTCTATTGGTCCTTGGAATATACACCTTTAGCATATGCCATAAAACGTGGGATTGCTAAACATTGGCATTTAGTTCAGGATAGTCCAGGATGTTTGAGAACTCCATGTATTGGATTTAGAAGGACCCAGAATACAGCTGACAAAATTATCCATTCAGATATCAGGAAACGTCCATGTTAGCCATAGGGCTCATGGACATTTCAGATTGGACATTGCCACTGTTGTTCCCAGACCTTGGAAGTGACAGAAATTAAGGATCTGGGGAACAACAGGACCATAACATTAAGAGATTTTACTATCTGTACTTCTTCATGTCATTTATGTGATTATATGTCCATGTGGACTTAAATATGCGGGACAGTCCACTTAGAATCAGGATCTCGGAACAGAGGAGCAAAATAAAATGTCAGGTTTTGGATGCTCCTTTGACATCACGTTTTTTAGCCCATAGACACACCCCATTTGAGTTGAAAGTATTTGCAATAGAACAAGTTAGAGCTCAACCAGATAAGGGACAAGACATCAACCTGCAATTATCCAAGAGGGAGAGTTTTTGGATTTATACATTGAATAAATTCTCTCCGGGGGTGCTAAATGATAAAACAGATATGACTGCTTTTTTATGAATTGGGAAGGATATATAGAGGTTAGCCTCATCTATTGTGTTAGATTGAATATGTTGAATTACATTAGTAAAAGGAGATGCTCATACCTCTCCCTTTTACTTCATTTAATGAAGTTAGTCACTATTTGGTTTGGGTTCGTCATTAGAACATGTGGGATATTTCTAAACATTGATGATCCCATTCTAGCTTAGGGAAATTAGGTGTCAGTTTAGATCCAGTTTATAAGAATAGGTCATAGAATTAATTTTTAGGTATGTGGTTCTTTGGGCTGAATACAATTGGCCTAATAGAATTACAACAGTACCTTATTGCTGGGTTATGATGCTAGCAGCTCAGTAATAGATCCGATGTTGGCAGCTGCAATGAGTGAGTGCAGATGGATTATGGATGACGACACGTTTTATTGACTATGTGGATCATACGGACATTCTCAGTTAGATATGTTTTGAGAATTGTATATTTTGAATAAGCATATCGGTTCAAGTGTACCCATGTTAGTGGTTCATATATTTTGTTTCTAGATTTGCCCTCAGCCGTATATGTATTTTGTTGCATCCCATTGTGTTTGACACACCTTTGTTTGTATCCATGTATAGATATACAGACATAGGGTGTTTTTAGACAAGCACCTCCCCACTCATTACCCACCTGTTACCCACGCATCATGCATGTGGTAGGGTCACATTGGCGCTCTATGAAGCCCTGAAGCATGCATGATTGGTGGGTAATTGATGGGGAGGAGATTGTCTAAAAACATTCATATTCTTGTTTTCCACAGAAAATTTGGAATCATGATTTTCTTTGACCAACTCTCCCAAGTAGCAAGGTGTTAAGGTTTTTGTTTTGCATGCCAAATTCAGCAGTCAGCTGTTCCAATGAAACAGGCTGCTTTCAAAATAGTCTTACGGCATGATCCTCAAACTCTGTGCTGTCACTAGATCTTTGCGCTGAGAGTGAGCTCCATTCACTTCCATGAGACCCATTTTGTTGTAAAGAGATTAGCATCTCTGCTAAACAGCTTGAGGATTGGACCCATGGTGATGGGAAGGATCAGACCAATCAGTGATAGAATATTTAATGTTAGAGCTGAAATGATTATTCACAGTGAGCATCATATCTGCTAATTTTGCCCAACTCAAACCATATTAACCAAAATGAATAACCGTTATTTGGATCCAACTTTGTCAGAAATCCATTTGGGTTTGTTGAGTTGGTTATTTGGTTTTCCAGTTATTTGGATACTCAATCACTTAATTTTGGGTACATGCACAGTAGACAAAAAGCTGAACAACCTGATAACCCAAAGATACCAGATCTGTGAATATCTGTTTTGGTTGCAGATATTATTTGGGAAGCTATCCAAAAATGCAATTAATACCTACACATACAAAATCCAATATTCTCTTCAGCACCAAGGCTAGCACATATTGGGGGAAGGCTAAAAACTTCCCCCAATGCTGAAGAGTTGAATCAATGCTGAAGAGTTGAATCAATCTCTAGGGCATGGCCTTCGGGGGGTGGGGTGGGGATTATCCCATATCCGCCTATTGTAGTATGCTTGCATTCACCTCTGCAATATCTGGTGCTGGACCTTGTTGGAGATGGATACTGAACTACAAGGAGGCTAGTCCTGCACCTCTGAAAGAGGAAAAGTGATTGCAAATAAGAAAGCAGTCTAGCCCAAGCCTGCTTAACAACTGAATCACTGCTGGATTCATCACTCTGCAGTTCTGAAATATTACCATGCAGTAGCTCCACACCAATCACATAAAACAGCATTCTGTGTAAAAACATTAGTTTGTTGCTTTAGAAAATGCTTGATGTCCCCCCCATCCTATTAACCTATTGTCCGGGAAGATAAAATCCACTTCAGTGTCTGCAGAGCGTTCCCAATACAGAAAGTGGAGGATAAGTGCTAAGTATTATTATTATTACTATTAAACTGGCAGGAACATTTATAAAGTGTAGCAAAAAAACAATCCTACAGCATGCAACTTGAGTGCTCTCCCAAATGGAGCTGAACCTCTGGAGTGTTGATTTATGCATCACAGAATACTCTATTTTGTTTGATAATAATTGCACTTTTAAAAAATCGGTGTTCGCTTCCAGTCAAGTTTGATACAGAGAGTTCTAGCAGTGCAATCATCAACTGTCTGGGAAAATGAGTGGGTTATATTTACAGCGCTTGCCAAACACATGCGTTCTTAAGGAAAAGAGTAGAGAGGCTCTGCTCAGCTGCACAACCTACCGCGTCATGCAAACAAATGAATGGGGCGAATGAGGAAACCAAACAAGTGACCCTCAAAACAACATGTAAGACGGTCTTCTTCAAATTCAAAGTGCTTAAGAAAACAAAATCCAAGGGCCAAATTTTCCCTAAAGCGTAAGTTGCAAATGCAAAAGCTGCTTTGAACCATACCATCGTGCCTACGATCCAATATGCATGCTCCAGTTGTTTTGCAGTTGCAACCGTTGCCTTTGCGTTGAAAGGCTGGTCCTCTGCATATTGCCTTGAATAGCACATGAACTAATTCAGCCGATTCAGTGGATCTTTACAATGACACCGGAATACAATAAAGTAAGAGCAGCGCAGGCACCAGAATTGACAATGAAACACTGCGGATGTCCCAGGAATTCGCTATTTTACAGGATCCGCCACTTTTAGCCAGTATGCATTTTTAACCAGCAGAGCTGAACTAGAATCGATACCATTGGCTCAAATTAGTTTTGCTCTATGTTCTCTCATTGGAAAGTGGGGGTGAGGTCACGTCTGGGCTGAGTGTTGAAAAAGGAAAGTGACAAAACATGCCACTAATAGACCATGCAGTTCTGTCAATGATTAGCACCTGCTAGAGAGAAACAAAGGAAGACTCCACAAAGGCAATTGGGAGTTTAAGGCGCTAATGCTTTTAAATTAATTCACCCTGTTTTGCCTACAGGAGTGCCTAAAGAATAGCATGCAGGTGTATTATTCCCTATGCATTGGGTTAATTCCCATTAATAGTAACAGGATCTTTACTAGCATATTGGTCAGCCTGAGTAATTGGGCTGCGTTCTGTAGGGACAGTGGGTGTAGGATTCCCCTTTCTCGACTAATGAGGCAATCTTGTAGAGGTAGTATTTCCAACATCCCCTAGTCCAGAGTGCAAAATAACCGGGGATTAGAAGAAATGGTCCTGATCCGAGGTTTGTGCATGCTGCACAAACACAGCGTGTGCATGCATGTAATGTGTGTGCATGGCACACAGTACGTACCGTGCACACAGGGTGCGTGTATGCATTTGATGCACAGCATGAACCCCCAGGATGTGGACTTTGAATCAGATCCAATGGCCCAATACTTGTCCTGCTTCCCCCAGTCCACCCAAAAAGTAGAGCTAGATTCAAAAGGTTCAGAAACTTTACCCTAGTTTCCAGAATGCCATTCCCTCCATGCAGCAGAATCACGCCAATTCTACTGCAATCTGGGCTTGAAGACGGACAAAGGGAAGAGGAAATAGATTTGCTAGGATCCAGCAGCGTAACTTTGGGCTACAATTGGTGGGGAATGCTGGATGCCCTTGACCCCCATGACCCCAGAACTGTAGGGGGACACTTGGGTCCATATTTCTAAAGCGTCACCCAGAAGTTGTTCCTGTGAGATGGAAGACCACACACTCAAGTGCATGGGGATACATTTTCAGACAACTTTCCTTTTGGCGAATGGCACGTGAATCATGGTCGCAAAACCAAACATTTGTGCTTCTAATTCCCTGAAGGGTCCACTGCAGCCAGACAGCAGATGCAGAAATCCAGGCGCAGATGATTGTGTTTGTTTTTTGGTCATAAAAGGGAAGATGTCTGAAAATTTGCTCTGAGTGTAAAACCCCCAAAACTCTCTCACTGTTTGAACAGAATCCTTTTTTACTTTATTTTTTAGCCTGAGAATTCTCTTGTGAGGTTTTTTAAGGGAAAAGAAAAAGAGAAAGAAAAATGTGTCCTGAAAGAAAACCTCTGAAAATCAACATAACAGACCCAGTGACTTTAGGGACTTTAGTAAAACTGTGTGCCAAGCAAGAGTGACATTATCCCATGAACTCAAGCGTAGAACTTTCTCGAAGGTGGACGATGAATGTTTTGTGGTGGGCTGGGGGAAGAGAGATTTCCCCAAATTACCTGGCAAAAGCAAAAGTAACCAAGCCAAGTACATGCACTTGTGACCCCAAGTCTTCATGAATGTTACACCCCTTGTCTCTCCCTCTGTTCCCCTTCCTTCATCTCCCCCCCCCCCCCCCCC
>QEPC01000676.1:300843-318843 GCA_003113815.1 Sphenodon punctatus
CCATTGGGCAAGCATTGCTTCTCTAATGGTAAGCATTTGCTGGGCTTCTCACAAAAATGTATATTTATGGTAGACACTCTATCAAAAAAGATAGTCGAATTTTGCCTCAATGGATTGTTAACAGCTTATCTTCAAGGACCCTACCGAGTGATTAGGATCTATTGTATCAATTTAGGCCATGGATAGTGCATGTTCCAAATTTCTATGAAAGTTTTGGTTCAGGTTAAATAACTGCATGCTCTGAAGATGGCTGTTCTCTGTTGACTTTGTAGATCAATGGAGAGATGGGCATTCATGGGTGTGGGATGTAAGGAAGGCCCTGAATCTGTGCTGATGTAGTGCCCCCAGGACACTATGTACATGAACATGTAGGCAGCGGTAGTCCTACAACCTACGATGGGCTCAAAGCCCATTAGAGTCCCTGGAAAAACTCCCATTTGATTCAACGGCCTTCAAATCAGAGCCTTGTCGTCTAGTCTGGCACTGGACTTTTCTCTCTCCAGCTTGAATACTCTTGTTGCAGAAGGAGCCCAGTTACTCAGGCTTTCATGCAGGTGAATGTTACCCTTAGCGATCCAAGAGTCTGACCATTTCTTTCCTACTTAGAATTTCAGATTTCAGAATTCCACGCTCACATTAAAAAAGAAGCAATCAGCTTCAGCCGTTTAACTTTAGGGCTTTTTTAGTCCCCTAGAAGGAGCTCACTTAAAGATGCCTCGCTCCTTTGCTGGCAACTTGGGTGGGAAGCTTTTGTGGGAGTTACAGTCAACCCCTGAAAATAGGAGTTTCTTCGAAAAGCATTGACAGACCCACTGATGGTGGAGAGCTCACTGGTGTCACAAGAATCTACACATTGTTATGGTAACAGTTCAGTACGAATGGCGTTGATCACAGGAGGCTTTGGCGAAATACAATACCCCCTCAAGAAAAAAGAATAATATACAGGGTGTGTGTGTGTGAGGGCTTGTTTTTTCCTTGTTTTACAAAAGCATCTATTATTATTTCCCCATAAATAGGGTGTTTAAAGAGCAGTAGGGTAGCTGAGATCAAATGCAGTCACATGCAGTAAACCCACAACAATTATTTCCGATGCTCCGGACCCCATTGACTGACACCGCTGAAAAGATGCCATCCCTTCAATCTGAGCTGAATAAAGAGAAAAGAAGAAAAAAGAAAAAAAAAACCCACCTTGCAACCACTATACCTCATACCCTTTCTAGAAAGATATCGAGAAATGGCAATCAAAGACGGAACACAATCCCCACATCCATAACTTAACTCAGGAGAAAGACATCGGAGAAATCATTTAAAAAAAAAAGAAGAAGCTCATTTTACCCACAGCCTGAGATCAATAGCCTGTCCTGACAACATTGGCAGGTTGGACCCTGATGCTTTTAAGCAGTACATTGCCTTTGTTAAACAAAAGTCATCCTTTTATTATATAATAGAGATTATAAATAAATGGAAAGTGTGCATGCAGTCAACTGCATATTATACAAGCAATATCTATGTTAATAACTGTTTTCTTTGGCAGGCCAGAATCCAGCTGGACATGCAGTATTTACATATCAAAATCCTTGTGTTCAAGTCATATTGAATGCAAGTGAAAATATATATGCATATATATTTACCGTATATATACACACACACACACACACACACGCACGCGCGCACACATATATATATGTATAGAAGCATATATATAATTATCTATATATACACACGGTATACATATATATATATATATACTAAGGTCTATGTTAAAAGTGGATTTCATCTTTTTCTGATTCGGGTGACTCAGGCCTCGACACACTAAAAATATCCTGACAAGGTATTTGGGGTGGTAACTTGGGGGATAAATGGGATTTTGGAGAAGGCGTCTGGGGCATGTTCTTTTCGGACAATATTTTCAAAATCTCTGACACCTGTTTTTCCAGAGCACTCATCCTGCTGCTTAGCAGCTGGATATCTTCTTTGAGTTCGTGTTTGACTTCCTGGAGTGTGGTTTGTAAGGCCTGCTCAGGAATGGGGTAAAAGGGGTGTTTAGCATCAGCTTGGATGGGACTGTGTTCCAGGGGGCTGCGCGTCTCACCAGCTTTATCCAAACGAAGGTCACTTTTTGTTATTTCACTGTCACAAGAGTCCGTTTTTCTCAATGGGTTTTTAGTTACACCGTTCTCAGAATCGTTGCACTTGGGGTCATCGGACAACAACCCCATCGACTCTGCCTTGGTGACATTGTTCCAGTCTTCCTTTTTCTCCTCGCTGGCTCCCATGTTGTTCTTCAGGCGAAGCCACCCTTTCCCATTCCCATTTTTCATCCTCATGGGGCTGTTGACTTTGAGACATTTTTGGTCACTGTTGCCATTTGGCTTGAGCTCCATGGAGTCCCTGTTGTTCTGCTTGATGGTCTCGCTCGTTTTCACATAAGCCAACGATGTCTGGATGGGCGTGATCTGAGACACAGTGACCACACTTGTGCCAGTGATGGAGGCGCCATTCTGCACGGTACGGCTCTCCACCTGGAGCGTGTTCCGCTCGGGGTCGATGTGTGTCGTGCCTTGGTTCCTCATCTCCTTCTGCTGCTTGAACTTCTGGAAGAGCTTTCTCACGGGGTGATCCACGGGGATGCTGAGTGTCACTTCATTCTTCTGACGCCGGCGCTCCTCTTCTTCCTTTTTGACATCACAGATTTTCCGGAAAATAATCTGTGCAGGAGAAAATCCAAAAAAGAGTAAGAATCAAATGGACACTGCATAAAATAAACTTTAGCAACCACCCAGATTAACCTAGATTGGCTTCCAAAGAGAAGGGCAATACTTAATGTCAGTCTATGGATTTTTATTTGGCTACAAAATGGGTCAAACCTCTCCACCAAACACATCTATTCTTACAAAACTCTGGCCCCTTACTTACCTTTCAGCCTTCTGACCATTTTCCAGATTTGGTTGAAATCAGTCATGGGATCCAAAGTTATTAATGGGTACACATCCATTAAGTTACACACACACGAGCGACTGCATAAGTCTTCTTTCTATAAGAAGCTAGGCTAAAAATGCAGTAATATATTTTGAGGTTGTAAAATACCATGGTCCTAGAGTCAGAAAATATATACACTCACTGTTGCTTTCAAGACCCAGGTGTTCAACCCTGACCCAGAATACCTGGAGCAGTGGTTGGACCTGCAGTGCTACTGCTTTACCTTGCTGTAGGCCCAGTCACTCCCTCAAGGGAGTCTCAGCTGCCCTAGCCACACTCCTCCTCCTGTCTGTCTCCAGTTCCTGTCCCCAGTCTTGCTCCCTGACCGCCTTGTTCTGTTCTTGCTCTTCCCAACCTTGTTTGCCCTCCTGCTCTGATTTCAGCCTTGCCCCCTTGCTCCTCCTGCTATGCTTCCTGACCCCAGTTCCGGCCCTGATCCTGACCTTTCACCCCACATTCTCCCATGCCCCAGATGCCACCTGACTCTGTGCCCCTTGCAGCTGCAGCGTTACAGTAACGTAACATGGCTTCTTTGGTACAACACACAAGGAGGAGAAGCATTAGCCCCGACATGCATGGAGACTGTATATGATGGCCTTGAGGTGTAAGGTCATTAAGGACGGGATTTTTTGTTTGGGATAGAACTGAAACGACCTGAAAACAGTTGTTTCTGTTCTATCCGAAATTTCAGTTCTCATTTTGGTTTTTTAGCATTGAGTTTTTCCCCCCATTTTTTTTTCAATGCAAGAAACCCCCAAGAATTCAATACCAAAAAACAAAAACAAGAACTGAAATTCTCAGAGAACTGAAACCAAAATTGGTTTCAGAGTCCCATCCCTAAAGGACATGGTCTTGAACTGGTGCCCTTGGGGCCCTGGTGGCTGGCGCCCATGCATCATCAGTACAGTCAGGCTTGGCTCTTGATTTTCGCCTGTTGACACACTGGTTCCCGCCCACCATGCCCTGAACGGCCTTTGACAAGGCATGCTCTATATAAGGGTGTTTTCAGACATGGTGGCAGCACGGTTTACTCCACTTTAGCAAGGAGTAAACCGGGTGCCACCGTCATGCCTAAAAGCACCAGCCAGATGTTACCGTGGGCCGTTACTCAGTGGGTGGCTGTGAGTCAGGACCATCCCCTGGTCTAAGTGTCACTCAATCTCAAGTTTTTCTTGTTCATCGCCGACAATCACGGTTCTTGACTCAGTTTAAGTGAGAAAAGATAATCAAGGAAAATGCGGATTCTTGACATTTCTTGGTCAAGATTTTTTTCTTGAAATACCATTATCGTTTACTGCAATTTACCATTTACCATATATTGATTTACCGTGTACTGCATTCATCCTGGTAATGCGCATGCACAAAGTGGCATTGTTCATTTTGCGGACGCGCATTGCCGGGATGAAGGTGGTACACGGTAACCTGTACACAGTAAAATGGTATACGGTAAATGATAAATTTTGGTAAACAGTAAACAGTACTTCAAGAAAAAATTCTCGTTTGAGATCTCGGTCTGTTATTGAGATTGCACCGAGGTCTTGGTGACAATTCTGGATTCTTGCAATATCTTTGCGAGAAAAAAACTCTCTCTCATTTCAGCCCTAATCTAGACCCTCTTTTCCCTGAGTGCACCCCATAAGCACTCCGACCCCAACCGTTGAGCTTGTGCTGATTATCAAAGTGGCCCCTGGGACAGAAAAAGATCCCCCCACCCCTGCTGTAAACAGTTGAATATTGTCTACTTTCGGATGGTCCAAAATTCAATGAAAAGTCAGCCTTAAAAATATTTTTTTTAAAAAATCAGTCTTTGCTCAATGTCTCATTTGTAAGAGTGCTGCTCATGAAAATCACCCTCCTTTCTGGTTTGGCTTCTTTTATGTTTGAAAGCAGTTCGGAAAAATCCCCATGTGCTGCAAGGATGGGACTGGTTTGAGGTGTTCGTGCTGCCTCCACATTACTCAGCACTTCTGGTTTGAAATAGATGCAAGACACGCAGTTGATTCCACCACTCCCCAAAGCCCATCTGTTATGTTGCACCATAATTGAAATACTAATTATAAGTACTATTAATATGGGAAAGTTGGGGGAGGGGAAATAAACGAGCCTGCAATCCTTTTCGTCCCATTGGGTTATGCAATTTCTGAATGGAGCTGATCACACCAATGCCAATTTTCAAAGGATTGTCTCAAACTCTTTTGCTGCATATACCCCGACCTCTGTCTGTATCTACAGGCATCTTTATCCTTTCAGACTTCCTGTGAAGCTGAGCCACTTTCAAATGACACATTGCCGAGTCAATGTGGCTAATTTCGAGAGAGAGTTAATCTGAAATCAGCCTGGGGATCAAAGCTTCCCACAGCTTCATCAGAACCCTTTCAAATGCTTGCTTTGCTCCTCGTTAATGTGGACGCTTGCAATCATTTCGGGAAGTCACCTGCTTATTACCGTCCAGTCACAAAGGCAGGAAAACATCCCGATGCTTTCATCTGCCTCTGCCGACCCAGATACGGGGATATATATCTTCATTGAGAAGCTGCCCTCGATTGAAGCTTGCCCTCATTCATTCACTGCACCTCTCTCTTGTAAGCCGAGGGGGACAGCAAAGAAGCTGAACAAAAGCTGCTCTCGATTTTAAAGAGGGAAGTAATTACATTTAATTAAAGCAGCAGTTTCTAGACAAAGAGCTATCGTTTTCTCTCTCTTACGTCAGGCTGGGCAAAGGCTGACCCAAGAACACTTAGGATGCCCGGCTGCGTCCCAAAGGATAAGTCACCAGCAGAGCACTGCAAAGTACGTGTTTACATACCTCCACCTCATTAGGGCTTTTCTGTAGCACTGGCTGACTGCACACTGGGGAGACTGGCCAGGTACCCACCTTTGGGTCCCTGTATCTCGCAAGCGATGAGCAAACTGCTCTGTTCGTTACTCTACAAAAGGTACTAGCCAGTGCAAAGCCCAGGCCAGATGAGAATCTTCCTCCTTCCTACCCTTAGCATCACAGAATGTCAGAGTTGGAAGGGACCTCAAGGAATGCAGGAGGACTACAGTGTCCCTGAGACAAGGCTGGCCAGACTCTTTTTGAAAACCGCCAGTGACAGAGAACCTACAACCCCGTCCCTAGGCAACTTGTTCTACTGCCAAACAGCTCTTACCATTAGGAACTTTTCCTGATATGGAACCAAAATCTACCTCCTTGTAATCTGAGCCCATTATTTCTAGTCATGCCCGCTGTAGCAATGGAGAACAGTTCCTTGCCCTCTGCTTGGTGATAGCCCCTTAGATATCTGAAGACTGCTCTCATGTCTCCCCTTAATCTTCTCTTCGCTAAGCTAAACATATCCAGTTCCTTCAACCTTTCCTCATAGTAAGATTTGTTTCGCATCTCTGCCACCCTCTGAACCTGCTCCAATTTGGCAGCGTCCTTCTTGAAAGGAGGCACCCAAAAGTGGACAAAATACTTCATCGCTTCCCTGCTCCTTGCAGGAATCACCTGAAAGCTCCCCACAGCACAAAGTCTACAATGACGAGAAGCCCTTGCACAACTATGCAAGAGAGGCTTCCTGTATGCCTCTGTCCAGGCCATCCACGATCTGGCTGGTGGTGTATAGGGAAAGCCGTCTCATGGGCCCGAATATGGACGGTGTGTTACAGGGCAGGAGAAAGAGGAAGCTTCCGTGGTGTCTTGCTGCATAGGAGCAACTTATGTTTGTAAGAAGGTCTCTTAAGAAGAGGCTGGATGAACACATGTCTGGGATGATCTAGGAAGCACAAATCCTGCACCATGTAGGGGGCTAGACTCAATGGCCTGCGTGGTCCCTTTCAACTCTATGACTTAAGGCGGCTTTTATAGGAGGCGCTGAAAAGCGCCTCCTGAGTCCCGCATTGAGAGAAAAGCCGGCGCGGGGAGGGTTTCCATGCTCCCCGCGCTGCCAGAAGTGACGTGCTCCCCGTTGTCGGCAGCAGTTAGAACTTCCTCCGGGTTGTCTGCATTATGATGTGCATTAACAGGCTGGTGACAAGAGTGAATCAGACGACAGCATTTTGTGTTCTTCTCTATCATCCATAATTAGTGGCCCAGCAATAACAATGACCCTAGTTTCCAACTCCAGTTCATTCCTCATTATTACATGCAGCTTCCCTTCTCTCGCCTTGCTCCGATACTTTGTGTTCTCCTTTTCATCTCTCCCACAAAGGGCTGCTGACAATGGTCGATTTCAAACACAGCATATCATTATGCAAGGCTGCCACTGTTAATTAGCTAAAAGGCTATTTGCGTCACCGCTTTAAACATGGAGGTAGCAGGGCACAGTCTAATTGGGACGCTGACCCTTTAAGAAAGATAGCACCAGCAAGAGGAAGGTGCTATCTGAGGCACAGGTGCTACAGGGATGACAGGACAGCACCTGATGCCTCCTACCTGAGCTTGGGCATGGCTGAGCCAGCCCAAAGGCTAAAAGACTGAACTGAGAGCTCAGTAGGAGGTGGCAGTTGAAGGAAGCAGGAGATGGGAGAGCATTGTGCCTCAGCCAAAGGAGAGAGACGTTTGAGAGTGGCTTGGGAGCAGCCAGGGAGACAGGAGTGGGCTCCATCTCCATCAAACCCTGCTTGGAGGGTGTTGCCTGAGCTGCAGGGTTTGGCGGGCGGCAGGAGGGGCTTGGGCCTGGTCTGCAGAACCAAAGGAAGGAGAGAGACTGCGAGAGGCTAACCTGGTCTGAGGAGGAATTGTGCCTGACCAGAGGGGCGGAAATGGGGAAGCCCCAAAGCCTAAAAGGTAAAGGCTGTAGGTGCAGCCAGATGTCCTGTGGCGGGCCCGATTCCCGCCAGCCCTGTGGTGGGCCATCACTGCTGCCACACTTTGGGGCCAGCGCAGGGCAGACGGTCGGCCACCCTGGGGGGAAGCCAGGTGGGTAGTCCGCTGTCAGAGCTCCTGCAATGTCCTGGGGTGGGCCGAGACACCGGCCAGATAAGTGGGGTGCCCTGCCTCACCCACCCCTGGCCTGCCCACTATCCCGCCCCTGGACATGACATGGCCGTGTGGGACTGGAGATAGTTCCCGCTGCTCAAAGCCCCAGGGCAGAGCTTGCTGTGTGGCAGGGCAGACGGGGAGCAGTCCCACCAGCAGCAGCATGCTGCCACGCGTCAAGCATCCGTACCCCACTTTGAGTAAGGCCGCTGCTACACTCTGTGTCCTTGGTCTTTTTCCAGGGATGCAGGGAGTAGCAGCCAGCTGCCTGCCCCANGCGCAGGGCAGACGGTCGGCCACCCTGGGGGGAAGCCAGGTGGGTAGTCCGCTGTCAGAGCTCCTGCAATGTCCTGGGGTGGGCCAAGACACCGGCCAGATAAGTGGGGTGCCCTGCCTCACCCACCCCTGGCCTGCCCACTATCCCGCCCCTGGACATGACATGGCCGTGCGGGACTGGAGATAGTTCCCGCTGCTCAAAGCCCCGGGGCAGAGCTCGCTGTGTGGCAGGGCAGACGGGGAGCAGTCCCACCAGCAGCAGCATGCTGCCACGCGTCGACCAACCGTACCCCACTTTGAGTAAGGTCGCTGCTATGCTCTGTGTCCTTGGTCTTTTTCCAGGGTTGCAGGGAGTAGCAGCCAGCTGCCTGCCCCAGAGCGAGGCGGCGGCGTGTGTGTGTGGAGATCTGGCAAACCCCAGGCACATGATACACTGTGTCCTTGGTCTTTTTCCAGGGTTGCAGGGAGTAGCAGCCAGCTGCCTGCCCCACGGCGAGGCAGCGGCGTGTGTGTGTGGAGATCTGGCAAACCCCAGGCACATGATACACTGCAACATGTGGCAACGGTAACCCAAGTGGGGTAAGGCTGCCCAAACTGTGGTAGGTGTATCATGTGGCTGCACCCACTGTGTATTTAGAGGGACTGTATATGAACTGATGAGACACTGTATATGGAAAGCCTATGGTGGAGGGCTACATTGTATGGAAGAAAGGACATTGCTGTGAACAACTAGTGCACAGGGCACCAATACAGCCCTGCAACATGCGTAAGAAACGTTAAAGTGGAGTTAGCGTTATGTCTGTTTTCACCCTAAGACAAACACTGACCCAGGCCGTGCTGTTCCCTTTCAGAGTTCCTGTGGTGTATACTGTGACCCTGGATTGGCTCCTTCCCCTTTTATAGGGCTGCCCATTTTCACAGGAAGCTTGGTAGAATGGAACAGCGTGTCACTTCCTGCTTTGGTCAGCCGTGTGAGCAGCCTGTCCTGCAGCTCTTGATCCTGCCTTGCTTTCCGTCCTGTTCTCAGCTCCCTGTTCCTGTATTAAGTTTGTCTTTCAGGTTCCGCTACTGTCTGATCCTGCTCCATTCCAGCCCTGTGTCCCAGCATGCATTTCTGCTGTTTTTTAGCTTGGCTTCCTTGGATTTTGACCCCAGATCGGCCTTGCCTACGAGTGTGAATTACTCCCTGGATTGTTGCCGGCATGCCTGACTTGCCTCCTGTCTTGACTCTGCTGCCACTCCAGCAGGATCTGATCCTGAAAATACTTACAGATACTGGGGCAAGGTGCCCATTGTTATAGTCTCTCACCATCTGCTTAGTATAAAGTTTGGTGCACCCAAACCCATTTGAGCTTCAGGGATGAGTTGTTGGACTGTGGTTAGGTTCAATACAAGACAGAGCCGTTCTAGCCGCCTTTGGGCATATTGGCAGACTTTAATATGTCCTTCCCCTGACTTTGTAAGTCACTTAATGAGCAATGTATGCATAGTTTCCATAAAATGCCGATAGTTCTGGCTTATGGCCATACCGGACAGAAGCCGCCCAATTGGCATCAGTCCTGGCAAAGGCACAGCCTGTAGTTTCTCATTCAGAAGAAGATTCGGACTTGGGTTTCAACCAGAGGGGCTTGGTGGCTGAAGCTCTGGCGAGGAATTCTGGATGAGTCAGCTGGAACTCTGGGAAGGACATCTGGGGCGGCTGTCACTCTTTTAAATGTGTATTCTGCTTCCCATTCTTTGCCCATGCAAAAGAAAAAGGTGCAGAGAAAGGCAACAAAAGTGATCAAGGGTATAGAATGGCTTCCATATGAGGAGAGGCTCTATAGGTTAGGGTTCGTCAGCTTGGATAAGAAACAACTTAGAGGGGATATGACCAGGGATGTGTGTTCACCATGTTGTCCCTATCGCTGTCACTCGGGAAAACACAGTGAACCCGGTTCCCTGGATGGGAGCTCTTATTTGCCTTTCAAATAATCCTAGAACTAGGGGACACTCCATAAAACTAACCGGCAGCAGGTTTAAAGCAAACAAAAGAAAGTCCTTTTATGCTCAACACACAATTAACGTGTGGATCTTGTTGCCAGAGGATGTGGTGAAGGCCAGTAGTGTAGCTGGGTTCAAGCAAGGATTGGATACATTCTTGGAGGATAGGACGATTAATAGTTATTAGCCACGTAGGTCAGGGGATGCAACCTCTGATTGGGAGAGACGAGCTGGGAGAGATGAGCAGATAATTACGACCTATTGAGTAATTTTCCAAAGCAACCAAGTGTGGCCACTGTCAGAAACAGGATGCTGGGCTCGATGGACCATTGCTCTGACCTAGTATGGCACTTCTTATGCTCTTTGGTGCAACCCTATAAACCTCTTTTCACCTACACCCTCTTCAGTATTTTGAATGCACAGGAGTACTTAATGCGAACGGGGAAATGTATGCCTCTCAAAGAGATGCTGAACAGCTTTTACGTGAAAGGAGCACGAAAGAGGAAATCTCTTGTGCTCTCATCCCATTCCACAAGCCCACACAGAGCTCTGACCAGAATTCAGTTCCTTAAGAAGATTCTTAAGAGCCAGTGTGGCGTAATGGCTGAGTGTGCGGTACTTGGACCGGGAGGGGAACCCCAGCTCTAGTCTCGCTTTAGCCAGAAACTCACTGGGTGAATTTGGGCCAGTCACAATACTCTCTCAGCCTAACCTATATCACAGGGTTGTGAGGATTAAAAGGTGTGTTAACTTGTTGTACGTAAAACACCCTAAGTGCCATGGCAGGGGGGGGCGCTATATAAAAATAAAGTTGATCATCCACTTTTTCCCCCCACTTGCTCCAAGCTTTTGTAAAGTGCCACAATCTTCTCAAAATCCACATAACCAAGGAGGGACTTAGAAGATTAGACACCACTTAGAAGTCACCACACACATAAAAGAGCAGTCAGAGGCACACATGGGGTGTTTTTAAACAAGTGTCTCCCCACTCATCACGCATGTTGCAGGGTGGCATAGGGCACCAATGCAGCCCTGCAACATGCATGATGGGTGGGTGATGGGTGGATAATAGGTGGGGAGGTGCTAGTCTAAAAACACCCAGAGTTGTACAAGTTTGCTCCTCCTCTCTACCTCTGGACTTCAGCCCCAACCGCGCATGCTGCCAGAAGTCATTGCATGAACTTTCGCATGCTTTCACCAGCAGAAATTGGTCCAGTCAAAAGGATCATTTGAACTAATTTGTCCCCATCTCTTGCAAACAACAATAGTACACAGACCACTAAAGCCAATATTTCTTAAGATACCCAGACATGTTTTCTTTAAAGAAACTATATCAGGAGCGCACCTGTTGTTCATTTATTGCTTGTTTTAAGAGAGCTTTCGCTCACCCCGAGAGAGATTTCTAAACCCAGGGACTGGAAAGAGGAAGAACCCCCCAAGGGGGCCCAGTGGAAAGGAATGAAATTAATCTTTACGTCCGGTGCTTCTCGGGGGGAAGGAAACCTATTCCTTTTTCATGGCAAGTGCTAAACTTGTTAACGCGATGGGAATTCACTGTCAGGATTCATTTCCTCTACATAAGGGGCTGTGAAATGGGGCCCTGTGACAGGCAGGCTCTGTCGGGAGATGTGGCTGCCGCTTGGATGGATACTGTTGAGAGGTGATTTGGCGGGTTGGGCAGGGGGGAGGGAGAGGTTGACTATTGTGCTAGTGAAGGTTAACTGAAGGTTAACTGATTGTCAGCCCTGGAAATAGAGTTTTGTTTATCTATAAGCCAGGGACTGGAGAGAGAGGTAGGTAATGTGAGATTCTCCATCTTTATCTTAACCCTAATTGGGCTTCCATCCTCTAGTGCGCAGGTGGGGAACCTTTTCTGTCCCGAGGGCCACATTGAAAATTAGTACGAGCTCTGGGGGCCACTCAGAGGTTGGGGACACGGGTGCTTAATGGGTGTATTCAAGAAAAGGAGGGCCCAGATGCTGGATCTGTCCCCTACCCTTGTGTGCATAACCTCCTCCCTGCTCCATTAGCCGGAGCTCAGTCTCTCAGTGCTTGGGGGTAGAGACTGGATCCAGGGGCCAGATCCAGGCACTAAAAAGGGGCCACATAAACACTTGCCGAGGGCCGCATTTGGCCCCCGGGCCTGAGGTCCCCCCCCGCTATAGTGTAATGAAAGGTGATTTAGTCTGAGGGTGAACTCACACGTAACTGCTAACGCCGATGTCCACGGGGCCCCAGAAGCTGTATAATCAGCCCCGGATGATCCCCGAATCGCTGTTGCCTGTGAGTGACACACGCTGATTTTCAGCCTCGCTTTGAACTCGGATCTGATGTTTAGATCGGATGGATTCGTCAATCCGAGTTTAAAGCGGGGCTGGAACTCGGAGCATCTCACTCACACACAACAGCGATCCGGGGATCATCCAGGGCGGATTATACAGCTTCTGGGGCCCCGTGGACATCGGCGTTAGCAGAGTTACGTGTTAAACCAGCCCAATGGCGGGCCAGTTCCAAACACAGACTCTGCCAGCGGTGACAAACTCTAAGTATTGGTTACCTGAAGTAAAGAGCTATCTCGTCAGCTGAGAAGAGGTAAGCAGAAGTTCAGGTAACTTGCTCTGAGGAAGAGTCCTGTGTGGCCTGAAAGTTTGGTGAATTGGGTTTAGGGATAGGGATGTCTGGTGAGAGCAGGGGGTGGGGAAGGAATTGGAATATTGGGTCCTTATCCCGCTGTGAGAGTGAGGGGTGGGTCCCATGTCAGGGGGTGAGTTCTCACACCCCTTGTGAGGGGGGGGCGTGAGGGGGGGTGTCATTTCCCCTGGTGAGAGGGGTGTGTGTGATTCCCATGAGGTTTTTTCTTTAAATACCGCCCGGTAAGAGCGAGGGGTATAAGGGCTTGAGGAGTGGGAGGGGTCTCCCTCACTGTTCGGGTGGGGCAGCCGGAGGTCGGGCTGGCTGGGGGTGGAGAACCGCAGCCATTGGGGTTGCGATGGGGTGGGGGAATTATGGTCCCTGTGGAGGGTGTGTATGGTCTGAGACCGGACAGGTACTTGGTGCCTGTCCCTCTCACCGCCCCTCAGGCAGGTACTGAGGTAGTTCGTGATCAGAGGGCCCCTGGCCTCAATCTGATGCTGTTGAACGCGAGGTTGGTTGTTAATAAGTCAACGACTGTCCGGGAGCTGATCCTGGACCATGCAGCCGACCTTGTGTGCATCACGGAGACCTGGCTGGACACTGAGTCAGGGCCTATTTTGGCTGACCACTCCGTGCAGCATTAGTCACGGCCAGAGGGACAGGGGTGGGTGGGTGGGTGGGCAGTATAGCCATTGTTTTTAGGGATTCATAGTCCGTTAGGAGGTATCCGGTGCAGTTTCTGTCAGGTATCAAGGGCTTCCACCGTGTGATTGATTTGGTGGAAGAAATTAAGATTAGGAGTGCTGCTGGTATACCAAGCACCTACCTGTATGGCAGCATCCCTGCACGCTCTAGCGGAGCTGATGTCAGATGTGATACTGCGGCCCCCAAACATGTTGGTCTTGGGGGACTTCAATATTCATGCCAACACCAGTCTTGGAGGGATGGAGCGTGAGTTCATGGTCACCATTGGCCTGTCCCAAGTAGTCATCGGCTTGATGCATGATGGTGGTGGTGGGGAATAATACCCTGAACCTGATTTTCTGCACTGGCCTTGAGGCAGGGGATCCACTGGTGGGGGAGGTGTCAGCAGTACCCTTGTCATGGACGGACCATTACCTCCTGTGGGCTTGTCTCCCGGCACATGTCCGGCCCAGGAGAGGTCTAGAACCAGTTTAGCTGGTTCGCCCCCGGAGAGGTTCTGGAATGCTCTAAAGGAGTTACCCTCTGATCTTGATGACTAATCGCTCGATGACCTTGTTGCTTTTTGGAACACCTTGTTGACTGAGGCCATCAACCGGACGGCTCCTAGGTGTCCGCTCCCTGCATGTCGGCACCGCAGGCCTTCTTGGTTTACAGAGCATCTGTGGCACTGAGACTGTGCTTGTGGCTTTGGTCAATTACCTTCGCCGTGAATTGGATCAGGGTCAGTTAACCCTGCTGATTCTGTTAGATCTGTCGGCTGCATTTGACTCTCCCTCTGTTCTCGCTTCCCTGTCTCCCCTTTCCCTGTCTTTAGATTGTAAGCTCTCGGGCAGGGACTGTGTCTATCTTGTTTTTTGTAAAGCACCAGGTACATTGCTGGTGCTATATAAATGCTTATAATAATAATAATACCATTGACCACAAGATCTTGGTGACTAGCTTGCGGGACTGATCTAGGGTGGGCGGCATTGTTCTTGAATGGTTCCACTCTTTCCTGGCCGGGAGAACTCAGTGGGTGGTGCTCTGGGATTGTTCTTTGTCTCCCCAAGACTTCTTGTGCGGAGTCCTGCAAGATTCCATTCTGTCCCCTCTCTTGTTCAATGTGTATATGGAGCTATTGGGCGAGGTCGTGAGAAGGTTTGGTGTCATCGAACTCTACCTAAAACAGGGATGATGTTCGTAGGAGGAGCCCAGGGAGTGGTGGCACCCATCATAGATGGGGTCCGTCCTTTGTTGGTGGCTCAGGTTCGTAGTCTGGGGGTGCTCCTGGACCCGTAGCTCCACCTGGATGTCCAGGTGGCCGCTGTGGCGAAGGATGCATTTCACCAATTACATCTCGTGCAACGGCTTAGGCCGTATGTCTCAGACTCGGACCTTGCCACCATTGTATATGCTTTTATCACCTCAAGAATAGACTACTGCAATGCCTTGGTGACAGTTTGGAGACTGCAGCTGGTGCAGAATGCGGCGGCCCGTCTCTTTAAGGGGATGGGTCACAGGGAGCACATTACACCAGTGCTCCGTTCTCTGCACTGGCTGCCTATAGTCTTCTGGACCCGATTCAAGGTAGTGGTTTTGACCTATAAAGCCCTAAACGGCTTGGGTCCCACCTATCTGCAGGATCGCCTCACCCTCTGGGTTCTGGATCGGCCCCTGTGGACGGCTGGAGGTGCCCTCCTTGAGGTCCCTCGGATATCCCGGGTGGCAACAATGAGGAGGGCGTTCTCGGTGGTTGCATCGTGGTTGTGGAACTCTCTCCTGACAGAGGTCTGCCTGTCCCCAGACCGCCCCTCCTTCCGAAGACAATGTAAGACCTGGCTGTCCCGCCAGGCCTTTGGTGAGGGAGATGGGTGATGTGTGGGGCGTTTTTTAAAGTTCTGTTTTGGATTTTGTTGATTTTAGTGTTTTTCATGGGTATTATATTGTTTTAAGATGTTGTGAGCCGCCCTGAACTGCTGTGGCAGGAGGGGACGGCAAAAAAAATAATCTAATAAATGAAATGAAATAAAAACCTTGCTAAATAAATCGATCTTACATCGCCTTCTCTAGAGGCTCGGACTTTGGAGAACCTCCAACAGAAGAGAGTTTCAAAGTTGTGGGGCAGCCAGTGAGAACATCTCTCTGCATGAATGTCTTGTTTGATCGTGGTGCAGTGGTGGAACTTGCAAGAGGGTGCCCATAAAGGAGCTCAGGGGAACACAGGGGGAAGGTGGCGGCCTTTTAAATATGCAGGGCTCAAGCCATTAGCAAGCAACAGAATTTCATACGAGGATTCACCTTTCCGACCTGTGTATAGTTCAGGAATGAGATTCTACCCCATAAGTCCCTGCCAACACACCATGTGGCTGAACTCCCTCTGAAACGTCAGTTTGAACCCCTCAGGAGTGATTTCCTTTGCCTTCTAATAGTCCAGTCTTTGTTGTATTTGGTGGAAATCTTCCCACAAGTCGGATTTGTAATAGTTTAGGAGGGAATGCCATGAATACGGTTTCTCTGCAGTAAAATTAAAATGTTCCTGGCAGGAGGCTTTTTTCCCCCCTTGCGTGCTGCAATATCTGTGAAGCCGGAATCAATGGAAATTTCCAAGGAGACTATTATTTACAGCTTCTTTCAAGCAGCCAGCAGTCTAACCTGCAGAAATCTTCTTTTCCTCCAAAATCCCAGCATGAAAGACTGTAGCCGTTTAGTGAAGCGTTTCTATTCTGGAGATTAACTAATTGCACAGTAATCAATCATTTTACTGCACAGCCAAGAATAGTGATTCCCCCCCGCCCCCCCCTTCCCTGTACAAATGGAGCAATCTTTTAAAGACGAACTGCCACTCGTAGTAGAGGAGGATTAAGCAGTATTTATTGGAGAACAATTAAAACACAGGTTAGAATAATTTTTTTTAAGGCTGACTTTCACATAAAAGTGAAACTATCGGAGAAATACATGGTGCCTAAGAACAATAAAGCCATAATTTCCTGCCATCCATTAACTCTCCTAGGACTTTAGGTTAATAGAATGAGCTAAAGATTTACAACAAAATAAACAGAGTGAAGCAGCCTGGTCGTTTAAAGTACAGGTAGCATTTACAGAATGTAAGGTGCATCAGTGATGCTGCCTGCTTTCTGTTATTGATTGTGTCTTAGGGTTTCTTAACTTTCAACATGCAGAGAGCCAGATCCTACCTGTGTATGAAAATGGGTATGTAATAAGAAAGAGAAGCGGTGCTTCCGGATGCCTCCTGGTTAGGGTTTTAAATGATGAGCCAACGTACTGACTTGCCCCAAATCATGTTTTATTTATATAGTAACCTGCAGCGTACCTGGTACTTGTACAATCAGTAGTTATAGACATGTCCCTACCCCAAAGGGCAATCTAAGAGAGATGAGGGGGAGGTGAACATCTGGAGAGACAAGGGGCGTCTTTAGACATAACAAAGATCAGATGTCAAAACCCTTAAGCACATGCTTGGGCATTGTGTGTAAGCCCCATGACAATCCCAACACCAATTTGGCCATCCGTTGAACACACGATGTGAACACCATTGCATCACAAGGACAATTTGTGTTTCTTGGCTGAACACGTGGTCAACCTTGTGTCTAACGCTACTGTGTGGCGTGTTAGCAGGTACAACACAAGGAACGAGGCGGCAGTTCTTGCGTGCGGAGATCGGGTGGCGAGCAAAACACCGATCTGCCCCAAGATGGGCTGTGCCTAAGCAGCGCCACACGGTGAACACAGGGCCAAACCAGGGTTCATTATCAAGGTCAAAACCCACATTCAGACACCCGTTGACATTATATCTAAAGATACCCAAGGATACATTCATGAGATTGAGAAAATGCAGGTGCACGTGCTTCACTTAGTTACAGGGAAGAGATTCAGAGGGAGGGAGGGATGAGGATGCCATTTCACTCATGACAAGCCTTTTGACTCATGACCAGGGAAAGGCTGACAGAAGAGGTAGGTTTTCAGGAGCGATTTGAAAGTTGGGAGGGAGGAAGCAGAGCTTCCCTTGGCTCTGGTTCGGAGGCTGCAGCTGGTGCAGAATGCGGTGGTCCGTCTCCTTACGGGGACGAGGCGACGGGAGCACATAACACCTGTGCTCCGCGCTCTGCACTGGCTGCCTATAGCGCACCGAGCCAGATTCAAGGTGTTGGTGTTGATCTATAAAGCCCTACACAGTCTGGGCCCCTCATAGCTTGGGGACCGCCTCGCCCTCCGCACCTCAGGGCGATCCCTGCGGTCTGCTGGGGGCACCTTCCTGGAGGTCCCCCGTGTTAAATGGGGGCCACAATGGAGAGGACGTTCTCGGTGGGCGGGTCGCGACTCTGGAACTCCCTCCTGGAGGAAGCTCGCCTGGCCCCGGGTCTGATGGCTTTTCGTTGAGCCTGTAAAACCTGGCTGTTCACCAAGGTCTTCGGAGGGGAGGGTGGGAGGGGAGACTAGAAGAGGGGGGGGGATTTTTGGGG
>QEPC01000676.1:326709-339643 GCA_003113815.1 Sphenodon punctatus
GTTACCACCACACGAAAGGAAGCAAGTGGGTAAGTGTAAGAACTGAAGGAGATTGATCGTTTCAGGAACAGAGTGCACGGAGAGTGACTGTAGGCGGAATTACAGCTGGGGACGTGTGCCCCATGAATTTTCTCCCGAGACAGATCCAGAGTCATAAAGGCGGGTTTTATGGATTAAGGGGGCCCATCCTCCCCCACAAGGTTTAGCCCAAAGTGACAGGTTCAGAAATGGATGAGTGAGCCAGTGTGCTGTAGTGAAGAAGATTCTGGACTTGGACCTGGGAGACCAGGGTTCAAATCTCACCTTACCCAATGAACTCACTGGGTGGCCCTAGGGGAAGTCACAACCTCTCAGCCTCAGTTCCCCATCTGTAAAATGGGAATGTGTGTCTGTCTGTCTGTCTTTCCCTGTGTGTTCGCCTCATCCTTGTCCATCTTAGATTGTAAGCCCACCGGGCAGGGACCTGTCTCTGAAAATCTGTGACTGTAAAGCGCTGTGTATGCTTAGTAGTGCTGTAGAAATGACATAAATAGTAGTATGACAATCTTTTAGATTAAAACAGGGAGGCAACTTTATTCTTGCTGGCCAGAGCACAACCCAATTTAGGGCACAACTGTCCATCATGAAAGTCAATCGCAAAACTCCTATTGACTTTAATGGTGGAGATTACCCTGTGAGCTAAGCTGCTTTCATACTATTTGCCAGAATGGGGGCAGTTGCCCTTTCAATATATACGGGCAAGGACTTGTGTTCACTGCATTTGCCCCATTGGCAGCAAAGGAGAAAACACAGTGAAAACTATTCCTGTACATGGATATTTCTGCCTTTTATTCACTTTTTGTCTGGGATCACATCCATGCATCCCAAAGTATGCTGGGCTACATCAACGAGTGCCGAAAAAACCTGATACCAGAATACAGTGCCCCAAATTTAAAAAGCATGATAAACTCAAACCACCTTTGCATAAATCAGGAATAGTTATACTACAGCCCCCTAAAAAAACCTGTGGGTTGGAATTCCAAGTTCGATCACATCATCTGTTGATGGGGTGGCCATCCTGACNAATTATTTTTTGCGTCTTTAGCGTGTTGCTCCTCAAATTCCCTCTTGGCCTGTCTCATTAACGTTTTACATCTAATTTGGCAATGCTTATGCTCTTTCCTATTTTCTTCATTAGGACTAATTTTACATTTTTAAAGGACACCTTTTTGGTTCTAATAGCCCTTTCATCTCCCAATTTAACCACAGTGGCAGAAGCCTGGTCCTCTTGCTACCTTTTTTAATTTGCGGAATACATTTAATCTCTGCTTCCAAGATAGTATTTGTAAATAATCTCGATGCCTCTTGCAAGCATTTAACCCTCACAACTGCTCATTTTAGTTTCCCTCTAACTAGTTCTCATTTTTGCATAGTTCCCCCCTTTTTAAAGTGAAATGTTACTGCAGTAATTTTGGGTTGTTGTTTTTTTTGGTCAATCTCCCTCCTATAGCTCTCAAATTTGATTATATAAGGCTGAAACAAGAATCTATTTTTTTCTCACAACATTTTTCCGAGAATCCAGAATCGTTACCGAGATCTCAGGACCCCACCCCCTTCCACCGTGGGGGCGGGCCAGGGACTCCCCCACCCTGACCAACTGCTTGAAGAGTGGCAGACGCTGTGGCCTCTGCTCCAGAGGGGGCGGGGGAGCAAAAGTAAGATCTGCACAAACACACACACACACCAATGCTGCTGCTGTTGCTGCTGCCCCTGGCTGAGACTGTCTTTGCCACAGGGGTGGCTGGTTTATGCCCCCTCTTAAACTTTGGGGGCAGGGCCAGGGACTCCCCCGCCCTGACCAACCCCTTGAAGAGTGGCAGATGCTGCTGCCACGCTGCGGGGGCGTGCTCTGAAGGGGCGTGACCAGAGGGGACTTGAGGTTTGTGGGGGAGGTTTTGATGGGAGGCAGCCATCTTTGTTAGGGGGTGTTTTGGGTTGGGTAATCAGTAGCCTCAGGAATTGGTGGGTGGGTTATGGCGTGATAGCTTTTACTCCCTGGTGAGAGGAGGGAGTTAAGGGGGAAGGAGTTAAGGAGGGGGTCTCGGCACCCCTGGTGGGAGGAGGAGTGCAAGATGTTTGGGGAAGGGTGGAATGGTATCCCGGTGAGAGAGGGATCTGGGGGGTATAGGGTGGGGTGGATGTGGGAAATATGGTGATGTATTTTTCTGTCCTGGGGCTAATGTATTTATGTGTGTTGATGAAATTGTTATTGATTTGTATTTTGACTATGTATTATTTTATTTCATTTATTGTTCTGTATATTTAAAATGTTTTGTAAACCGCCTCAAGTCGTGATCAGCAAGAGGGGTGGTATAGAAATAACAAATGAAATCTTGGTAATGGTTCGAGATCTTGGTCGAGAATTTCTCAATTTACCGTTTATAGTGATTTACCATGGTTTACCGTGTACTGTATATTGATTTACCGTGTACCGCTTACTGTGCACCGTGTTTGTTCCACTAATGCGCATGTGCGGCTCTCTTACAAGATGACGCCGGCAGGGTCACTGTCATTTTGGAAAAGGGCAGCCATCTTGCACATGCGCACTACTAGGATGAATGTGCTACACAGTAAGCAGTATGTGGTAAATTGCTATACAGTAAATCACAGTAACTCTAATCACAGTAAATGATAAATCGAGAAAATTCTTGACAGAGAAAGTATCAAGAATCGGGGGGTTTCTTGGTTATCGATTCTCACTAAAAATGAGTCGAGAACCGTGATTCTCAGTGAGAATCGAGAAAAAACTGAGATCAAGTTTCAGTCCTAATTATGATCACTCTTATCAAGCAACTCTACCACCGTTACCACTTGCACCAGGTCCTGCACTCCACTTAAGACGAGATCCAAAATAGGCTCCTCTCTCATTGGTTTGAGGACTAGCTGCTCCAAGCAGCAGTCATTCACAGCATCTAGAAATGTTTACCTCTGCACCACACCCGAGGAGACATTCCCCCAGTCAATATTAGGGTAATTGTAATCACCCATTATTATTGTGAGTTCAACTTTAGTAGCCTGTCCAATCTCCATTCGTTCCCCTCACGGTCCCTTACAGCCTGTCTGGGAGTTGGTTTCTTCCTTGCCTTGTCTACACTCTCTCCCCCTTGTCTGGTTTGTGACCATGTCCACTGGCTTCCTGATTGGCTCCCAGCCTTATTTAAGGCACGCTGGGAGCAACTGGAAGTTGGTGGAGCATCTGCTGCAGTTCCCCTCTGCAGCTGCTCTGGCCTGCACTTTTGATATCCTTTGCTCTGCTCTGTTATTCTTCATGTTGTGTCTTACTCCGTAGCCCTGTGTTTAGCCGAGCTGTGTGTCTCACTCCTTGCTCTCTTCTGCCTTCTGTCTCGCTATGTCCTGCGTTCTTCTCACTTAGTCCCAATCCTCCACTAGTCCTGTGTTTAGCCAAACTTTGTGTTCCCCTCCTCTTCCTCCTCAGTCCCTCTATCCCTTCTTAGCCTTGTGCCCTCGCTATGGCCTGTGCTCTTGCCGACTCAACCCCAAATTCTCCAATAGCTGGGTCTAACTACGCCTTGTGTTGCCTCCCCAGCATGGCTGTTTGTCTCCCACAGGTTTGTCCTTTTCTGTGCTGCCTCTTCCAGTCTCTCCCAAACCTCCCAGAAGCCCTGTACGGTGTTTAGTCTTGGTATGTAGTTTCGCGTCTCCTCCCTTCAGTCCTGGATTTCCCTGATTCCTATTCCATCCCTACGACCTTTCTTCTGGTCTAATTACAGGCTTTTCTCTGACACCTGCGGTATCCCCCGATTGGGTACTCTCTATGAGGATCATTAGCCATCGCCTTGCAGCTTAGCTGCCTTATGATCCTGAGGGAACTGCTATCCGAGTCCTCTCTGCTTCATCTCAGCTGCTTCCCTGTCCTCTCGTGGTTCCTCAGAGGCTAGCTTCTGCTCTGCTCATATGGTCCTGCCTCCACCTCACTATATTTCTGATCCCTTGCAGCCAATATCCACGCTGCCCTTTTGCTACTGTTTCTCTAGTCCCTGACAGATCTAAATTCATCCCACTCATTTCTTGTCGTGTCTGAAGAAATTAATCTGCATATCAGCCAGTTTTAATTGCTGTAGGAGGGGACAGAGGTGGTTTCCCCTCCGGTGGATGAATCCCCCACATTATGCATTTTTCATAATGTGTGGAAAAGCTTAGTCTGCATATCAGCCACCCTTAATTGCTGTAGGAGGGAATAGAGGTGGTTTCCCCCTCAAGGGATATATACCCCACTGCCTGTCTGATTAGAAAAATGCATTGCTGACAAGCAAATGCAGCATAATGGGATACCTACTGGGGTCGTGGCAATACGCAGGGTAACTTCTGAAGCAGGAAGGAAACCTGGGAGCAATTAAAAAGCACAAATGCAAACTCCCACGTCAAAGAGTACAGGCAAGTGAAGAGTCTTGTGTAAACGCAATCTCTGGCCCTTTTTACAGGAGACGGACCCATGAATGTACATGCAGGTCTGCTGCGTGTGCGTGTGCCGCCTGTGACTGCTGCGGCTGGTGAGTGGGGGATGCATGCATGCTCCCATGACCCACCCATCTCCACCCATCACCCACACACGGAGCAACCAGCGAAAATGCTGGTTGCTCCATGCATGTAGATGGGTGGAGATGGGTGTGTCAGTGCGCCCGTCTGCACACTCCCCCCACCCATCACCCCCACAGTGGTGCTCCACTGGCTGCACACCGGCCCGGATCACCCACCGCCCATTTAAAAAGGGCCTCTTTCTTGCTCGTTCCGTTTGTTCTTCCCCTTGTTCACACTTTGATGCCCGGAAGAGTTTGCCTGGTGCCTGAAAATCTACTGATGTACCAATAACCTAAACATGCCATCTTGGATGGTCAAATCTTCAGTCACCTTCTGTCTGGAACTCCATGTTCAGAGGTGTCCAGAACGTTGGCACTCTGTAAGCCTTTCCAATTAAGCAGGGAGACTCACTCTGATTAGCTTGGCACTGCAGAGTGTACACAGCTACATTTTATTTAATTCATTAATTAAAATGTTTAGCCCACCCTTCCCTAAAAGGCTTGGGTAAATTGTGCTATAGCTTTTGTTTGAATGCCTTCAGATTCCTTGGCACAAAAAGGCACTATAGGAAAGCAAGCGGTGGGGGATGCTGGATGCTGCAGATTCACGGGATAGGATATTGATAATAAGCAGAACGGAAAGTATTCAGAGATGGAATCATCTATTGAACTGTTACAAACAGGTTGAATAAAGTTGTCTGGTGGGTTATTTGGATTGAGGAATGCAGCCTGCATGATATTAAAGAAATAAGTGGTATGGGAACACAGATAAACATAAAGCACTTTTCCTCCATCTTGAAGATCTTCTGAAGGGATGGCACAATAATGTAATTTCCAGAGAGATGTCAGATGGGAGATTAAAATCCCCTATGATCAAAGATACAGGTGCTCAGAGAGTTTAATCAGAAGCAACGTCGAAGACACGAGAAACTCTCCTTTTTATTGTTATTATGGTACGGTAACTATTTAGCTTACTTACATATCTTATGTGTCTTATATTAATGCACTATTTAAACAATGCACAATCATATAAATATATTTGTCTTCAGTCACCACCACGGAGGTTTTCAAAAACTGTCAGGACAAGCATCCACTTGCCATGCTATAGATGTCGGGTGTCCTGCGTTGATGCAAGGGGTTAAACTAGATGATCTTTGAGCTCGCTGGAGCCTGTGAAGTCCCCACTCAGTCCCGGTTCCAGTCTTGCCTTAGGCAGAAACTCACTGGGTGACCATGGGCCAGTCACAATATTGTCTCAGCCTAACCTACCTCACAGGGTTGTTGTGAGGATTAAAAGTTGTGTTCATTAGTTATATGTAAAGTGCTCCGAGTGCCATGGTACGGGGGTGCTACATTAAGATGAAGAAGAATAAAATAAATGGATAAGAAACATCCTCGCCTAAACGTAGCAGATCACCTTTCAATTCATTTGCTGCAGAACATTTCATAACCCCAATAACAGTGGCCTCAACTGATTAGCAGGGTTTTCATAAGTTCCTTGAAGTTGTCAGTGGTGACAGCTCTTCCCACCACAAGATCTGGCTATATGGAGACACTCAGGCATCATTCTAAACATCTGCCTTTTCTATGGATTTTACACTGATTAAGATTGCTAATCGCAGCAATGGGCTGGCAATTAGAAAGGACCGTCTACTCATCTGTGACTAATTTGAAATGATGAAGGCTTTTATGACATTTTTAAAGTTAAAGGTTAGTAGGATTAATGGTAACTTCTCAGCCAAGTTTCCTTAACCCTCTGCATGCGACTGAATAACATTTATTCAAGTGGTTAGAATTCCTTTGCTGCAATAGCCAGTGGAAACCTGGTGTTTGCACGAATGCAAATCTCTCACGCTTTATCACACCTGCTGTTGTTATGGAATGCTGGTCACACAATTGCATGCACAGGTATAATAATTAAAAGTTATCAAGCAAACAAAGCAAAATGATGCAGGGAAAGAATTTATAGGCAGAATTTATTTAGCTACTGATGGCACTTCAAAGTATGCTCTGAAGAGTCCCTTTATTTATTATTTATTATTTTTCTAGACCTGTTTTATATGGTATATTTTATATTTAATATTTTAAAAGGAATTTTAATGTTTTATTGTTGACTGTTGGAAGCCGCCCCGAGCTGCGTTGCAGGAGGGGGCGGGGTATAAATTTGGAAAAAAATAAAATAAAAATAAAAAATAAAAAATAAATAAATAAATATTTTTGTTAAAATCAAATAGATCGCACATGGGAAGAAAGAAAGGGAGAAAAAAGGGTAAAGGAAAAAGAATGGTGCTCCCATTCAGCACAAAATACCGGCTGCAGTTGGGAAATTGTTACAGTTCATTTAAAGAGTGGAGGGGGGAAAAAATCAATTGCCACTGGGGCAGAGCTAGGAGAGTCCAGCTTTGCCAAATGCCAAGTTTTTCGCTGCACCCCAGGAAACCTATCAAGGTTTATTAGCGTGTCCGTGATGAAGGCTCCCTCCTTATCCAGTAATATTTTATTAGCTCATTCGCATCTCCACAGTCCCAAGCTTGCAGAAGGAAGGTAAGGTTTGTGAATCGAGGGGGAGGGAAAACAGCAAAACACATTTTTAAAAAATAAGCCCCTCCCACCCCATTTCCCATGATGGGATCCTGAACCGTCTAGAATTACACCCAATAATGACACCCATAAAACAAAGGCCCTTTTCTAACAGGCGCGGGGGGGATGGATGGGCAGCACAGTGGGGGTGCGTTCCCACGGACCCACCACCACCACCTCCACGCACAGAGCATCCGGCATTGATGCCCACTGCTCTGTGTGTGGGTGATGGGTGGAATGCGGGAGTACGCACGCACCCCCCACTCACTGGCCGTGGCGTTCCCACGGATGCCCCCCCATGCCCCCACACCTGCTGTGGGGTTCAAACGGACGCCCCCCCCCACACACACATGAACAGGAGTGGGCGTCCATTTGAAAAGGGCCAAAGAGAGGAGTTGGAATTCAATGTACTTAATTGATCATTGCACTTATAGTATCAGAAAAAATGGATGCCAATATAAATACTAGTTATTCACCTGGGCTTTTCAAGATTCCACCTTCGCTGCTGCAGCAGCAGTTGTTATTCCCACAAGTGCACCATAGGATATGGTGCCAGGACAAAGCAGTGTCAGCCTTACCATAGGGCGACCCCCACCCCAACCCCACCCCACCCCTGGGCTCTGCTATTTGTGCTACTGCCGGGGGCCCTGCATCGGACCACTTTTTTAGCAAGGCAGGGTGTGGGACCCTCACTCCCATGCCCCAAAGACGACCACTTCTAAGGCCCCAGGGAGGGTGCCCCTGAGGAGGTGGAGCCACAGAAAGCAGGCGGGTCCTCCAGGGGTCCCACATTTTATCTTCCTCCTGGACCTTGCAAATTCTAAGGCTGACCCTGGATGGAAGAGTAGAAAATCTCCTCCTTTGGGCCTGAGGTAGTACATCACCCTCACTTATTCGTGGAAGGCTCTCTGGGTAAACTATACGAGATGCAGGCACCCAATCCACAGAATAAATCTGTCTTGTTGTCTGAATAAAGTTGTCTACTCCGTGACAACCTTGCGATAAACTCCTAACTATTTAGCTCATGCTGGAAAGACTTGTGCATTTACCTCTGAAGGTTCATGTTGTATCTATCCGGAGGCCTGTAACACAGACCCCACCCTTTCCTCCAAATTTAAATTCAGTCTGTTGCTTGACTTTGTGCTCCTAGGGTCATTAAAGTAACTGCCTCTCCGAAAATGAGGCAAGTCCTTAATTTTTATTAATTTCCTATCCTCACCTTCCTCCCATCCACAGGAGTCTCCCCAGGGCAGAGACTGATTCTGTACCCTTTGTATGCTTATACCCTTAAGTAAGGTAAACCAAAATGACTGAAAATAGAACTGAGCCGAAACGGCCCTACTGTCTTTGTGGAATTTTTCTGCACTTTCAGAACGTTGATCGGAATTCTGACTTGGATTTAAGTCATGGCGGAATTCCTATCGAAGTTCCGATGGAATGATTCCACCTCTGATTGCGCATGCTAAAATGGCAACAGTCGTACTGCACGTGCACACAATGGCAGTGCCCTATACTACATCGCCATTTTGGGGCATGCGCAGGATGGCTACTGCCATGTTGTGCAAGTGTAGTTGGAGGTAGAATCATTCTGAGTGTCCCGGTGAACATGGCTTGTATTGTATTTCAGCCCACTTTTTCCCCGATCCATCAAAATGGCCCGATCTGTCAAAAATGGCATCTGAACTGAAATTTCAATTCAGCCCTAATTGAGTATACTTGACTTTATATAAAGATCAGAGGGTTGTATTCCCAGCCAGTCTAGATTGTTTTTGGAAACTGGGACCCAACTCCTGTACTATGTTGTACAGTATTCTAATTAATAAGAGCTTGATAGCACTAAACTCCCGCACCTGACTTATTATTTATTGTTAAATGAAGGCCCTGAACCCTGTTTTAATAATTTATATTTATATTATTATTGATGATTTTAAATTGTATTTTATTGTTGGAAGCCACCCCGGGCTGTTCGCAGGAGGGGCGGGGTATAAATGTGTAAAATAAATAAAATAAATATAAATAAAATAAACTCAGCCTATGCTGGAGCCAGGTGGAGGGGACTGTTCTCCAGAATCCCAGAGTTCACATTTCAGTCCTTACTGTCTTGGGCAAGATGGCAGCTATTAGCTCCGTTGTACTCTTGAGAGTTCTCTCAGCATACTAGAGAACCAGAGTCCATCAGATACTGGCAGAACGATTGGCTCATGAGGAAGAGGTGAGGCATCAACCAAATCCATTTTTAAACAGCCTTGCTCCTAAAGCATTCGGCCACAAAACTGACGCAAAACCTACCAAGTATGCTATGTTTACTACCAAGTTACTTCCATAAAAGTGAGCCTCCACAAAATGTATAGTTACTGTTATTTCAACACATGCATGGCCAATGGGTGCTGTGCGCTCCCATGAGGAGAATTATAACATGTAGTCTGAGGCCAGACACCAAAATGGCTACCACCAGGCACCATATTACAATGAATTACAATGAAGAGAGCTCTTCAACATCTTTGTTTTTAAATGTCTGACAACTATGGGGTTTTCTCCCCTAACAGCTCCCACGCAGGGGGTATAACCAAGCGGGAGCCTGTGGGGGAGGGCCTGTGGCCACCCCATTTAAGGCCAACACCCTCCTCCCCCCAATGTCTCTCCAATATCTCCGCCTGGATGTCTCAATGCCAACTCAAACTGAACATGGCAAAAACTGAGTTCCTGATCTTCCCTCCCAATCCTTCCTCTCCCACTTCCCTGTCAATTACCATTGACGGGGGTCTCCATCCTCCCTATCCCTCAAGCTTGCAACTTGGGCTTCATCTTCGACTCACACCTCACCTTCAAACCCTACATTGACTTCGTGGCCAAATCCTGCTGCTTCTCCCTCCATAACATTGCCAAGATCGGCCCTTTTCTGTCTGTCTCCTCTGCCAAAACTCTCATCCACGCCCTAGTCATCTCACGCCTCGACTACTGTAACCTCCTTCTCGCTGGCCTTCCCCGATCTCACCTCCCTTCCCTCATCTCTGTTCAAAACTCTGCTGCCAGGATCATCCACCTAGCCCGTCGCTCTGACCACGTCCAGCCTCTCTCCTCTCCTCTCTCCACTGGCTCCCTCTTCCTGAGCGTATTCTGCACAAGCTCCTCGTCTTCACCTACAAAGCCCTTCACAACCTTGCTCCCCCCTACCTCTCTGCCCTTATCTCCCTCTGAACCCCTGTTCGAGCACTCCGCTCCTCCTCCATCCCCTCCCTCACCCTGCCACGCCTCCCCTGCTCCCCCAACCGCCTTCGTCCCCTTTTCCCTCGATGTCCCGCATGCCTGGAATTCCCTCCCTGCCCTCATCTGCCTTGCCCCCACCCTCCACACCTTCAAGTCCCTCCTCAAAACCCACCTCTTCCGCTCCATGCTTCCTAACTCCTGTTAAGCATTCCCACCCAGGATTATCCTCCACCTGTTATCTGCAAACTCCCAATTATTGTAACCAAGCCAAGAATGTGTACCTGAGCTCTCGCATCCTCATGAATGTCGCATCCCTTGCCTCACCCTCTGTTCCCCTCTCCCCCTGTCTTTAGATTGTAAGCTCTCGGGCAGGGACCGTGTCTATCTTATTCTTTGTAAAGCGCCAGGTACATTGCTGGCACTATATAAATGATTATAATAATAATAATTATAATAATAATGTTCATTTTAGCTCCACTTAAGAGACAGTCCTCTACGTGACTCTAATGAAGTTTGGGATGATAAACATCTCTCAAAAGATGTTGCAGAGGTCATGTTGGCCCATCAGGAAGGCTTTCCAGACTCTACATTGCTGACACGGAGGCTACTGAATGGTTAAAGCTCCTTGAATCACTACCTCGGAACTCACTTATTTTCCCTTGTTATTTCAGTTTGGACGATATCTTCCCTTGATCATTTGCATTTTTTTAATGTGATCATGCCTTGGTGCTAATTGTGCATTTTCTCAAACAAGCTGAACTGAGCTCAGGAGGCAGAGTTTCTCGCCATGCTGCCCCCGAGGCTAGAGTAGTTCAGCACAGTCCTACGGTTGCACAAGGGAGCCCGCAGTAAGAAAGTAAGTGGGTTAGGCAACACCTGGGGAATGTCAGTTGGTAAAAACAGGGTGGAAGGAAGAGGTTACAGAAAAGCAACCAGGCTGGCAGGTAAAAATTAAACCATAAACGCGGTCGAAATAAAAGCAGATTTTGCTGCACCTGCTTCGCCTTGGGACTGTGGCTTCCAGTCAAACGGCATTCTGCACAGACACATTTAGGGGAAGCTACGGATGCAGTCACAGTTTTCCCTTTGAATTTTTATGCTGGTTTCTTTCTAAAATCAGAATTATCCAGGGAATCTCTTTAACCTGCTTTGGCCACCCCAAACTCTGATCCCTATGTCCCAGATGAAGCACAAAGACATAAGGAAGCTTGAGGAGTTGGCGTATGAGGTGAAGAGAGACTTTGAGGCTAATTATGCAAGCCGTACTCTAAGTCCTGTTGAAGTCAATGGGGCTACTTGTATGACTCACAAGTACTCTGGAAAAAAAAAAAAAGAACCCTGACATGTCCCTAGGTCATATGCAAATGCATGGTTTGAGTGGAAACATCCCAATGCAACATCAAGGCATCACACTTCTTGGACATGCTGTTAGTTACTTTGCACCTCTCCTTGGAGATTAAAGGTCACAGGTTCAGGGGTCAGAAGCCAGCAGGATGGAAGGTTCTAGAGGAGGCAGCTGGAACCGTGAATCCAATAAAGACAGACGTTGAAACATTTGCGGCTGAGGCAAAAGCTTCTTAAGACCACAAAGAAGGCTGCAAGGGCTGCTGAAATGTAAACAAACTGAAACAATATTGATTTTTGTCAGGCCTAAATAGCTTCTCTGCTCTGTAATCTAGCTAAACTGCATCTCCCGTATCTCACTTCCCAGGCGCACACACAGCACTAGAAGAATGGACTGCCAAGAAGAGCAAAGGGAGGAGGGGGTGGGAGTAGCACAGCTGGCTTCACATGGGGACACCGAGGGCAGCTGCATCACTTGAAAAGGCAGCGTGTGGAAACAGAGGTTCAGGAACAGACTTGTGACTTGAACAACACCCCCACACCAGTGTGATGTATCAATTAGCCAGTATTGGCCATGATCAGAGACACAAGCAGGATGAGGTTTTGACAACTCAGTTCAGCTTATTCAGCCACAGGCCTCAGGCTGACACTATCCAACTAGGCCCATGAGAATAAAGTTGTCAACATCACTTTCTAAGCAGAAAATGTATTTCCAAGGCCACAGTAACAAACCCCAGACAGCCACTATCTCTGAGAACACAGAAAGAGGCATCAGAGAAAACAAAGAGAGTCTGTAAGAAAGGGAGGTGCCCTCCCCTACTAATAAACAGTAACTCCCTAAAACTTCCCTAAAACTCCAAACTAGCTTGGTGGCCGTGCTCTAAGTGATAGCATAATGAATAGTCAGCTTATTCTCTGCACCTGGCAGAGGGGACCCTGCAACATGTATCCCCAATAAATAAAGCTATAAAAGGGAAAGCCCAGCCCCTTATCATTTGTCATTAACGCTAACGGCCGCTAGCATTTGCAAGTGAGCCGGGTGGGTCTTTGATCCTAAATGACGCTCTCAAAGATCAAGAGACTCCTGCCCAGCTGCCTGCTGGGCCCTCTCCTCTTCTCCTCTGAACCAGCCTGCATCTCGGACTGTGCCTCTGACACGTAAGATATCATGGGTTACTGGGGTTTGTAACTGAGAACACTGCCATGTCCAGATGTTAAGTGTCTAT
>QEPC01000676.1:342124-359088 GCA_003113815.1 Sphenodon punctatus
ATCTTTGTTGCTGTTTGGGGTAAGGGACTCCTATGCAAGTCTGAAAATGGGGTCATGCTGGCAAATCTTTGAGACTTCCTCCTCCCGTGCTGTACACAAATTAGACTGCCGCTGCACTTGTGGGATTTTCACAGCCCAGAATTCAGAGAATGCTGCCAAGTTCTCACAAGCACTTTGAAGGGTATGGAATTGTGCCTGCTCTCAGGAGAAAGTGCAGAGCTCGCTTGCTACAGACAGACAGACAAGTATTATCTATCTATATAATTTTTACCGACACTAAGATGTCACTAAGATTGTGATTTTTACCTGACTTAAGATGGTGTCTTTTTGTCCCGTTATATAAGCTGAAAAAATAAGGCCATCCTAAGAGTCACATATTAAGAAAAACACCCCAGATTGGGTCAATCCCCAGCCCTGCTGTGAGGTATGATAGGATAATGTAGTTTCAGATGCATTTTGTCCTACGGGTCTTGCCCCGTAACAGAAATCATCCCCTATTACACCCACCAGTGGCCACCGGTATTCCACCAAAAATGGGCTCTATTTCAAATCATTTGTGTTCTTGTTCTGTAGCTTGACGAGTTTGAGGTCTGATCTTAAATTCAAGCTTGTCCTCATTTTGGGTAAATACAGCAAGATGTCTGGTGTTGTTTTTATAATTTAAATCAGGGACGGGGAACCACAGGCCCGGGGGCCAAATGTGACTAACAGCAGGTTTTTACATAGCTCCTTTCAAGTGCCTGGATCTGGCCGCTGAATCAAGTTTCTACTCCCAAGCACTGAAAAAATGAGCTCAGGATAAGGGAACAGAGATGAGGACATCTCACAAGAACAGGGAGTAGATCCAGGGCACAGATCCAGGATCTGGACCCTCCTTTTCTTGTGTGCGTCCCATACCCCCCCAACGCAACTTCTATGTGGCCCTAGGAGCATGTACTACTTTTTCAAGAGGCCCCTGGGAAGGAAAAGGTTCCCCACCCCTCATCTAAATGCTCACTTGGAAAGAGCTTGTTTTTAGGAAAACTCCCTGTCATGAAAACGAATTCTGACAACAAACAACATCGTTTCGTAAGAAGCCCAGTAGGAAAATATACAAGTGCAGAGATCATGATAAAAACTAGGATTGATATATTTAATTTTTTTTTAGCGTTTTAAGATATGCAAGACATTCTCTGCAATCTCTTTAAATAAAAACACTGTATAAAAAAAAAAGCCAAGGACCCAATTAAAAAAAAGAAATTATTCTAATTTCAGACACCAAGGAAAAACAACAGGTAAACAACCTCACACATCTAAGATGCACTGGATGAATTATAGAACATCAGCCACCCACAGCACTGACCCTGTGAGTTCTGTAAGATTCAAATTAAATGCCCGCAATTCTCAGCCACACCAAAATTGCTAAGATGCAGTGAGTCACGGGCATCGTCACTTTCTCAGCTCAAAATCAGAACAATAACATTTTATTAAATGAGCCGTCCTTTTACTAGCCTTCCAAAGATGAAAAATCCATCCCTTCAGCAGAGCTGGAGTGTTGCAAACACAACATGCCACATTTTATTACTTGACAAGGATTTTGTGATTGATAAAGTTCTGCTGAGCATTGTCTCCCAAGACAAAAGAAATGCCAAAATGATACACTGCTGGCAAAGCTTGTGGCGATGTCCATCTGTAGGCTGGGTAATGCTTTCTGTTACAAACAGAGACAAAGGCCGCTTTTAGACGTGCGGCGCTGCAGTTCGCGTCGGCGGCGCGTATATTTTGAAACTTCCGCCTGGTTTAATTAGACGAGACGGAAGTGGCTTAATATGCGCATTTTACGGCGGTGGCGCATTTTTTTAGGTGCGCGAATTAAATACCTCTCAATCGAGGTATTTAATTCNTTAAAAAGCACAAATGCAAACTCCCACGTCAAAGAGTACAGGCAAGTGAAGAGTCTTGTGTAAACGCAATCACTGGCCCTTTTTACAGGAGACGGACCCATGAATGTACATGCAGGTCTGCTGCGTGTGCGTGTGCCGCCTGTGACTGCTGCGGCTGGTGAGTGGGGGATGCATGCATGCTCCCATGACCCACCCATCTCCACCCATCACCCACACACGGAGCAACCAGCGAAAATGCTGGTTGCTCCATGCATGGAGATGGGTGGAGATGGGTGTGTCAGTGCGCCCGTCTGCACACTCCCCCCACCCATCACCCCCACAGCGGTGCTCCACTGGCTGCACACCGGCCCGGATCACCCACCGCCCATTTAAAAAGGGCCTCTTTCTTGCTCGTTCCGTTTGTTCTTCCCCTTGTTCACACTTTGATGCCCGGAAGAGTTTGCCTGGTGCCCGAAAATCTACTGATGTACCAATAACCTAAACATGCCATCTTGGATGGTCAAATCTTCAGTCACCTTCTGTCTGGAACTCCATGTTCAGAGGTGTCCAGAACGTTGGCACTCTGTAAGCCTTTCCAATTAAGCAGGGAGACTCACTCTGATTAGCTTGGCACTGCAGAGTGTACACAGCTACATTTTATTTAATTCATTAATTAAAATGTTTAGCCCACCCTTCCCTAAAAGGCTTGGGTAAATTGTGCTATAGCTTTTGTTTGAATGCCTTCAGATTCCTTGGCACAAAAAGGCACTATAGGAAAGCAAGCGGTGGGGGATGCTGGATGCTGCAGATTCACGGGATAGGATATTGATAATAAGCAGAACGGAAAGTATTCATAGATGGTATCATCTATTGAACTGTTACAAACAGGTTGAATAAAGTTGTCTGGTGGGTTATTTGGATTGAGGAATGCAGCCTGCATGATATTAAAGAAATAAGTGGTATGGGAACACAGATAAACATAAAGCACTTTTCCTCCATCTTGAAGATCTTCTGAAGGGATGGCACAATAATGTAATTTCCAGAGAGATGTCAGATGGGAGATTAAAATCCCCTATGATCAAAGATACAGGTGCTCAGAGAGTTTAATCAGAAGCAACGTCGAAGACACGAGAAACTCTCCTTTTTATTGTTATTATGGTACGGTAACTATTTAGCTTACTTACATATCTTATGTGTCTTATATTAATGCACTATTTAAACAATGCACAATCATATAAATATATTTGTCTTCAGTCACCACCACGGAGGTTTTCAAAAACTGTCAGGACAAGCATCCACTTGCCATGCTATAGATGTCGGGTGTCCTGCGTTGATGCAAGGGGTTAAACTAGATGATCTTTGAGCTCGCTGGAGCCTGTGAAGTCCCCACTCAGTCCCGGTTCCAGTCTTGCCTTAGGCAGAAACTCACTGGGTGACCATGGGCCAGTCACAATATTNAGGCAAAATCCCCAGCCTCCTGACCGCACCATTACCCAAAGGGGTGTCAGGGCTTCAGTGGTGGATGTGGGTGGCGGCACAGTTGAGAGGTGGGGGACTTTGCCTGGGGCATCATTTGTGCAGCGTGCGCACCCAAGGGTAGCTTTGCTCTGTGCACGTGCACAATGTCCCCGTGGGACCTTGAATCAGTACCTTTGTTTGCAGCAAGCCTTTGAGTTTCACCAGCAAGGAACCCATTAGGCTAGGACAGACCATTTATTTCTCCTATAAAATTCCACTTGGGCATAAACAAGTCATAAATGGTTTTAAATGGTCATTTCTTTCCTCTCCCCTTACATTCCACAGCATGACAAAAACCATCACGGACAACGATCAGTCTAAAGAGACGGATCTAGATGGGATCCAAGCATCCTCGTCAGAGCACATGCTTTACTGGGAAGGGAACACCTGTGAGCTACTGGAATAATGGTGGGGAGGCAAAGCAGGGGAGCTATGACCCAGGTCTCCTTTATCACTTCCCCAAATTTGGCACAGGACCTCTGAAATTCATTACCCATATGGGAAGCGAGCATTGAGACAGAACTCCCTATTTCCATGGGAGAATGGAGAAAAAGTAGTTCATATGATCTCTTTTATTGCAATTTCTGTTGGTGAGAATATGCAAGCTTTGAGGCCATGCAGGGCCCTTCCTCAGGCATGTAGTGTAGCCAGTCAGAAATATATAAACTGAGCAAAAGTCAGACAGGAGGAGGCAAGAACAAGGTAAGACAAGGTCATTGGGGCAGGGGGTTAGACAGGGACAAAAGAGAAAGAGAGAGAGAGACCAGACATTTAAAAATATGCCTGATGAAGGGCCCTGTGTAAGCTGAAAGTTTGCATATTCTCACCAACAGATGGTCCAATAAAAGGCAACATTTCAGCTACTTTGTCTCCATCACTTACATTTGGGACAAACGTGGAAGCCACACTCCCTCTCTAGATTGCATGGGAGGATGGGGAGAAGAAACCTGAGACAGACAGGATTTGCTCCAGTCCCTCTGCTCCCCAATCACAGCACTTATACTCAAGACATAAGTGGTATGTCCCCTTTGAGTTAGCAGCCTTCTTCTGTTGTCCAGGTAGCGTGCTGTAGTTCTGCCTTACAGGTTTAAAGGTTCAGGGGGCAAATCTTGCTGGAGATGCTGTACTAAAATTCACAGACAAAAGAATACATCCTCTAAGACGACCCTACAAAATTACATTTAACATCCCAATATTTGTTTCCTGCAGGAGTCTTTTCTGACTTAAAAGTAGGTCACAGAAAACTAGGACTCCCGACCCATCAATATGTTTGTCTCTGTGACTCTTCAGCAGTAATTTTTCTTCACTCAGAGCCGTATTACAACGGCTGATTCATAAGGGAGGGCTGGCAAGTTTATTTATTTATTTATTTATTCAGCTAGCTGGATTTTTTTCCTGCCATTCCACAAAGGCTCGGGGCGACTGAGATCATCATAAAAATATACATANCTTTTTTTCCCTTTTCTTAGGGCTTGGGCCGGCTCAGTTTTAAGGGAGCATATTGCCCGCCAAAAGGTCTCTCAGATATATATTGATCTTCTGACCCCTTCAGAAGGGGCCTCTTATTTGTCAAATCACAGAATATGGCATAGTAGAGTAGCATTTACCTTGACAAGGTTTTATTTCTTTCCCTCGGCATTTACTGAAGGCAGACTGAAAGGAATCCCACGCAATGAAAGTGTTTGCCAACATTGTAGTCTTAAAGACCATAAGGGCGGCACCCGAGAGGGTTGCACATATATTTTTGGATTGTCCAGCTTATTTTAATTGGAGACTATTGTACATTGATCCCCTCATTGTGGCAAGAAGTTCTTGCCTCCCCCAGAAGGTGGTGGTGTTTCTTTTAAGGGACCAGGATCCTAAAATAACAGCTGGTGTTGTCAGGTTTCTTTTGCTGGTCCTAAAAGCTAAGATGGCTTCGCTAAATGTTTAGGGCATATGATGTATTTTGTCTGTTTCATAATAAGAGGCACACTGAATATTTAAGATCAGTAGCTTTATGAGTTTTCTCCAATTGTCAATATGTTTTCGGTGGGATTTGTTATCCGCTGGTTGTCTTATGTATTGTTTTGTTCGTATATGTTTTCTTTTACGATGGCTATTGGCTATGAAATAAACTAAACTAGGACTATGATAAGGAACAGAACAGGAAAACTGTGTCAGAGCCAGGAATTGAATATAGACTTTTTAAATGGCATGCTCGTGTTCTCACCACTGTGCAATCCTGCTGCCCATCTCTCAGAATGAAATAAGCCTTCCTTTCCTGTTATAGGCCAGAAGCAAATTACTAACTGTGTCCAAACAAGGATTTAGAAGCAGGGCAGGACTCGGCACCAGAGGGTTTCCTAGGACTACTCTAGAGAGGTGAGGTTCAGTCGCAATCTTAGCTTTATGGAATCTTAGGCCCTTTTTAAACGTGCGGGATTTCTCCTGTAGTTTAAAACTGCTGGCGAGGGGAAGGTTAGACACTCCTCCATGGACCGGAAGTTGGCCAGGCGCCTTTAGAAACAGCAGCGCCAGGTGATTTTCGGGTGTTTTGAGACACGGACTAGGTAAGACCCTGATAGCCAAGGTCTTACCTAGGCCATGTTTCAAAACACCCAGGAGTTGCCTGGTGCTGCTGTTTCCAATGACGTCCGGGCGACTTCTGGTTCATGGAGGAGCGTTGAACCGCACCCCCCCCCCCACACACAAGGGGGTTTCCCCAAGCTGCAGTTTTAAACTGAGGGAGAAATTCTGCATGTTTAAAGAGGCACTTAGAATTTAAACGACCCTTGAGTGTCATCTAGTCCAACCCTCTGCTTTGATGCAGGCCATTGACAACATTCCTGAGAAGTGGTTGTCCAACTTCTGCTTGAAAACCTCGTGACGGAGACTCTACGATCTCCCTAGGCAACTTGTTCCATTGCTAAACAGTGCTTATTGCCAGGAAAGTTTTCCTGATATTTAACCAAAATCTACTACTTCTAATTTGAGTCCATTATTTTTAGTCTTCTTCTGTGCAGCAATGGAGAACAGGTCTTGTGATATCTGAAGACTGCTATCTTCTACTGTTGTTTCTTTTGTTGACTTGGCTATTCAGTTGGCCCTGAATGAAAGAAACCCCCAAGGAGAACAGCCTGAAGCTGCGTTGAGCTGTTGGAAGCTGGCAGACACAGCCCACCTGTCTATGGAGGAAAACAAACAAGCCAAAAAGACGCTATGTATATTTCTTGTATAATTGTAGAATGTATGAATGCTATTGAATTAAGAAGCAGACTAGGTTTTTCTTCAAGCCACAGAGTTTGAAAATAAAGCCAAAGTAAATCTATGGCAATGGTCTGGCCAGTTCTGAGCCAAAATAGAAAACAGAGGGATTGGGTAGGTCATTGGGGGTTACAATGGGGCCCGATGGAGCCAAATGCAAGATAAACATCAGAGAGGTGCAGAGTCATGGCTAAGCTTTCAGCTGAGAGCTTTGCCACAGTCTTTAACCGATTTGGGATCCAACTTTGCACAAGCAGGAAAAACCTCAGCAGTGACAAATATGGTCACTGTGAGTGCTGAGGAATAATGCCAGAACAGGCTGATTGGTGCATTCCCATTCATGGAGACAGAGCCAGGGATTCAATCTCTCATTGGTTTGCTCTGTTTGTGTCATTCAAGGAGAGCTTTGGACTAGAGCTGAAATGAATCCCTGTAAAACAGGGAGATCCGTTGAAATTGCAACGGGAACTGATCATTACAAGATTAGTGGTTGAATGGTCTTCCCATGCACCGATTTATCACTTTTCAACCCGGTTTCCCGACTTCTGGTAGTAATTTTTGGATTTTCCATCCCAGTTTACCATTTTACCAATCGGTACTGATCAGTAAAATGACAGATCAGTGACTTGGTAATGGCAATATCTGGCATTTAGGGGTAACTGGATGCCTGATCAGTACTTGGTAGGGTGTACAGCAGTCACATAGTTTATTTTCATTTACAAAAATCCCTATGTTTTCAGGGGTATTCATAAAGCAAATAGTTCATTTTTGTGGGGTTTTTTGGTTATTTTTATGAAAAAAAATTAAAAATAAAATACATTTTTTTAAAAATGCTGCGCATGCTGAAGCCTTTTCCCAAAATGGTGCTCGCTGCTTCGGTGCCATTTTGGAAAAGGGAAGCCTGTCTGCGCATTCACAAAATGGCTGCCACGCATGCATGGACTGGCTGCTCTTTTCCAAAAGGGCACCAACACTGCTAGTGGGAAACAGCACACATGCACAGAATGGCCCTGGTGGCCATTTTGCAGATGCACTTAAAAAAAAAAAAATAGTAATGAAAACAGATGCTTTTTTCTTCATTTTTATTATTATTATTAGCAAGCATTTATATAGCGCAAGCAACGTACCTGAAGTGTTACAAAGTAATGGAACAGACATGGTCCCTGCCCGAGGGCTTACAATCTGAGAGACAGGGGGTGGTGTGGGGGTTATCTGTTTTTGTTACCATGGCCCGTTGTTTTCGTATTTTAATTGCTGCGCAGTGCCAGGCACACTGCTGGCGCTATATAAATAAAATAATAATAATAATTTTAGTAATTAAACAAAACAAAAAACAAACTGCACACCCCTAGTCTAAGCCCCACATATCTGAGAGACCGCCTGTCCTTCCATGCCCCATTGTGGCCCCTGAAATCGGCCAGGAGCACCTCCGTGTGGGACCTCTCTGTTAGTCTTGTTCATACGACACGGGCTTGCAGAGAGGCGTTCTCAGTTGCTGCCCCGATGTTATGAAACTCCCTCCCCCCCGGAGGTTTGTAAAAGCCTGAGACTGATGATGCAAGGCCTTTTTCTTTGTAAAGGCATTTGGCGGGCAGGGATAGGGGATAGAGGGTTTGGTGGGTGGGTTTGCGGAAGGGCTGCATGGGGGGGCTGGATGTGGGAAACGAGAGGCTGGTATTGGGTGGGCTTTGGGGGTTGTTTTTGTCTTTTATTGTTTTTATGGACTTTTTCATATGTTGTTATATATGTTTCATATGTTTATTTGTAAGCCTCTCTGGGTCTTTTTAAAGGAAGGGCGGGATAAAAATTTAAATAAATAAGTACTACTCGGGTAGCCCGTTGAGCACCTGATGCGGTACTTGAAATTGTGGGTATTACCCAGGTATAACAAACGAGCAACCTGTTTCAGCTCTACTTCTCGCAGAGGAGATTCCTCTCCCTGAATTGCCTCCAGTTACAAATACTCTGGAAAATTAACTGGCTCACAAAATGTGAAATCTCTAAACACAAAAACAAGGCCTCGTCGAACATTCTTCTTTTTCACCGTTACCACCACACGAAAGGAAGCAAGTGGGTAAGTGTAAGAACTGAAGGAGATTGATCGTTTCAGGAACAGAGTGCACGGAGAGTGACTGTAGGCGGAATTACAGCTCGGGACGTGTGCCCCATGAATTTTCTCCCGAGACAGATCCAGAGTCATAAAGGCGGGTTTTATGGATTAAGGGGGCCCATCCTCCCCCACAAGGTTTAGCCCAAAGTGACAGGTTCAGAAATGGATGAGTGAGCCAGTGTGCTGTAGTGAAGAAGATTCTGGACTTGGACCTGGGAGACCAGGGTTCAAATCTCACCTTACCCAATGAACTCACTGGGTGGCCCTAGGGGAAGTCACAACCTCTCAGCCTCAGTTCCCCATCTGTAAAATGGGAATGTGTGTCTGTCTGTCTGTCTTTCCCTGTGTGTTCGCCTCATCCTTGTCCATCTTAGATTGTAAGCCCACCGGGCAGGGACCTGTCTCTGAAAATCTGTGACTGTAAAGCGCTGTGTATGCTTAGTAGTGCTGTAGAAATGACATAAATAGTAGTATGACAATCTTTTAGATTAAAACAGGGAGGCAACTTTATTCTTGCTGGCCAGAGCACAACCCAATTTAGGGCACAACTGTCCATCATGAAAGTCAATCGCAAAACTCCTATTGACTTTAATGGTGGAGATTACCCTGTGAGCTAAGCTGCTTTCATACTATTTGCCAGAATGGGGGCAGCTGCCCTTTCAATATATACGGGCAAGGACTTGTGTTCACTGCATTTGCCCCATTGGCAGCAAAGGAGAAAACACAGTGAAAACAATCCCTGTACATGGATATTTCTGCCTTTTATTCACTTTTTGTCTGGGATCACATCCATGCATCCCAAAGTATGCTGGGCTACATCAACGAGTGCCGACTAAAAACCTGATACCAGAATACAGTGCCCCAAATTTAAAAAGCATGATAAACTCAAACCACCTTTGAATAAAACAGGAATAGTTATACTACAGCCCCCTAAAAAAACCTGTGGGTTGGAATTCCAAGTTCGATCACATCATCTGTTGATGGGGTGGCCATCCTGACCGATTATATGTGATGTACTCTGCACATCTTTGTTGCTGTTTGGGGTAAGGGACTCCTATGCAAGTCTGAAAATGGGGTCATGCTGGCAAATCTTTGAGACTTCCTCCTCCCGTGCTGTACACAAATTAGACTGCCGCTGCACTTGTGGGATTTTCACAGCCCAGAATTCAGAGAATGCTGCCAAGTTCTCACAAGCACTTTGAAGGGTATGGAATTGTGCCTGCTCTCAGGAGAAAGTGCAGAGCTCGCTTGCTACAGACAGACAGACAAGTATTATCTATCTATATAATTTTTACCGACACTAAGATGTCACTAAGATTGTGATTTTTACCTGACTTAAGATGGTGTCTTTTTGTCCCGTTATATAAGCTGAAAAAATAAGGCCATCCTAAGAGTCACATATTAAGAAAAACACCCCAGATTGGGTCAATCCCCAGCCCTGCTGTGAGGTATGATAGGATAATGTAGTTTCAGATGCATTTTGTCCTACGGGTCTTGCCCCGTAACAGAAATCATCCCCTATTACACCCACCAGTGGCCACCGGTATTCCACCAAAAATGGGCTCTATTTCAAATCATTTGTGTTCTTGTTCTGTAGCTTGACGAGTTTGAGGTCTGATCTTAAATTCAAGCTTGTCCTCATTTTGGGTAAATACAGCAAGATGTCTGGTGTTGTTTTTATAATTTAAATCAGGGACGGGGAACCACAGGCCCGGGGGCCAAATGTGACTAACAGCAGGTTTTTACATAGCTCCTTTCAAGTGCCTGGATCTGGCCGCTGAATCAAGTTTCTACTCCCAAGCACTGAAAAAATGAGCTCAGGATAAGGGAACAGAGATGAGGACATCTCACAAGAACAGGGAGTAGATCCAGGGCACAGATCCAGGATCTGGACCCTCCTTTTCTTGTGTGCGTCCCATACCCCCCCCCCCCCCAACGCAACTTCTATGTGGCCCTAGGAGCATGTACTACTTTTTCAAGAGGCCCCTGGGAAGGAAAAGGTTCCCCACCCCTCATCTAAATGCTCACTTGGAAAGAGCTTGTTTTTAGGAAAACTCCCTGTCATGAAAACGAATTCTGACAACAAACAACATCGTTTCGTAAGAAGCCCAGTAGGAAAAAATACAAGTGCAGAGATCAAGATAAAAACTAGGATTGATATATTTAATTTTTTTTTAGCGTTTTAAGATATGCAAGACATTCTCTGCAATCGCTTTAAATAAAAACACTGTAAAAAAAAAAAAGCCAAGGACCCAATTAAAAAAAAGAAATTATTCTAATTTCAGACACCAAGGAAAAACAACAGGTAAACAACCTCACACATCTAAGATGCACTGGATGAATTATAGAACATCAGCCACCCACAGCACTGACCCTGTGAGTTCTGTAAGATTCAAATTAAATGCCCGCAATTCTCAGCCACACCAAAATTGCTAAGATGCAGTGAGTCACGGGCATCGTCACTTTCTCAGCTCAAAATCAGAACAATAACATTTTATTAAATGAGCCGTCCTTTTACTAGCCTTCCAAAGATGAAAAATCCATCCCTTCAGCAGAGCTGGAGTGTTGCAAACACAACATGCCACATTTTATTACTTGACAAGGATTTTGTGATTGATAAAGTTCTGCTGAGCATTGTCTCCCAAGACAAAAGAAATGCCAAAAATGATACACTGCTGGCAAAGCTTGTGGCGATGTCCATCTGTAGGCTGGGTAATGCTTTCTGTTACAACAGAGACAAAGGCCGCTTTTAGACGTGCGGTGCTGCAGTTCGCGTCGGCGGCGCGCATATTTTGAAACTTCCGCCTGGTCTAATTAGACGAGACGGAAGTGGCTTAATATGCGCATTTTACGGCGGTGGCGCATTTTTTTAGGTGCGCGAATTAAATACCTCTCAATCGAGGTATTTAATTCACGCACTTAAAAAATGCACCGCACGTCTAAAAGCGGCCAAAGTAGTTGAGATGATCTCATTTACTGGACCAACTACTGCTGGTGAGAGTATGCAAGCATTCCGAAAACCAGGATCCTTCTGCAGGAACAAGTCAGAAAAGGCTGAGGAAGGGCCTTATGATCCAGAGACTTGGACACTCTTACCAACAGAAGTTGGTTCAATAAATAAGATCATCTGAACTACTTTGTCATCATCTCTTACACACTTGGGACCAACATGGCAACCATCCCTTCCCCCTAGTTCTAGACTTTCTGTTATGAAAGATTCTTGCAACTGTGGCCCCAATCCAAGGTGTGTGCATGCACGGACCAAAGCTACCCTTACATGTGCAAACACAGTGTACAGGTGCATGGTTCCCCAGGCAAAATCCCCAGCCTCCTGACCGCACCATTACCCAAAGGGGTGTCAGGGCTTCAGTGGTGGATGTGGGTGGCGGCACAGTTGAGAGGTGGGGGACTTTGCCTGGGGCATCATTTGTGCAGCGTGCGCACCCAAGGGTAGCTTTGCTCTGTGCACGTGCACAATGTCCCCGTGGGACCTTGAATCAGTACCTTTGTTTGCAGCAAGCCTTTGAGTTTCACCAGCAAGGAACCCATTAGGCTAGGACAGACCATTTATTTCTCCTATAAAATTCCACTTGGGCATAAACAAGTCATAAATGGTTTTAAATGGTCATTTCTTTCCTCTCCCCTTACATTCCACAGCATGACAAAAACCATCACGGACAACGATCAGTCTAAAGAGACGGATCTAGATGGGATCCAAGCATCCTCGTCAGAGAACATGCTTTACTGGGAAGGGACACCTGTGAGCTACTGGAATAATGGTGGGGAGGCAAAGCAGGGGAGCTATGACCCAGGTCTCCTTTATCACTTCCCCAAATTTGGCACAGGACCTCTGAAATTCATTACCCATATGGGAAGCGAGCATTGAGACAGAACTCCCTATTTCCATGGGAGAATGGAGAAAAAGTAGTTCATATGATCTCTTTTATTGCAATTTCTGTTGGTGAGAATATGCAAGCTTTGAGGCCATGCAGGGCCCTTCCTCAGGCATGTAGTGTAGCCAGTCAGAAATATATAAACTGAGCAAAAGTCAGACAGGAGGAGGCAAGAACAAGGTAAGACAAGGTCATTGGGGCAGGGGGTTAGATAGGGAAAAAAGAGAAAGAGAGAGAGACCAGACATTTTAAAATATGCCTGATGAAGGGCCCTGTGTAAGCTGAAAGTTTGCATATTCTCACCAACAGATGGTCCAATAAAAGGCAACATTTCAGCTACTTTGTCTCCATCACTTACATTTGGGACCAACGTGGAAGCCACACTCCCTCTCTAGATTGCATGGGAGGATGGGGAGAAGAAACCTGAGACAGACAGGATTTGCTCCAGTCCCTCTGCTCCCCAATCACAGCACTTATACTCAAGACATAAGTGGTATGTCCCCTTTGAGTTAGCAGCCTTCTCCTGTTGTCCAGGTAGCGTGCTGTAGTTCTGCCTTACAGGTTTAAAGGTTCAGGGGGCAAATCTTGCTGGAGATGCTGTACTAAAATTCACAGACAAAAGAATACATCCTCTAAGACGACCCTACAAAATTACATTTAACATCCCAATATTTGTTTCCTGCAGGAGTCTTTTCTGACTTAAAAGTAGGTCACAGAAAACTAGGACTCCCGACCCATCAATATGTTTGTCTCTGTGACTCTTCAGCAGTAATTTTTCTTCACTCAGAGCCGTATTACAATGGCTGATTCATAAGGGAGGGCTGGCAAGTTTATTTATTTATTTATTCAGCTAGCTGGATTTTTTTCCTGCCATTCCACAAAGGCTCGGGGCGACTGAGATCATCATAAAAATATACATATAAAATACAGAGAGAATAAAACTCATGAAACCACAGAGAAATACTCATAAAACCTCTTAAATCCTAACCCTGCCTGTTAAACGACTGGCCAAATAAATAGGTCTTGCATTGCCTCCAGAAGATGCTAGGGTTTTGGCGAACCTCTAAGGAAAGGGAGTTGCAGAGCTGTGGAGCAACCACGGAGACTGTCCCTCTGTGTTCCTGTCTCATACAGACCTGGTGCAATGATGGAAATTGAAAGACAGCACTCTCAGCTGAACTTAGAGGCCATGAGGGGGCATAAAGGAGGAAGTGGCCCTTTAGATATAGAATCATAGTTAGAGGCCATCTAGTCCAACCTCCTGCTCAATGCATGGGCCCATGTAGTGCCCATGTTACTGGGGTTCTCAATGAAGGCAGACAGGAGATTCTGAAAGACATTGGGCCTGATCCCATGGCCTGTGGATCCCACACGCACGGCACAGAAACCACACACATCTCTACTGACAGAATATCGTGCACGCACGAGCGGGGTTCATGAGATCAGGCCTACCGTGCGAATTATGCCTACAATCCCAGAGGCACTTGCATGCCCTACTAAAGCCAAGGCAACTAACGCTTTTAGGAAGTTAAATTCCTCCCTGAATCAGAAGCCAGTAATTGACTGTTTTATGACGCTTTTGAAGTGCAAAGTATTTTATAACCCTCCATTTTCAGCGATGGGCATGTTATCTCATTGGCATTTCAATGGCTCTCTTTCTCACTTAATTATTTATTTTAGAATTTTATACCCCGCCCCTTCTGCAAAGCAGTTCGGGGTGGCTTACACTTTAAAACAAGCCAAAAAATTATAAACATAAAACAACCCCCCTCCCTAGCCCTCAACCCCCCCCATCCTATCCTCCCTCCCTCCCTCATCCGTCCCCTGCACCAAATGCCTGGCGGAACAGTCAGGTTTTACAAGCCCGATGAAAAGTCAGCAGGTTCTGAAAAGTCACTTGGTTATTATCCTCCTTTTGAAAAAGTTACATGTCCCATTTCTGTTCTTTGCTGCTACTTGTGCCACCGGAAAGCATTTTGGCCCAGAAAGAAAGAACTGCCTGCACTTTGCAATCACAGGATAAAAGTCACTTGGCTATCCCTGAGTAGGAAGGATGGCTACAGGTTGGAAAACTAGCAACCACTCTTAGTTTTGGGGCTCATAAATTTACAGTGATGGATGAGTCGCCTAACCACCAACACAAAACCCTTCAGTCGGTAATAGCACACTCCACGACTCTGTTAAGTAGGCCAGTCAACATTCCAAGCCTCCGAGTGCTATTTGGGAGGAGTGAGAAAACCTTATTTTCCCACTTCAGTGTGCCTCTCAGTTTTCTTGTCATGCAGAGTGAACCTTTCATGCTTAGTACTATTACTAATTTATTAGGTTTTTAAATGTCTAAATGGCTGTGCAGTCCATGGACCACATCTCAGTGCTTTGCCGAGGCACGGAATGCTTTAGGAAAGAAAATGTTTTTTAAAGCAATAAAACCAGATGGAAGAATGCTTTTCTGTACCTGTCTGTTTGCTATGGGGAGAGCAGCCTGTTCTAACCCACTGGGCTTGTGAAGCATGCAACTGCCAGCTGTATATTCTTGTTATAATTAAATGTCCAACCTTGAAAGTGATGACTACATATGAAATAGGTTACTATTCAAATCAATTAAAGGAGATGATGGTTTTCTTTCTATTCAGACATGATGACTGCAGCTCAAATTGTGGCCGAACAGTAGAGTTCTGCCAGTCCCAATCTTTCCCTAATCCCTAGCTGATCGACTGTTTCCGCTCATTGGTTAAATTGTTAGGACTACACGTCCACAGAAGTGTCTGCACTGTATCACTTCAACTAGCAATTTTGTGGCTAGCAGGAAATATAACTGGAATTACACTCACGTTCTGTAGAAGTATCCTGGTACTTGACTCGGTTTTACCGAGTAATCAAGGAATCCTCGATTGAGCAAAGAGGGANACCACAGAAAGCAGGCGGGTCCTCCAGGGGTCCCACATTTTATCTTCCTCCTGGACCTTGCAAATTCTAAGGCTGACCCTGGATGGAAGAGTAGAAAATCTCCTCCTTTGGGCCTGAGGTAGTACATCACCCTCACTTATTCGTGGAAGGCTCTCTGGGTAAACTATACGAGATGCAGGCACCCAATCCACAGAATAAATCTGTCTTGTTGTCTGAATAAAGTTGTCTACTCCGTGACAACCTTGCGATAAACTCCTAACTATTTAGCTCATGCTGGAAAGACTTGTGCATTTACCTCTGAAGGTTCATGTTGTATCTATCCGGAGGCCTGTAACACAGACCCCACCCTTTCCTCCAAATTTAAATTCAGTCTGTTGCTTGACTTTGTGCTCCTAGGGTCATTAAAGTAACTGCCTCTCCGAAAATGAGGCAAGTCCTTAATTTTTATTAATTTCCTATCCTCACCTTCCTCCCATCCACAGGAGTCTCCCCAGGGAAGAGACTGATTCTGTACCCTTTGTATGCTTATACCCTTAAGTAAGGTAAACCAAAATGACTGAAAATAGAACTGAGCCGAAACGGCCCTACTGTCTTTGTGGAATTTTTCTGCACTTTCAGAACGTTGATCGGAATTCTGACTTGGATTTAAGTCATGGCGGAATTCCTATCGAAGTTCCGATGGAATGATTCCACCTCTGATTGCGCATGCTAAAATGGCAACAGTCGTACTGCACGTGCACACAATGGCAGTGCCCTATACTACATCGCCATTTTGGGGCATGCGCAGGATGGCTACTGCCATGTTGTGCAAGTGTAGTTGGAGGTAGAATCATTCTGAGTGTCCCGGTGAACATGGCTTGTATTGTATTTCAGCCCACTTTTTCCCCGATCCATCAAAATGGCCCGATCTGTCAAAAATGGCATCTGAACTGAAATTTCAATTCAGCCCTAATTGAGTATACTTGACTTTATATAAAGATCAGAGGGTTGTATTCCCAGCCAGTCTAGATTGTTTTTGGAAACTGGGACCCAACTCCTGTACTATGTTGTACAGTATTCTAATTAATAAGAGCTTGATAGCACTAAACTCCCGCACCTGACTTATTATTTATTGTTAAATGAAGGCCCTGAACCTTATTTTAATAATTTATATTTATATTATTATTGATGATTTTAAATTGTATTTTATTGTTGGAAGCCACCCCGGGCTGTTCGCAGGAGGGGCGGGGTATAAATGTGTAAAATAAATAAAATAAATATAAATAAAATAAACTCAGCCTATGCTGGAGCCAGGTGGAGGGGACTGTTCTCCAGAATCCCAGAGTTCACATTTCAGTCCTTACTGTCTTGGGCAAGATGGCAGCTATTAGCTCCGTTGTACTCTTGAGAGTTCTCTCAGCATACTAGAGAACCAGAGTCCATCAGATA
>QEPC01000676.1:365899-381374 GCA_003113815.1 Sphenodon punctatus
AAAAATTACGATAAGACACCGTAATGTTTGCACGCAGCTGCAAACTCCCTACCCCCCTGACACATACACAGGTTTGGGATGAGGTGAAGACCCGATGGAAGAATAAAGAATTTGGTAACGGCTGCCCAATAAGGCACTGCCTTACCCATTATTGCAAGAAGAGCAGTGAGAGGTAGGAATAAACTGTATTCTGTGCATCACCCCGGAGAGCACTGGCTCCAAAGGTAGCTTTTATTGACCCATCCTTAAAGAGTCGATTTGAAAGACCAATTAAACTTGCAATGAATCAGGACTGAATTTGGGACAGCTCCTTTCCATAAAGACACTGTGTGTCTGCAGCCACATTTAGCACCAGTTGTGGACATGGGCACCGTCAGAATCATAGGCAGTTGGTGCCATGTTGGAAAGGAGATCTCCTCTCCACATTCTCCATGTGGCCCCATTCCCTGAGGAGCATCGTGACATCACAATGCTCCAAAGGGGGGCGATGTAAGGGGTGGGGAGTTACTTTGTCCTACTCTTTTTTGATGGGGCCCTGCTCCCTTAGGACACATCATGATGGGGTTATTGTTGTTTTTTTGAGGGGAGGGGGGAGGAGAAGCAGTCAAAGCTAGACTCAGGTCCACTGCTCTTGAGGTCCTAGATAGGCTGTTTCTTTGGGGCCCTCTCCCCACCAACGATTCTCACTCCCTGGAATGGCGGTTTCCTGGGGCCACTCCTCTCACTTTTGGTAAGTCACTGATTCCTAAATCCCACCTGCCAGAGGGGTGTGCGCACATTTGTATAGGAGAGAGAGAGAGTCTGTGTGTGCATGTGTGGGAAAGCCTGTGGATGCACAGTATGAAAATGTATGAGACTAGGGTGTTTTTTTAAGCAAACATCAGACTGCCAATTGTTAAACAGGCAGGGTAATGGGGGGCCCTGGCATTTTACCCTGGACCTCACAAATTCTAAGGCCAGTAATGGGAGCAGTCAAAGTGGGAAGGGGGGGGGAGAGGGAATGCCCCTCTTTACTCGTCCCTCAACACCCATGGCTGTGGAGTACTAACGAGTCAAACTGAGCTCCTTCCCTTTGACCTCTAACCCCCCCCCACCCACCTTTGACCTTCTCAAAATGGTGGCAATACTATCCACTTGTTCAGCTTCCAGGAAATCCAAAGGCCAGCAAAGAGAAGGGGTTTGGAACCCTACAAAAAAATAAAAAATAGAGCCCTACAACATTAGAGGACATTTCCCCTCCATCCCTCACCGTTTTTACATCCACAATATCTTGGAAGGATGGAATGAGATTGAAAAGCCTCACCCGTTTCCTCAGGTTGCAGGTGAGTGTCAGGTTCCTCGAGAAGGAGTTGGCAAAAGCTGTATAAAAGTCCAAGACTTTCAGCAAGGCCTCCCGTTTGATGATATGCAAGTCGCAGTACGTCAGTGCTCGCACGTTGGCACAGGCGTGAGCCAAGGTCGTCTCCTTCCAGAAGATATCGCCAAACACATCGCCTTTACCTGGAAAGCAGCAAGAAAGTCTTATTAAAAACTGCTGCATATACCGTAGTCACACAGGAACGGAAGCACCAGGATGATGCGTCAGAGGAATGGTCAGAATCCCGCGTAGGCCTGAAACAGAGTCTGTGGATGAATTCCATCTCTGACAGGTTTACCTGGTCTGATCGAGGTCTGATGAAACAGAGACTAGCTCCACTCCTGGCCCCACTCCATCAGAACTTCATTTCAGCTGTCCCAGGCCATCCATCTGTGCCACTTTGCATACATGCAATAAGCAAACTTTTGTGTATGGGAAACAGCAAAGCATGCTTTTTTGCGCACGCACAAAGGACAAAATGCATGTGTGCGCGTGTAAATAGCTAAAATACACTTGGACATTTTGCACAGGTCCAAATATGTATTTTAGCTATCTGTAAAAAAGTATTTTGCTTATTCCATGTGCACAACATGGCACAGGGCACGGACTGAAGAGCCGGAGTAAACTTTTGGAACGGATACGTGGAGATCCGCCATGGTATAAGAAACACGTCGGATCTCTGTGCCTTGTAAATGTAAGTAGTATGATACTGAGTCTGTCCTTCAAGCCCAGCATTGTGTCTCTGACGGTGGCCAATCTCGGTTGCTTGGGAGAAGTACCCAAAAGGTCATAATCCATTCCCTGTGTTCACTACAAGCTCCTAACAGTCGGAGGTTATGTCCCTCAAACCTACTTGGCTAATAGCCGCTAATGGACCTGCCCACCAAGAACTTAACCCATCCCTTTTTCAAGCCAGCTAAACTACGGGCCTCGACCACATCCTCTGGCAACCAATTCCACAAGCTAATGCTGCACTGAGTGAAAAAAATACTTTCTTTTATTCATTTTAAATTTGCTGCCCTGTTTTGAAACCATGGAGAATATCTGCAGATAAAAAAGGGCCGATCCATTTCAGCTATACTCTTGTGGTCAATACCAGGTGCACAATTTCCAACAGTCCCTACTTACTAGGGACAGTCCCTCTCTGGGTGCAGAATCCCACTGTCCCTCATTTAGGGGTCAAAGTGTCTCTTTCAGAGGCTGGTATTCAAGCCTCCTGGTTGCCTCCGAGGACAAGCTCTTGAGAGGACAATGAGGCCATGATCCTTGTTCCTCGATACTTGCTCTCTGATTTTTTATTTTGATTCTTGATTTCTGATCTTTGACCCTTAGATCTGTGGTCTTTGTTGTATGATCTTTGTCCCTTATTATATTTTGATTTCTGCCTTTAGAATTGCGGATTCTTTCATTTTTATTTTGGACCTTGTTCAAATTTAGGGTTTTTATGTAATCAGTGGTATTGAAGAATTTTTCTTAACTTGGATTTAATCGACTCTGTAATTGATAAATTGTCATCTTTGTGTATTAGGGCCGATGGCCGTATAAATAAAAACATAAGAACATAAGTAGTGCCATACTGAGTCAGATCAATGGTTCATCAAGCCTGGCATCCTGTCCTCCGACAGTGGCCAATCTCGATCGCATTGGGAGAAGAACCAACAGTCACAATGAGCAATCCATTCCCCCTTGTTCACTCCCAGCTGCCGACAGTAAGAAGTTCATCCCATAAGCTACTTGGTTAACAGTCATTAATGGACTTATTCTCTAGGAACTTATCCAGTCCTTTTTTAAACCCAGCTATACTACTGGCCTCGACAACGTCTTCTGGCAACAAATTCCATAAGTGAATTATGCATTGAGTGAAAAAGTACTTCCTTTTATTTGTTTTAAATCTGCCGGCAGCTAGTTCTATGGAGTGTCCCCTAGTTCTAGTACTATTTGAGAGGGTAAATAGCCGTTCCCTATCTAGTCGTTCCACACCACTCAAGATTTTATAAACCTCTGTCATGTCCCCTCTCAGTCTTCTCTTCTCTAAGCTGAAGAGACCCAGTTTGTCAAGCCTCTCTTTGTACAGAAGCTGTTCCATACCCTTTATCATTCTCGTTGCCCTTCTCTGTACCTTTTCTAGTTCAGCTATGTCTTTTTTGAGATGGGGCGACCAGAACTGCACACAATATTCCAGGTGCGGTCGCACCATTGATTTGTATAGAGGCATTATGACATCCTCAGTTTTATTCTCTATCCCCTTCCGAATAATTCCTAACATTCTGTTTGCTTTTTTGACTGCTGCTGCGCACTGCGCTGTGGATTTCATTGTATTGTCCACAACCACCCCCAGATCCTTTTCCTGAGTGGTAACTCCTAGCTTAGTACCCAGCATTGTGTACTCATAATTTGCATTATTTTTCCCAATGTGCATCACTTTGCACTTGTCCACATTAAATCTCATCTGCCATTTAGATGCCCAGGCACCCAGTCTTGTAAGATCTTGCTGCAGTTCCACACAGTCTGCTCCTTCGTGTTCTGACTACTCTGAATAACTTGGTGTCGTATGCAAATTTGATCACCTCACTCTTAACATCCTTTTCCAAATTATTAACAAATACATTAAACAGCACCGGTCCCAATACAGATCCCTGAGGCACACCACTTTTTACATCTCTCCATTGTGAAAACTGACCATTCAGTCCTCCTCTTTGCTTTCTATCCTTTAACCAGTTGCCGATCCATAGTAAGACACTACCTCCTAGCGCGTGACTTTTTATTTACTTATTTATTTAACCATTTTTCTACCCCGCCCCCTTCTGCTCACACAGCAGCACAGGGCAGCTTACAAGGTGCATGATTAACAAACATAATATAATAAAAATAACAAACACATAAAATATCATTAAAAACATTAAAATGCTAAAAATAAACTAAAAGGGCAGAGTCCCCCGCCCCCCCCTCCTTCTGCAAAGACCCGGTCTTACACTGTCTTCGGGAAGAGGGGCAGTCCGGGGCCAGGTGAGCCTCCATCGGGAGGGAATTCCACAGCTCAGGAGCAGCCACTGAGAATGCCCTCCCCATCGTTGCCACCCAGGCAACCTGGGGGACTTAGAGTCATGCATCCCTGGCCAACCGCAGGGGCCGCAATGCAATCCAGGGCCTGAGGCGGTCCCACAGGTAAGCCGAACCCAGGCCTTTTAGAGCTTTATAGGTCATTACCAACACCTTGAATTGGGCCCGGAAGATAACAGGCAGACAGTGCAGAGAATGGAACACTGGTGTAATGTGCTCGCAGCAACCTGTCCCCGTTAAGAGACGGGCCACCGCATTCTGCACCAGCTGCGACCTCCGTCCCGTCCCCAAGGGCAGCCCCACATAGAGTGCGTTACAATAGTCTAGTCTAGTGGTGATAAAGGCATGGATGATGGTGGCCAGATCCGAGTCTGAAACATACGGCTGCAGCCGTCGCACCAGATGTAACTGGCGAAATGCTCCCCTCGCCGTAGCCTCCACCTGGAGATCCAGGCAGAGCTGTGAGTCGAGGAGCACCCCCAGACTATGGACCTGTGTGATTCCACACCCCCTCCTCACCTGCCCTCCCCACCATCACCACCTCCGCCTTGTCGGGATTCAACTTCAGACGGCTCGCCCTCATCCACAGCTGCCAAGCACTGGGTGAGCACAAAGACTACCTGGTCTGGGTCTACAGAAAACGAGAGGTAGGAGTCGTGGGTCATCGGCGTAGTGATGACAACACACGCCAAACCCTCTCACACTGTCACCCAAAGGCTGCATTTTAATGGGACTTTTTAATTTAGTAGTAAATAAATTACTACTACTTGAGAGGACAATGGGGAGATGGTGGAGTGACAAGAAACTAATTGGAATGAGAAGGAGGAGAGCATCTGTGCTGCTTTATGCACTTGGACTCTTGGGAGGAGCAAGTGTGTGTGTAAGGAGGGTGGAGTTTCTTGGCCGAGAGGGGGGGAGCCTGTCTCCCTCTTTGGCTGCTCAGACCGTTACGAGGTATGCCATAGCAGTCTCTGTGATTTCATTAGCCCTGATTAGAGTGGGGCCTTTTCTGGAGTAAGTGGTTTTGAAGATTGAGGCCCTAGTTTATAGGCGATACAAGTTTAGCACTTTGGGTTTTGGAAAACAATGAAAAATTAGTACAACAAAAAATGATCGTACAAGAGAAGTGTCAGTTTGATTGAGGTATCTATGCATTCTACAAGGCTTTGCAGATGGAAATCATACTCCAGAACTAGAAATCTGATCCTACTTCAGGGTCTCTCTCTGCTGTTTTCATTTCCCCTTCAAACTTGTGGATGTCCAAGAGAAAATTTCTTCAGATCAAAAATTAAAAATATATGACTTTCTTCCAAGCTTTAGAAAGTTCATGGGGATCAGAGATTACATGGGTATTTTTTCTTTTTGTTAAAATAATTTGTTCAAAAGACTCCAAATTCTTCTTGGAAGTATCACCGACTTGGACAGATATTTCACATCTAGCGTTTTTCGGGTTTATAATATACGTGAACGAACGTATTAATCTTGAGATGCTTTTTACAAAGATGTGTAAAATGTACATCTGTTTTGTGCAAAACAGAACCTATCATTTCACTTTACAACATTAAAAAAAAAAAAAGGAATGATTTGAGCAAGGTGCCTTCTTTACTCTTTTTGGATAAACACAGGGCCAGCCTTAGGGCAAAGATAAAACATGGGGTGCCTGATAGCCCTTCCCCTGTGGCCCTGCCCATTTGAGGACACCATCTGAGGGGTCCTAAAGGCAGTTATGTTTGGGGGCCCACTGGCAAGGAATGGAAACCACCATCCTGCCCTGTTGAAAACGGGAGCCACTGAAAGAGTAGGGCTCTGGGCGATTTCCTCACACCTCCCTGTGGTAAGGCCAGCCCAGGATAAACATGATCTCGAAAGCATGGATCTTTTTTCTAATATAGTACACTACAGCCTCATTATATCGCTGTATTTGAGAGCTATGCCTTGCACCATGTTACAACCAATTCTTTGTAAATTCAATTTTTTGGCTGGAAATCTATTTGTGGTGTAGCATGCTGGCAGCCGAGCCTCACCCCAGACAGTCGATCTTTTGGCACAATGATACATGTTATAATGAGGTTGCACTGCAATTAGTACTTTAATGAGGTAAATCTGATCCCAAGTTCTAGAAGGGTTTAAGGAGTTCCTATAAAACCCACCAATTACTTTCTCTGAGCAGTTCCCATCAGAGCCACCCCGACCCTTTTGGGAAGGGCAGGGTAGAAATCTTAATAATAAATAAAAATAAATAAAATCATCAGTGGAGCAAGTGCAAGGAAGGAGGGGGAAACAGGTCCACCAAATGGCTACGCATAAGACACATTCAATTTTCTTTTTAGGTACAGCATTCTATAGTCTGCTTCCTTGAAGACTAACTACCATTTTTAAAGGACGGTTTTAGTTTTGTTTTTTAATCCTTGTAACTTGTATTCTTGTAAACCGTAACAATGCCCGTGTACAGCAACTATAGATCAGTAACAATGTATCTGATAAAGCAGACCTACTTGTTCCATGGGAGCTAAGATTATTTCCATTTAAAGGACTGTACTTTGCATATTGTTAATCAGCAAAACTTTGGAGCCTTGGGAAATTTGTGTTTTGTTTTTTTTTAAATTAGGAATCAAAAGTTGTTGAGTTTTATCCAGGTTTGATTTTATAGATCTTGGAATTATCTCTTGAAATCAGATTTATAAACGTGCTCTTCATGTGTCTTGTTTTCAAAAGGTTTTAAGGATTTCATTTAATAAACATAATATGATAGGAAATGTATAATCCATTTTATGCAGTTGGCATAATGAAATAGCACAAGGGACAAGCATTTTGCAGAGAATGTCCTACTAGTGTATCACTTACTATAATCTACTATTTCTAAACGTCTCTGCCATTAAGTACCCGTGTCCATACACACAGTTTAAAATGCTGTGATTTAAACACACCCGCACACACACACACACACACACACACACACACACACACACAGTGTACATGGTTATATCATATCCTGAAAGCAGGCCACTTTTTGAGATACACACACAGTTGCCTAATTTATTTATTTTTTCTCTGTAATAACATGCATTGGAATAATCCGAGTTCAGCTTTAAGCAACCACAGCCTGCTGTTAGGGGTGCAGAGACAACTCAGCAATGCTGGCTTGTACATTTTCTTGAAGCCATGCAAGATGAATGCTGCTTTGCTTGCTAAATTTAAGGTAATAGCACCCTGCAAATCACAAGGCGAGAGGGCAAAAGCATTTTGAAGTGTGAGCATGCAATGTGCTAAGTGTTAGGCGGCCCTTCTATTAAGGAACCATCCTCCAGAAAAATGAACTATTTTTACTGTTGCAGTTTCAGTGACGTAGGAGGTGCTATTGGGTTTTTGAAAGAATGCCCAAGGCATTACAAATATCTAGATGGGCTTATGTATTCAGGCATCAACAGCCTTGGAAAATCTGTTGCGAGCAGAGGTGGGGACTTCAAATAGAGGCATATTTTGAGGCTGCCCCATAAGGCTAACTAGAGCATACCTCACAACAGTCCCTACCTAGAAGGGACAGTTCCTCTTTGGGTGCTGAATCCCACTGTCCATCTTTCAAGGGGTCAGAAAGAATCCCTCTTACAGGAGAGAGAGTTCACTATTCAAGCCTCAGGCACCGCTTTTCTGGTTGCCTCCCAGGAAAAGCACTCAAGAGGACAATGGGGAGATGATGAAATGACAAGAAACTAAGNCTAGTTAAAACCAGTACGATGTTGCTTTCACACTGCTGTTAAGTGCGGATTTATTGAAAACGGACAGCAAAAAGGTAGGTTTGAGTAGCTTTTCAACACGCATTGCTTTAGTGCGATATTGACTACATTTAATCGAATTTAGGTGTTCAGACAGGCATGAAACATTCGTTTTTTTAAAAAAATCGCACAAATCAGAACGTCTGAATCCCCCCTAAGTGAGATGAGAATCAGGAGAACTTCTGTCCCTCTTTGTGGACTTGGAAGGTTGTGAGGTGTGTGGGCACTAGGGCTGAAACTCTCCCTCGCATTCTCACCAAATCTTGGCAAGAATCGGTTTCTTACCGAGATTTGTGAAAATGAGAACGGGTTGAGAATCGGGTGATTCTCAACCCGTTCTCGTGCTGCCAAAAACCAGCACTGTACATATGCAAAATGGCCGACGCAAGCATTTCTGCGCATGTGTGACCCCCCATCGGCCATTTGCGCATGTGCAGAGCAATTTAAGGGCACGGAGAATCTCGTGAGATTCTCCAGAACCCTCCAAAAACACTCTGCACAAGCGCGAATAGCTGCTGGGGCTGCCCAGGCGCAGAAATGGCCATAGTGGCCATTTTGTGCATGCGCAGAGTGCATTTGAGGTTTTTGAAAATCTCACAAAGATCTCGCGCATTCTCTTGAGAACACACTGGATTCTCGTTTCAGCCCTAGCACGCACTCGTGTCTGAGGGAGCAGAACCAAGGTCGGCCTTTGAATCTGTGGGGCACCTAGTAGCCCTGCTCCCGTCCCTGTTCCCACAGCCTCCACAGGGCCCTAGAGGGGGTCATGTTCAGGGCCCCATTGGGAGAGAGTGGGGGTCGACACATCCTGCCCTGATGAAAATGGAGGGCATTGCAGGGCCCCTGGAAGTAGGGAAAATAGTGGAGCTTAGGATTGTCACCTTGTGGTAAGGTTGGCCCTGGACAAAGTTTATTTATTAAGGGGTGGAGCTTATTGGATGTGGGGAAGGGCTTGTCTCTCTGACAGCTGGAAATGTAGGAAGGTCTGACCTAGAGTGTGCAGGAGGGGAGGAGGCTGCCAGCATTAGAGATGGGGGAGGTGGGGCAGGAGACCCAGGCAGCTGCACTGGTGCTGCTGCAGGGCACCACACTGCCTCTTCAGCTGGGCTGTGCCTGCACGAGTTCCAAAATTATCCCCCAGAAGCAGAGGCTTGTCAAAGCTAAGCAGACACACCCTCGTGCCGACTGATCCGGACTAAGGCAGCCGCTCTAGCCTGGAGGGCCTCCCCACCGTCATCATCAGAGTCGATCCAGCCCCGATGGCGAGGTAAACTCAGACGCTAGAGTAAATTTAAAACTAAAGAACAATTCCCCTGTTTTCATAAGAGAACTCTTTCCTCAATTTTCTGTAATTCCTGTCTAGACACTGAATCACCAACGATGGCGTTTTTGAAGATGGAGAAAAGTAGGAAACCTTCTGAGCCACATTTTCAATCCTGTTATGATCAAAGTGGCCAACCTGCCAATTTGTGTGTGTGACAGAGAGAGACTGCTGTCGATACTCTGACCGCTCCCCCCTTCCACACTCACCTAATCTAAGGACCTTAACGAACTTGGTCTGGGCCAGCAAACAGGGAAACCGGTTAGCTAACTGGAAAATCTGCAGGAGGAAGTTTGGGCAGGTACTAAAGAAAACATTTCTCAGTGAAACGCAAAGAGAAAACCAGGTAACAGGTCACAGATTCCTCAATCTTCCTTCCTTTCTCCCCACAAAAGGCTTAACAAAGAAAAGCAGGAGAAAGAANGGCCCAGACCAGAAGCTGAAGGGATACGTTCCCATCTTCTGCTTTGTGGGGAGTCCATGGCATAGAAGGGGTTGGCTACACAACTATTCAGTTCTACTACACATCCCTTTCCCTGTAACGCTATCTGAGCAATGGGAAAGGAAATGCAGTGGGATCAGGAATTTCTCCATCTGGGAGGCTGTGCAGTAGGAACTGTGGTCTGCGGTGGACAGCTTTGATCTCATGTATCTCATACAGCGTTGCTATGTTGTCAGCTGACAAGGGTATTTAGGCCACATTATTTCCAATGATATGAGCCACTGAACAAAGTTTCCCTCTGTCTTTCCATGAACAGCTTTCACAGGAAAAACTGTGCATGATGAGCACCCTCATTTTTATCACTCTTCAGTGGCTTTCAATTTTAATCAACTAAAGGCTACCTTCCCACATCAGGCCCTTCCTGTCACTTCCTATGTTCCTTTCTCCATCATCTCCCCTTCCTTGTCAATCTTAGATTGTAAGCTCCTCGGGGCAGGAACCTGTCTCTCATTTGCTGATTGTTCAGTGCCGGGTGCTATACAAATACTTTGTAATTACATAAATAATAACAAACAAACAAACAAACAACAGCAACAAAGTTCTAGCAATGTGCCCAATACTGAAGAGTCATTAGAGTCAAGTCCCTGACCACAGGGGGCTTACAATCTAGAATAGACAAGGAAGGGGAGACAAATAGTAGGAGAAATGGAGCTAAGAACAGACATGACGGTGGCTTGCTCTGGACCATTTCTGGCCTGTGACCCACCGGAACATGTGTTTATGCACCACCAGGTGTTGGTCCAAGACTTCCCCGGGGCGGGTAGGCAGCTAGCCCAGCCTGCGTCCTCGGAAAATCTCTGAGGAAGCAGCCCAGGTTAAAGGCACCCACACAGGCCAATGTGGGGTAGCCATGAGTTCAGTCCTGCCTTGGGGCAAAGGCCGTCATGGCTGTGTGTCACGGCGCGTGTGCTTGTCTGTGTGCTGGGAACAGGGCGAGGGCAGCGGTGCCCACCCGCATGTCTGTTGATCTCCCCAGCTTACCCGGGGTGTGCAGGCAGTCAGATGGCTCTCCAGCTGCGGGCACGTTAGTTCAGTGCTCCTCCCCAACCCCCGAGGGGGGCTGCTGTTTCCCGACCCGGGTCAGACCGGAGAGCCGCCACACTGTCCGCTTGTCTGTTTTTACCCAGGGAGACATCCATTAAGTGAAGAAGGTTCAGGTGCATGTGCTTAACCTAGTTACAGCAGAGAAGGGGACCCTGACTGATACAGGACCATCAGTGATCAGTCTGTGTGGATGAGGAGGTGTAGGGAAAGCACGATGAAAGAGGTAGATTTTTAGGAGGAATTTGGAAGGGGAAAGGCTCGCTTACAGGGCTGGCTACTCCTGAAGCAATGCAGTCTGAGTACATTTTAAATAAAGAGAATAAATAAATAAAACGGCTGACAAATCTTTAGTAAACTTAAACGACTAGGAGGAAATTGAGTGATTTACTATTTAATTTACGTTGAATCCGCGCATCACTCTACTGCTAAAATATGAACATGTAAGCAGTTCTTCAACAACTGCTCCCTTCACTGAGGGGCTTTAGGTGACACTTGCTACATCGACAACCAAAACATTTAGGCTGTTGTCATGCAAATGGCTTGGAAGAGCTGCAGCGGAGTACGCACCTTCCAGGCCGTGGAGAGAAAATTATCTTGAATCCACGGCTGCACAACTGAGCCATAAAATACTGACTGCCCACCCGGATGGGTGCTGATAAAATATTGATGATGAAGAAGAATTACTTGCTGCCGAGTCCTGTGTAGCCAGCAGTCCAGAGAGAGACATTATTTACAAATATTTCAGGCTGGTACAAGCTGCTGAATCCAGTGATCTACTTGAACTTTGCAACATGCATGCTGGTCTTTCCAGGACTCAGCCCACGGTGCTTAATGCTGCAAACCCCAAACCATTTACTCGGGAGTAAGTGGTTTGCAACCTAAGGGGGCACGCACAAATATGAAAAATCCAGAGTTTCCTATTTGCAACTGAGAACAGTTTACATTGAATGAAACCTCACGCCTCAGTAACAATTACCCTGCATGTCTTGCCACGCAAACAAGGGCAATTCTTCCTCCTTGTGTCTTCCGCATAACCTGGGATGGAACGTTTCCAATTTTCAGTCAGCTCAGCAGTAGAGCTGAAATGGGGACCTAATTTGGTAATACTCGCATTTTCAAGTACCATGTCGGGTATTTGATGGGCTACCTGATCACCAATCAGGTATCTGGCTACCTGATAAATAAGGGTTTTTGTTTTGTTTTGTTTTTACCAATTTACTCATTTTCCAGTTACTGAACCAAAAAATTGATACGGAAAAAAGAAAAATTAGGACTGGAAGTCATTATTCTGGGACTGGAAGTTGATATTCTGGGACATTCTGGGACTTTGGGTACCCGAATCGGGCTGAAACGGGTACCAATTCACACCTGATATTTTCTAGTCAATTCAGGTACCATTTGAACTCTACTGAGCATAGAGACTTGTATTAAGTGAAGCAGAATACACATTTAGTTCCAGTCACACTGTTTACTTTACCTGTAGGCTCTTTTCCACAATGGCTCACATGTTGGCATGGCAATACGGGTGGCAGAATGGAACTTAATTGACTTGAACTGCTGTATGACTGGACACTGGAATGGGGACCACACACAATAGTCAATCACCAGCACTAACTTCAAAACGTGGGGGGAACGTCTCGTGTGCATGCGGTCTAAGAATTTTATCCATGAACAGTCACTACTGGCAAGTGGAAGAGTTGGCCAACGCTAACCCACCAACAAATGGTTTAGACAAATAACCAGGAAGAAGATTGCAGCATCTGTGAGTCATCCCATTAATCTCAACCAAACAACTCAAGTTAGGTATAGCGTAGGGCTGAAATGAAAATCAAAATTATTCTCACGAGAATCATTACAGAGATCTTGACAAGATCTCGATAGTTCGAGATCTTGCGAGATTCTAAAAAAAATAATTAAAAACGTTCTGCGCATGCACAAAACGGCCACCACAGCTGTTCTGTGGATGCGCGGCCCTTTTCCAACATGGCACAGGCCATGTCAGTGCCATTTTGGAAAAGAGCAGCTGGTCTGCACATGCTCAGAACCGGCTGCCCTTTCCTGAAATGGCACCAACGTGGCCTGCACCATCTTGGAAAAGAGCTGTGGTGGCCATCTGCGCATGCAAAGAGCAGGGTTTTTTTATGTTTCTGAGAATCTCGCAAGAACAGGTTGAGAATCAGCCAATTCTTGACTCGTTTTCAGAAATCTTGTTGAGAACCTGGTTCTTGATGAGATTTTTGAGATTACAGAGAACATGTTTTAGCCCTAGTATAGTGTAATAGGAGTGGGTATAGTATAGGGGTGAAATAAATATTCTTTGCAAATACAGGATTTGAGGTCTTCATATCCATTTAAACAAGGGATGGAGAACCTCAGGCCTGGAGGCCAAAAGGGGTCCATGGCTAGCTTTTATTTGACCCCTTTCCAGTGCGTGCATCTGGTCCCTGGATCCAGTTCCTACCCTCAAGCACTAGAATACTGAGCTCAGGAATGCACTCAAGGGTAAGGGACAGGTCTACGGCAGAGATCCGGACCCTCTTCTTCCTGAGCACACCTTCACCCAGGCCCAACTTCTATGAGACCCTCAGAGCTTACACTAACTTTCAAAGTGGCCCCTGGAAGGGAAAAGATTCCCCATCTCCGATTTAAACAAAGCTAAAACAAAGCAGTGTTCTCTTCCTGTTTTATTTGCAGTTCCGAACATTCATATCAGTTGCTTCATGTTTGGTATTTGGGTTTCGTCCATATTTCGGGGCTCCGTACTTTGTTCATTTCTGCGGCACGTACCGACTACCAAGTTTCTTGTTTAATTTTTTTTTTTTTTTAAATCAAGCTAATCAAACAATTAAATGGAAGTTCCTGTAAATGTTGGATTAGGTTAAATCCAATTTGAAGATTTAATAGAAGCAAATCCTTGAATGTGCTTGGAGAATCAGAAAAGCCTGATTTGTGTCAGCCGTACTTTTAGCACCAATTAAATGTTTTAATGTCAATTAATGTTAATGTCAGTGAGGCTGAGCCAATACCCCGTGGATGCAGCTGTGCGGTTTTGCACAGGCACCAGAGTCTCCGTGCCAGTGGTGCACATGGTTTGCGTGCACGCCACGCATGCTACGCACAGCACTCCACAGGGCATGGGATTAGCCCCACTGCTGACAGTATAAGTCCACAGCACTCTTGCCTTACACTACCTAGAATTCGGACAGCAAAACACCACTGAAAGTCAACATTTTAAATATGACTAAAGGATGAAATCCAGAGCTAGGTAAGTACCAGCAAAACTGGATATAAATCCTATTTTATATAGGATTCTTTGGACAAACGTCTGGAATCCGCTCAAAAATATTAGGTACAAATCAGTACCCAATTTCAACCCAATTTGGGTACTCGATGTCATGGAATTTCTCGAAATGTCCTGGAATGTTGACTTCTCCTCCCAATCTTTTGGTTTTCTATCCCAATTTACTGATCGGTAATCAGATAAAAAAAAATCAGTACCGCAAATTACCAGTTTTGGGAATATCTTGGGAGTCGATATCATTGATCGGGTATACCCTATACCTGACACAGTAATAAAAAATACAGGTGTTACCCACAGATACCAAATCAGGTACTGGTTTCAGCTCCAATGGAGACCTAACACTTCATTTCTAAAACCTGTGCTCTATTAACATGAGAGCTTATTAAACAGCTGAAGCCATCTTGACATCAACAGGAGTTATAATTGCATCAGAATTTCCCCTGTGCAGCTCACTGTTTGTTCGGCCAATTTCTTATTCCTTTCTTCTCACAATATCATAAAACATGAGGATAAATGCAATTTGGGCTGAAAATTGTCATTCCCTCTTTCCAAACGAATTTCTGAAAGCACGAAAAGAGATGTCCCTTGTGCTACGAAGCATAGTCTCTTGCAGCCATGCCTGGTAATATCCAGTTTCCGAACTCTTAGTATCATAACACTGGCGCTAGGGTGTAATAATTCAAGAAATATGGTCCTTAAAACAATACCATACTGCCCCTGTTCAAGAAAGCTTAGTAACTGGCTTCTAGAAAAACAATACATTCAAGTAAACAATAAGACTGTATTGGGAATCTATGTACAGCCCACTCAAAACCTGTGATAGATCAACGTACTTAAATAAAATTTATGGGAATAGATTTCGGGTTAGACGTAGATAAAGCCTTTGATACATGTACTTGCATCCTTTGGGCAACATTGGCAGTATTTATTATTATTATTAACAAACATTTATATAGCGCCAGCAGTGTACCTGGCACTTTACAAAGTAATAAAATAGACACGGTCCCTGCCCCTAGGGCTTACAATCTGAGAGACAGGAGCTGGGGGAGAGACTTAGGAAGGGGAACAGAGGGAGAGACAAGGGGTCTAACATTCATGAAGATGCGAGGTCTCAAGT
>QEPC01000676.1:382723-407395 GCA_003113815.1 Sphenodon punctatus
CAGCAAGTGAGAAGGGACGAAGGCGCTTAGGGGAGCAGGGAAGGCGTGGAAGGGTGAGAGAAGGGACAGAGGAGGAGCGAAGTGCACGGGCTGGAGTATGGAGGGCGATAAGTGCAGAGAGGTAGTGGGGAGCTTGTTGCTCCCCCATCTCTGGTTCCCCAGCTCCCTCTCTCTGGTTCCCCAGTTCGCTATTGCTACCCAGCTCCCTGTTTCTGGCTCCCCCAGCTCCCTGTCCCTTGACCTCGATGATGAGCCATAGGCTTTCTTAGGCCAGCTTGTCTGGTTCTCATGCTGAGCATTCAGTTTCCCTGATATCGGAGAACGGCTGAGAGGTTTTCTTGTTTGATCTGTGGGACATCCCCTACTCCCTTCAACCCTTTCCCCTCCTACCTGTCCTTCTCTTCACCTCCTTCCCTGGCTCTTTGCCCCCCGAGGCTGACAAGTATTCCACAGGGAAAGACAATGGAAAACTTTGTATGCTTAATGCAGATATTTATCGCTGTGTCATTTGGGTTGGACTCACCTATTGTTAGTCAGTCACCAGAAACAACATTTAAAGACAGCGCGCTCTTATTTTTCTGCAGGCAAAATATTCTCTCCCAACACATAGTTTATAAATATTTTAGACTATGTTCTCCTTCCTCTTGTTTGTGGCTGTCCACTTCCTTCACGCCGTATGACACCATGCAGAGAGGAACAGTACACTGATAAAATATATCATAGGAATACAGAGAACTCAGATGAAAAATGTACATAGTAATTTTCTTTGGTTTCTTTTCCTGAACCTTCTCATGCCCCCTCAGGATAGAGAAGAGCATAAGAACACAAGCAATAAGTGCCAGACTGGGTGAGACCAATGGTCCGTTGAACCCAGCATCCTGTCTCTGACAGTGGCCAAACTCGGTCACTTTGAAAAAATACCCAAAAGGTCATAATGCGATGACCTAGTAACTTTCAAAAAGATATCAGTGGTTTTGAAAAAGTACCCAAAAAGTCATCATGGGGTGATCCAGTCCCTCTTGTTCACTCCCAACAGTCAGAGGTTATGTCCCACATCCTATTTGGCTAATAGTCATTAATGGAGCTATCCCCCAAAAAGTTATTTAATGGACCTATACTCTGACCTGTTAATGGTATCCTCCAAGTTATTTTTTAAACCCACCTAGGTTATGGGCCTTGGCAACAAATTCCATAAGTCAATGGTGCATTGAGTGAAAAAAATACTTTCTTTTACTTGTTTTAAATCTGCTGCCAGTTAGTTTCATGGGGGTGCCCCCTAGTTCTAGTACTATTTGTGTGGGTAAAAAACAACTCCCTATATACTTGTTCCACACTGCTCATGATTTGATAAACTTCTATCATATCCTCTCTCAATCATCTGCCCTCTCAGTACATTCCATGTAATCCACCACCATGAAAGTCAAGGCTATTGACTCCAGTCGATCTATAGGATATTTTTCTTTGCCAGGAGTGAAGTCCTGTGTCATTGCAGCAGGCAACACTAATATCTGCCCCTTGCAAGCGGACACCTGATATTCCTTTTCTCTGGACAGGGCTAAGATACCCCTGTCTCATTTGGTGAACAATTCTTCACAGAGAGCAATCCTTCCTGCGTCTACTCCTGACTGGGAAATTTGAGAATCAGCTTCGCAAGGTACCTCAACTTACTTGCAAAGTCTCTCTGATCCTTTGATTGCACGCTCTCCCGAGTTAATTTTGCTGCTGCAAGACATGACAGCACATGGAATAAACGTTAAAGTTATTGGAGCAATTTCAGCCTTATTTTCTTTGATGAAGCAGCTTTGGTTTATCTCACAGCCGAACTTGGAGCAGCAGCTATTAGAACGGCTATGACTTAATTTGGAAGGGAGAGGGCATCCCAGAAAATGAAGGTAACTTAATGGGACCTCCACGTGTTGCTATTAATGAAGCACAGGCTCTGCAGCTGTCAGGTCTCAAGTTGAATTATTTACTACTCTTACATGTTTTTGCAGGTGATTGTGGCACTCGTTTTCGAGGGCTCTAATTACCGAACAACAACAACAAAGTCAAAAGAGTGCAAAGCAAAATAATCGAGTCCTGCTCTTGGCACGAGATGTAGACTCTCATGGACCTTTAAGGGAAGCAAGCTCCAAAAACACAGCCCTTCTGCTGAGAAAATCCTGCCACTAGACACAGAGGCACAAATTCATTACTGTCGTAGCTCTGTTAAAACGAATGAGCTGGGCCTCCCAATGGAGGTCCAAATCTGCACCATTAAAATCAATGGGGGCTGTGCTTCCTATGCATTTCTATGCACTTCTACACAGCTATGTGCTTCTGAGCGTGCTGGATCCACTCCTATTAGCAACATGGTTACGGCAGGAAAAGAGCAAAAAGAAGTGATGCAATACACTGCGTAGCAGTCAAGTGACTTATTCTTTCCTGGACACACAATTGGTCAGACATAGAGCTCCAAGGTTGATCAAGTCCAGCTCCCTCCTTCCTGCAGGATTTGCTATGCCTAGATCATCCCAGACATATGCTCATTCCGCCTCTTCTTAAAAACAGCCATCTGTAGGGGATATTGTAACTGTAGTCATCCGGCATCTAAGCAGAAGGTTGGACGACATGATCCTCAAGGTCCCTTCAAGTTTTAGGATTCGATGACCTCCAATGAAGGAGAATCCACAACTTGGCCAGATAGCCCATTTCATGGGCTGATTGATTTTCAGGGGGAAATTCCTGGGGACAATCTAAATCTCCCTGACATTTGTACCCATTGCCTCTTGTCCTGCCCGCTGCAGCAAGACAGAACGGTTCTCCATTTCCTTTGTAACAGCCTTTCAAACAGTTGTCGACGGCTATCACATCCCAATGCAGCCCTGCAACCTGTATTTCTCATACGTGCCCTCTACATTTTCAGGTCTGACCACCCCATATCCACCACACCTCGGTCATCTTTTCTCCAAGTTGAACGTGCCCAGATTCTTAAACCTCTCCTCATATGATTTCTATTCCAAAGCCTTTATCATCTTTGCTGATCTCCACTGCAACCCTCTCCAAGAGTTCGATGTCCTTCTTAAAATGGGGTGCCCAAAACGGAATGCAGCACTCCAGCTGGGGCTTAATCAGAGAAGATGACACAGAATGAGACAATGAGTGGGTGCTGCCCATCTCACCGCCATGGTGGGTGAGTGGGGGTGCATGCGTGCTCCCATGACCCATGCACCTTCACCCACCGCCCACGTTCGGAGCAATTGGCCAAAATGGCAATTGCTCCATGAGGGGGGGATGGGTGTGCGCCCGTGTACGGCCGTCGCCCTGCACCACCGTGCACACCCATCTCCCCTGCAGTCGCGGTCCATTAAAAAAAGGGCCAATGACTTCATGGTTCTTGCATATGATGTTTTGTTGATGCAGCCTCAGATGGCATTAGCCTTGCTTGCAACAGCATCACACTGCCGACCCACGTTCAGCTAGCGGTCCGCAACTACTCCTAGGTCTTTCTCTGCTGTTCTGCTATCAGTCCATTTTGTATTCATGCACTGGGTTCAGAGAGCCGTAGTCATTGTGCTTTCTCCATTGCCACCAATGGGGAAAATTCAGCGAACACAGTCCCTACCGTACATTTGTTTTAATTGAATTTCATTTTATTGTTTATAGCCCCGTTTTCCAACTTGGTAAGAACATTTTGAATTTTTATCCTATCCTCCAGAGTGTTTGCACTGAAACCAAAGGAGAAAGGAGCATAGTCTTGTAACTGGAGCATAGGAAAGAGAGACAGAAAGGTAGCTTGCTGGCAGGTCCTCGAGCAAATTACTTCCATCACCATTCCTTACCTCCTAGCTGCCCTGACATATGTGGGACAGTCTCACTTTGGGTGTTGAATCTCATCTGCAGGGGCTCACATTCCTGCTTTTTAACAGAGGGAGGGAGGGAGGGAGACTTTCCCTAAAGCTCTCCTGTAAACTCTGAGATTCTAAGTCAGGGTCATCAGTGTCCCAACTTGGGGAGTATTCCTCAGTCTGTGTTTCCTATAGACTGTGACCTCATCATTTTTGCACTGATTGAACATGCGTGTATGGCATGTTCTGGAGGTCACAGGCTCTGGTTTCTGGAGGTCAGAGAAGGTGTGGGTCCCATCCCAACTTGCACACCTGAAATTTTGGGAGGTGTGCAGTTCTATCACCTTTAAAATGAGGCAAACAGTCCAACATATGGCCAGCTGCTGTGAAGCTTCTACCTTTGGTTAACCTCAATCTTAGGTAGGGTAACTGCAAACTATTTTTCTTATAAATGGACTTGGCCCAATGACGTTTGCCTAGATGGATGATTTCAAGTGAGAGTCTGTATATTTAAAGGGTCAAGGCACATGGTACCTTAGAGTGGAAGAAAGGAAAGATGTGGCCCTGGGTAGTCTAGACAAATTAGGCACAACTTTGGAAGACTTTGAAATCCATTTCCCCCTTTGCCTTCTGCTTGAAGTCAGAGCTAACGGCATGGCAAATTCAGAAAAAAAAAATGCTTTCAACCATCTGATCTTCACGGCACCATCTCACTCTTGGTAGCTGTCAGCAGAAACCATTTTACAAACCTTTCCAAGAGAAATTCTCTCATAACTCTCTTTTTTAATTAAGACAGAAAATCTTCCAATTAGGGTGCCACTCCATTAAACAATCTGCCAGAATGCATAAGGAAACTCCCTCCTTGGTCTATTACCACAGGAAAGCTTCATCTTCCTTTAAACTAGATCAATACCTTCTACCAATCACTGTGCCGGACAGTGAGGGTAATTCAGATTCATTGAGTTACCTCTCAGGGCTGACAACAGAATCGAAGGCACTTCCAGTAATTAAAGTCAATTCCCTTTAACTGGATGTGGCTGAGGTTCCTGACAGTCATTTAGTGCGCAACAGAGATACTGAATTTACAAAATGTAAGCAGCAGAGTAAAGATTTCTCCCCATTATCTCAGACAAATTATACTTAATGCACAATGGGTGCTGCCTGAAACACACTCGACAGCCTTCTTCAGAGCAGTAAATTATCAATTTACCTGTTGTTTTATTGTAACAGACTCAAAATTGCTTGTTTTGTTGCACACAACTACTTATCGGAACAGCTATTTTAACAACTCGAAGACATTCTTTTTTTTTATTTGCCACCGAGATTAGGATGAGAAACGCTCAGTAGTGAGGATGAGAAAGGTTCACTGGCTTACACTAAAAAGAATATTTTGCTATAGAAATTGGAACACAAGGGCCTTTGCCCTGCATAAATAGGAGATTCGTTTTTGCCTAAAATCTATCTTCTAGAAGAAAACTGATACCTTCCAGAATTCAAGGAAGTGCAATGGATATTTCACTACATCTACTGGCTTCTCAACTGGGTAGAACCCAGGGTTGGGAACAAGAGGGATAAGCCGTAAACCAACCTTGCATAGACTTGACTGGGAATGCATCATGCACCCCTCCCAAGAAACGAATATGATGTGGAATTCTGTGTGATTGTGTGAACTTGTGTGGACACGTGTAATACTGTGTATTACTTATGCTGTGGATTGTGAATTACAAATTGCTAACTTGTTTTTCCTTTGTGTAGCTACATTTTAAGAGGCTGTATATTTAAATGACTAGCATCTGGCTAAACTTTCGGTGTAATCTTGCCAAGTTTTAATTCAGTCTATTAATACTTTTATTATTATCATCATTATTTAATTTCCTTTGGAACTGGTTTGATTCTTGTTTTATTCTTTATTTTTTAGTTGTATGATTTAGATTTCAAATATGCAATGACCCTCAGTCATGCAAATAAATACTGATTGACTGATCATGCACGCCTTTTATACACATTTTACTGCATCCCATCACTCCAAAATGATTTCGCCTGCCGGGTCTTACTTGATCTAAAGCTAGTCACTGGTTTGGGCCACAAACAAACACGCCGTTGGCTATTACGCTGTGCTGCGCAAAAAAACATGAGAACAAAAGAAGTGCCATTTACTGGGTCATATAAATGGTCCATCGAGCCCAGCATCCTGTCTCCAACAGTGGCAATTCTCAGTCGTTATGTAGAAGTACCCAACAGGTCATAATGGAGTGATCCATTCCCTGTTGTTCACTCCCAGCTCCTGACAGTCAGAGGCTACGTCCCCCAAACTAATTGATTAATAACTATTAATGGGCTTCAAGAATGCGTAACAAAACGGCCAGCCATGGGAAGGTGGATGTGGGGGTAGGAGTAGGGGCGGGGCCTGTGTTGAGAGGGCGGGGCCGCAGAAGCACTTGACCAGGCCCCTAAAGTGGCAGGCAGGAACTGCATCAGCATGTCCCTATCCTCCTGGAAGCCCCAGCCCATGACGGCAGCATGTGGTGAAAGCACTCTGCCATCATTGGGGAGGGGCGGCGGGGGGGTGTCAGATAGCCCTGGTCCCACTTCTACAGGTGGCCCATAAAATCCCAAACAGACGTTTCCTATGAGGCTCTTCATGCTACCTATGGCTCCTATTGGGGTTGACGTTTCTGGAGGAAGGGGAAGTCATACTACTGCCGCTCCTGACCACCATTTTAGGCCTGGGTAGACATTTCTATGAGGGCGCCCCCCACCAGGGAGGCCCTGGTCCTGCCCTCTCCCGCCACTGGAACTCTGATTTTAGCAGGAGCTTCTGCATAGCCCTAAGGCTATTTGGACTGGGACTTTAAGAACACCACCTCGCCGCCTAGAGGGGACCAGGCCACAGCCCTGCCTGGCCTATCTTATAGGCCTGTGCTCAACACAGTTTAGGATCTGAAAAATCAAGGGTGTAGATAACAAGCAGCTGCCTCTAGCACGTAGGCACTGTTACCTCTAGAGATGTGCACCCCCCTGCAGTGGGAGTTTGTTCCTCCAGGTACCATAGACACATCGATTTTCATAAGGGCCAGTCTGATTCCTGCACTTTTCCACAGGGTTTCGGGTGGGAGATGGAACAAACAGGGGCAGGAAGGGAGTGACTGAGGATGTTAACAAATGTGACAGTGGCCTGCTTAGGCCTCGGTCACATTAGTTTTTATGCCAGCAGATGTTTCCTGGGATTGCTTTCAGGCATGTAAGCGGTGAACCCGGGCTGTGCTCCCAGAGGCCTCCAAGGTCATAGTCCGGGCTACCGTCCGACTGACTGGACCAGAGCAGGCTACAGCGGGCCATAACATCTGTGGCCCAGGCCAGATTGGGTCCTTCATGGCCAGCTCCCATGGCTGCCCGTCATGGCGGGGGGCAGTGCAGGACCGGCCGTACATTTCTGCAGCTCCCTGTCCTTCCCAGTGGCCTGGCCACGTGAACATTTGTTCTGTGGCTGGACCCAATCCTGACCGCATCCACTACGGCTTCCGGGCTGCTGCGGCAATGCTATCACTTCTGTTATCACCCTGAAATGGGGGTGAGTGGAAAGTACTTTTCCAGTGGAATCTTTTTGGAATGAAGCTTCACACAGTCCCAGCAATTTCTTTCAGGGGCTGCCTGCCCTTTGCCAGCCTGGAACTGGCTTCTCTCCCCCACAACCAGGCACACGGTACCAAGGAAAACAATGGAGTGGGAGGAGTCTATTGAGTAGCTGCAAACAGGTGACAAATATCTGTTCAACCAGCTATTCATCCAAGATGATGTCACTGCTTTTAACATGGGATGGATTTTCATGCATTTATTGCCATGTCTAAGTCAAACCCAGCATTACCATGCAACATTGAGACCTGCGACATATGCCCCAGTGCAAGCATCTCCATCGGCTCTCTCGTCTTGCCTTAGATCAGGGGTGGGTAACCTCAGGCCTGGTGGGCAAATGCAGCTCACGGCTAGTTTTAACATGGCCCCTTTCCAGTTCTAGAATCTGGCCTCTGGGTTTAGTTCCTAACTCCAAGCACTTAAGAACTGAGCTCAGGGTAAGGAAGCAGAGATGAAGGTGTCTACACAAGGTGGGGAGCAGAACTAGGGCTGAAACGAATCTTGCAAAAATCGGAAACTGGCAGTGCGATCTTGAGAAGACTTCACTAACAGTTCGAGATCTTACAAGATTCTCAGGGAAAAATAATAAAAACACTCTTCACATGCGCCAATGACCACTGGGGACATTCTGCACATCTGCAGTCCTTTTCCAAGATGGCACGGGCCATGTCGTCACCATTGCAAAATGGTGCCGACGGGGCCCGTGCCATCTTGGAAAAGGGCAGCTGTTATGCACATGCGCAGAACCGGCTGCCCTTTTCCAAAATGAGGCCAATGCAGCCTGCACCATCTTGAAAGGGCTGTGCATACACAGAACAGCCACGGTGACCATTTTGTGCAGACTGATTTTAATTTTTTTTAAATAAAATAAAATAAATTCCAACCTTGCTTCCGTGCATCTCCGCGCAGAGAAGCCGAGCTGGGGAAGAGAGAGACCCAGGACCTGTAGAAGTCTCAGTGAATACATGGTGTACACAGGACCTTCTGCAAACCTAGCCAGGGGTTGCAAAAGACCCCTTCCAGGTGTTTTTCACAGGAAGGCTGCTCGTGAGATCCTCACTTTTCTCGGCAAGAATCTAGGCAATTCTCGTTTACAAGATCGAGCCTAGAACCCTGATTCTCATTGAGAAAAGTGATTATTGTGAAACTGAGTTTCAGCCCTAAACAGATCCATGATCTGGATCCTCCTCTTCCTGGGTGCACTCCTAAAGCACCCCCACCCCAACTCCTATGCGGCCCTCAGACTTTGTCCTAATTTTCAGTGACCTCGAGACTGGGTGGGTTCCCCATCCCTGCTATAGATCCTGACTCAGCTATGGGGCCTAATTACAAAGCTTCTGGACTCTCCAGAGAAAACTGCAGCATGAGATGCAAGATGGTCAAACTAAACTGCCTAACTGAGTCAGACAAATGGTCCAATTTTAGCCCAGTATTGTCACAACCTGACACGGCAGCAGGGGTTTCAAATTTGGGTCCAAATCCGGCTCTTCCAGGGTCTCCGCCAGAGGCCATCCCGGCGTGCTACCTGAGACTCCTCCAAGCCCCCAGCAGAGGCCTCCCCCAGGTGTGCTACCAGGGATCCTGAAGTAGAGATGCTGGGGATTGAACCTGGGACCTTATACATGCAAAGCATGTGCTCTTACCACTTGAGCTATGGCCCCCCGTAAGGATGTATCTCCTGCCCCTATGCACACATGAACCAGTGGAGGCAGCATTCTGCGATTCTTGAAATGACTCTCTATGCATGTGTACAGCAGGGTGCTCAACCGAAATCTCCATTTGGAAAGCTCCGTGTGTCTGTACAGTAATTCCAGCGGGAGCTGTGTCTCAACGGCCCCCTCTGAGCTCATCTTTAGGAGAGCTAACGAACCACGGCTTTGCCCATGATGTAGAAGGGAACTACTTGGCTTGCAGGGGCACTGTGTAAGTTTCCATTAGAAAATTCCAACTCAGAACCATTTGACACAATTAAAAAAAAAGAAAGGGTGGGGGGGGGGAAATGGATTTTCACAGACTAAGCATTTCGTGTGAATGCACGGTGTGCCTCCTGGATCATCTCAATTACTCCCACCTTACTGCGTCACAGGATAGTCCCACCTCTTCCTGTTTACCAAGAAAACTCCCATCCATTATCCCCTCTGCGTCTGCACAGAGCACTTCTAGGCATATTCAACACTGTCACCTTCTCACATCCGCTGAATTCCCACCCTCCCCACAACCCATCTAGGAATCTGAGGCAAGAAGAGAAGGACAAACACAGAGCTGTGGGCTTCCCAATAAGGAACACGATTCAACAGGAGTCCTAGATTTGTTTGGTCTGCTCAGGCCAGACATCTGGTCCCAAATCCATGCCTCATGCAGACAGGCTCTTCTAAGCCCAGGCCCAGTGTGTCTATGACATCACAGCGCTCCATAAGGGGTGGGGCTACATCAAAAAGGGGTGGGGCTAAGGCATTTCCCCACTACTGTCCAATGTGGCCGGGGCCACACACTCTATGGACCGTCTGGAGATTATGGCACTCTGTGGGGTCGGGGGACTCTGTGTACCTGTTCTGATCTGGGCCCAACGGGATGCTTGGGTCAGGGCTCAGGCCTTTAGCATCAACCATAATCACGATTCCTGCTCTGGCCTTTCCATCCCTAATCATTTTCACCGGTACCGGCCCGAGGGCTGATTTACAACAATGACATCAGTGCTTCATTCCACCACCCAGCAGAGAGTTTCTGTACAATTTATTCCTGACTCAGGAGAAAACTTCGCTTGGATGCTTCTGTGGAAAAACACAGACTAGAATAGAGGCAAGTGAAACAGCCCAGTGTGAAGGTTAATGTGGAAAACACAGCTACTCCTATGAGGCTGTAGAGACACAAAATCTGTGCACATACTCCTTTGGTAGAATATATCAAGGATTTCAATCCCTAGGTGCTGTCCTGTTATGCTCAGAGGCATCCTAGCTCTGACCAGTGGGCTGGAATCGACAGAAGAGAACTCCTTTAGGAATAAAGCATGAAAGGCTTGCAGGTTGAGCTGCATCTCTCTGAAGACAGTGCCTCAACTGTTGTGAAAACCACTAGTCCCTTACACTTACCAGGCCGAGCTGCTTCACCCTAGGGAAAAACCAGTGACTTTTCAAAACTAAATGGAAAGATACATGTATTAGGGGCTACGGCTGGATTGAAACAGTGGTTCCATCTTGGCAAACATTTCCGCAAAAACAGAACAGATGGCTAATATGTCAACCAGATTTTCGACTGGACCCTTGGTCACTCTCTCTCTCTATATATACACATTGACCACTGAAACGATTAATTTCAGCCATAATTAGGGCTGAAATCTGAATTCTGCCCAGTTCCGATTTCAGTCTGGAGCAGATGTTTTGTCCAGTCCAAACTCAATTGGAATGAACCATCGGTCTGACTGTTGATCCCAATTTCTAATCAGACCAGACCAAAAATATTATTTCTTTATTTTTTAAAGGGGCATTGATGCACATTCCAATTTCTGATCAGACCAGACAAAATATTTATTTATATAAATATAAAGTGTGGTGTAATGGCTAAGGGCACAGTACTTGGACTGGGGGGGAGGGGACCCCGGTTCTAGTCTCACCTTAGCCAGAAACTCACTGGGTGACCTGGGGCCAGTCACATTATTCTCTCAGTCTAACCTACCTCACAGGGTTGTTGTGAGGATTAAACATTGTGTTATACTGTATATATATATATATATACATATTGCCTAGTCAAAAACTGGAATCAACAATTGGACCGATTGTTCATTCCAATTTCGTTTGGATCAGACACAACGTCTGCTTCTGACTGAAACTGAACTGGGTAGAATTAGGATTAGAGCCCTAATTACAGCAAAATGCCCAGAATGTATTTTGGCTCTTTATTTCTTCACATTTTAATCCCACCTTTCTCATTAAGGCTCAGGGCAGGTTATAATGTATACATTCAATCGTACACAGAAAAAAACCAAATAAAATTCCCTAACCCCTAAAATATTAAAATACATGAATAAAGCCATCTGAAAACGGAATACACTCCCCTAAATCACAACTCCCCAAATCCTAACCCTGCCTGCCAAATACCTGAACAACCAGAATGGTCTTACATTGCATCACCAAGATAAGCAGGCTTGGGTTTGCTCCAAGGGAAGGGAGCTCCATAAATTGTGCGACAGTCCTGAGAATGTCTCTGTGTGCTCTTATTGTGTGAACTTGTTTGGGCAGACGGTACCTGCAAGAGGGTGCTTCCAGCTGACCTTGGAGGCCACTATGGGACATGAGAGGAAAGGCAGATTTTCAGATTTTGCACATGCGGAAATCTAGATTGGCTTCCGTGCATGTTGAAATGGAACGCCAACGGAATGGGAACCAGAACATGGTTGGTCTCTATTTCACTGGACCTGAGTAGGAATGGGTAAACCTATCAGAGAAGGAACTCGCCCAAAGACTTGATTTTGGCCCTAATTTAGCATGCTGGGTACAACAGGGAAAAACAAAGCCCTTCTTCCCTCAGGTACATTTCCCACTCCCATAGCTTGAAGTGTGCAGACTTCTCTGTGCTCTGCAGATCCTCACCCCAGTTCCTATTATGGTGACCCTAAGCTACTCGTAAGTCAGCAAAGCCTGCAAGAAGGAGAATACTCTCTGTCACCATCTGCTGGAGAGCATGGAGAACTATGCGAACAGAGTGCTGGCTTATGGGAAGCAACATCTGCATACTGATTCTGACATTGGGGAGGCATTTTTGGACAATTTTGGATACTCTGGCAAAACTGGACTTAACCCATAGTTGCAGGTGATCATCCTGATGGAGGTACACTTCAGAAATACTTGGGATATTTTTCTGGAGGTCATCACTAGTTGGGGTGAGATTTTCCAGAGAGCAAAAGTCCAGATACAGAGGACTGCACACTTTTCTCTCTCTCTTCCTTTCTCTCTCTGAGTGAGGTGTTTGGGGGATATCTCTTCGATGGGAGGGCTCTCTCTCTCTCTCGTACTGAAAGCAGCGAAATGAAGATGCAGATTTCATTTTACTAATAAAGCCATTCACTGAAATGAAAATCTGCATAATGAATATAAAGCAGCAATATTTGCTTCCTTCCTAATGCGTATAATGCAGCTCTCTGCTCCCATTAGCCATTCTCTGCATTTCTATTCTGTGTGAATTTGTTGCCACAAGGTAAAGCTGTAATCATTAAAACAGCACACTGCAACACCTCGGCATGCATTTCCCTAAGGATGGTCATTTGTGGCCATTCAGGTGCATCTCGGCTGGGAATGGCTGGTTTAAGATGCTAAAACGGTGCCTTGTTTTGACCTCCAGGAAGGTGAGATTTAGCACTTTCCATAAACAGTAAATCAAGTCCACACAGTGTGTTACAGCATCTTTCCCCTCCAGCCATACTTCTCACACCCGTAAAACTTCATTTCACATCTGTGCAAATCGGTGCTCCCCAACCGTAGTTGGCCCATGTGCAACAATATTCTACAAGTAAGATCTCGGGGCAGCATCATATTTTCCCCTCCCAGTCTCCCTCCCCGCAGTTCACAGTATATGCCTGGTGCTGTCCCTTGCCAGGCCGGCAGCCTCTCCAGTGGGAGCCACAAGAAATGGGTTGGAGCATGCTGATCCAACCCTTTACCTTTCAAGATGTAATCTGCTGCAAGAGAGTGACCTGTTAGTCCATTCATAACTTCAAGACTAGATAAGAATGGGCAGAGGGTGAAAACAAATGAGACAATAGCCCATATTAGCCCCCACCAGGTGGTTGGTTCACCTGCCCGTTTCTTAGGTGGTCGCCAGATGTTCGCTCCCACCAGCCACCCACCTGCCATGCAGCCCCCACTCACAGTGGAGACTCGGAGAATGTGGAGCCCACCATGTGGATGAATGAGGGCTAATGTGGGCTACTGTATACCCACATGGCCGCCTCCGGCCTATTAGGGTGTGCACACCACTCTGCATACAAGTCCACTCTCTCTGCTCTCACTTTCACTGTTTACTTTCCCTTTTTGGAGCGCCCCATAAACCGAAAAGGAAAAAACAGAAGACAGACACAGCGAAAGGGTCATTTTCATCAATTTTGGGGACTTTCCAGAACTTTTTGTCAATTTCTGCGATTTTTTGGGACTTTATTTCCAGCACTTTCCCTCAATTTTCCACTCTAGGAGGGCACTCCCGGATAACTGCAGGGGCCTCCCAGGGATCCAGAGAGTGAGGCGGTCCTTCAGATAAGCAGGGCCCAGGTCGTGGTAAGGCTTTATAAATCAAAACTAGCACCTTGAATCGGGCCTGGAAGACAACAGGCAGCCAGTGCAATGCCTGGAGCACAGGTGTTATATGTTCCCTGTGGCCCGTCCCCGTAAGGAGACGGGCTGCTGCATTTTGCAGTAGCTGCAGCTTCCGGACAGTCACCAAGGGTAGCTCCACGTAGAGCGCATTGCAATAGTTTAGCCTCAAGGTGACGAATGCCTGGATGACAGTGGCAAGATCGGACTCTGGGACATATGGGCAGAGTCTCTTCACCAGATGCCATTGGCAGAAGGCCAGAGCTGACATCTGCAAGTCCAGGCACAGCTGCACGTCCAGAAGCACCCCCTGGCTCTGCATAGATGGAACCAATGGAGGATGGACCCCCTGTAATGCTGGGGTTTCCCACTTCCCCCAGACCTCCAGCCTCGCCCTCTAGCATCACCCCTGTCTTGTCAGAATTGAGCTTCGATCAGCTAGACCGCATCCAATCACCCACGGCAGCCAGGCATCAGGACAGCAATGAGACCGCAGGGACTGAGTCAGCTGAAAACGATAAATACAGCGGGGTATCATCCACATATTGACGACAGTGGACTCCCCAGCTGTGCATGACCCGACCCTCCCCCTCCCCCCAGCGGCTTCATTGAATAAGAGAGGGGACAGAATGGAACCCTACGGGACCCTACAGAGGAAACCTCCAGGGGGCGATGTCTCCGACCTAGTATCACCCACTGTGACCTATCTGTCAGGTATGAACCATCATACGACGGTCCCGTCCACCCCACCAAGGTCCTTCAGGCGAGTCACCAACATCTCATGATTCACTGGGTCGAAGGCTACAGGTAGATCCAGCAGGACCAATAGGGTCATGTGGCCCTGGTCCTGCTCTATGAAGAGGTTGTCGACCAAGGCCACAAGCGTGGCCTCCACGCCATAACCTGGACTAAAGCCAGACTGCGTGGGGTCAAGGAAGCCGATGCTTCAATAAAAAGGGAAGGTTAGAGAAGGTTATATGTCCGGAAGCATTTCCAGTTACCATTGGGATTTGTAACCACACAGGCAGAACTGAGTGAGCTACATTTCAAGTTAACGGAGAGGTAAAAGTAAGGGAGCCCAGCAGGGCATCTTCATTTAGGCAGTTCATGACCATTGCAATAAAGAGCACAGTACCTAAAATAGCCACCACCTCATCATCCTGGATGACTTCAAGGGATCCTGACACCACAAAGCAGAGGGCATCCACGCTTTCACCGGCATGGTAGATGAGGTCGCCTGGAGCGCAGTGAATAGTCTGGAACTCCACAGCTAGCGCTCGTAGGCAGCCATCGCTCGCCAGCCGAAAGGCCGGGTGCTCGTTGAAAACCTTGCGGTTCAGATGCACGCAGATATCCGCTCGCATGTCCTTGGGGCAAATGGAAAGGACCTGGAGAAAGAGAGAAAGTTACAGTGTATGTTGGGGAGAGGGGAGCAGTGCATGTGCTTAGGAAATCTGTGTACAAATGTTAGGAGAGAGACAGTTCTGCTCCATGTGCACCATAACTTGAGCTAATTGAATGTGGAAATGGAAGCTCAGCTGTGAAAAATCAAATTTGAAATTTCAGCATCTGTCAAAATTTTGATCTGAAACCAAATTCCAACTCAGCTTTCAAGCTGGTTGTATAGACAAAGTGAATGTCAAATTCCAAATTTGAAATCTCAAGACTTTTTGCAATTTCAATTTGAAACACGTTTTTTTGACCCAGCTCTAATTATGGCTAATGCCACTAACAAGGAGTGCTCGGCTTGGGTTCATTTTTGCAAATGGGCCTTTAACAAACCAACCAACCAACCAACACCCCATGATCACCACTGGCACTAATCGACAAAGCCCAGGCACCTTAAGCTGCTTTTTCACTGCAACAGCCAGTCCTTTCTACAAAGAGACTAGAAGTCTATTGGTGAGATGCCAGCAAGAGAAGGTCTTCCGCACACCCACTCCAAGGGGAAGGGTAGGAAAGCAATACTCCATATCTATACCTGCAGATCAAGATACAATGCTTTGCTTACACAACTGTTCAGTTAAGCAGTGAGCACCTATCTCCTGACTGTCTAGCAGGTACTAAAAGGCAGCCAGTGGAAGTTATACTGTTTCCATAGTAAGTAAAGGTGAACACAGAACTTCTGTTTCTCTGAAAGAGAAATCATCCAAATGTTAGATCTCTTGGCCTTGGCCCTCTCATGAGACTTACGCCTTGCTTTTGGAAGCTTTACCACAAGACACACTGGAGGGAAAGTTAGTAAAGTGCAACCAGCTACACAGAGAAACTGGAAATAAGGTGATTCACCAGTGGGTATAAGAATGAGGTTTGGAAAACGTGCATTTAAGGAAACCACATTTTCTCAAACTCGTTAAGGAGGATTGAACTATATAAATACTAAAAAGCAAATCCTTGAGCTAATTTACTGGGACTATGTTATCCTAATCTCCTTGTATGGTTTGTTAATGTCCAACCAGCCACACATTTTCGTTAAGTCTGATGGATACAATTATGCTGTATCCAGCTACGGAAATCTGCAAGTCAGCACAGCAGAGGAGCCCCTGCCTTACTGAATTAAAATCACCGCAAACAGCCTGCTCCATAGATAACAATACGAGACAGTTACCAGTTGATGAGCAGTGCTAGGACCTTGAATTTCTATTAATGTTGTAACACAGCAAGCATGAGTAATGCAAAACTGAATTCGTTTTGTGGCAACGGTGGGCACTGCAAAATGGAAATTACAGAGTAAAATTACCCAAAGCACATGAGGAACGTGCAAAACTCAGTTCATTACCAAATACAATGTAGGCTCTAGCCAGTAAATGAGTTTTCAGACTGTTAAGAACCTGTGCCATTTCTGAAAATAGGACTTGGCATTTCTGAAAATGTTATCTAGGATTTTAACCATTTATTTAATAGTGGAAAAGCTCATTTATAAATTTATTTATTTACACATTTAATACCCTGCCCCTTCTGCCTCAGGCAGCATGGGGTGGCTTACATATCAATAACATATATAAAACAATATACAAACACCACCAAATTTAAGATCCATTCTCCTCCCACCCACCCCCATCCTACCCATTCACTCCACCAAATGCCCGGTGGAACAACCAGGTTTTACACTGCCATTGGAAGATGAGCAGATCCGGGCAGAGGTGAACCTCCACCGAAAGGGAGTTCCACAGCAATGGAGTAGCTGCTGAGAACACTCTCCTTACAGCGGCCACCCGATGAAAATTCAGGACCTCCAGGAGGGTTCCCCCAGACAACCACAGGGCTGCCCCGGGGTATGAGGGAAGAGGTGATCCCTCCGGTAGGTAGGACCCAGAGCGTTTAGGGTTTTATAGGTCAGCTACATATGTTATTGCTAAAGGGTACACAGCACATAACCGGGAGACAATTATCTGGTCATTCATGAACAACACTAAATTATGTGTCCTCCCAACTTAGAGAGGACATCAATTGTTTTATTACTGGAAAGGTTACAGATTGAAAAATTCAGGCTGTTGGGACATAAATTGGAAGGGGAAGTTATTCTCTCAACAGCTATGGTGAGGTAGTCAATGTAAGCTTCAGCCAGGGACTCAAGTGGAAGAGGGGTCCTTAGGAATTGCAGAGCCCAGGGCAATGAAAAACCTATAAAGGGACAGAGCTGCAACAAGTATCTGCAAAAATGAGTATACCCATCAAATTTCTGGTGTCCAAATTACCGATTTTCAGGTACCTGACTGCGACCCTACTCAGATACCTCATGTCCAGGAATGTCAACTTCTGGTCCCAGAATGTTGACTTCCAGTACCAATTTACTGACTTCCGACACCTATTTATTTATTTTCCAGCCCAGACTTTGAATCCTGGCTATCCTCCCTCCTCTCTGATGATACCCCCACTCTTATTCTTGGCGATTTTCTATCTCCCGCTTTCTCTCCCTAACCTCCTCCTTTGATCTTCTCCTCTGGACCAATTCCCCCACCCACACTGATGGCCACTCCCTCGATCTCATCCTCTCCAGAAACTGCTCTGTTGCTGATCTCTCCTTCGATCCTTGTCATAAATCTGACCACATCCTCACCTCCTTCAACCTCTCCCACCAACCCCCCTCGTCTTCTCCCGGTCCGCACCCTTTCCGCAACTTGCAGGCCGTTACCCCTCTTGACTTCGTCTCCTCCCTCTCTCCCCTCCTCCCCCCAGTCTTCTCCTCCTCTTCTCCAAACTCTGCCATCTCTTCTCTTAACGCCTCTCTTGCTTCAACCCTGGAATCTCTTGCCCCCGTCTCCTCCCGCCCCATCCGACCCCAAAACCCCCATCTTTGGCTCACCCCTCACATCCACTACCTCCGCTCCTGCACCCGAGCTGCTGAACACCTCTGGCGCAAATTCCGCTCCCACCCTGACTTCCTCCACTATAAATTCTCCCTCTCCTCCCTCTCTTCTGTTATCTTCATGGCTAGGCAACATTACTATGCCTCCAGAATCGAATCCTACTCTCGCGACCCTCGTCGCCTCTTCTCTACCTTCGACTCCCTACTCGAGCCCCCCTGCCCCCCTCCCCCCTTTCTGCTCAGGATCTAGTGTCATTCTTCACCTCAAAGATTGACAAGATCCGCCAGGACATTGCCTCCCACCCATCTCCTCTTCCCACTCCCTCACCACCCCTCCTCCCCTCTCTCCTCGCCTTCTTCCCCCCAGCCTCCCTTGAGGAAGTCTCCACTCTGCTCTCTTCCTCAAACCCCTCCACCAACCCTCTTGACCCAATCCCCTCCCGCCTCCTGACCTCTATTGCTCTCACTGTTGCCCCCACTCCCCTTCTACATGTCATTGATCTCTCTCTCTCCACTGGCTCCTTCCCCTCCGCCTTCAAGCATGTCACTGTTTCTCCCATTCTCAAAAAGCCCACCCTGGACCCATCTGACTCTTCTAGCTACCGGCCAGTCTCCCTCCTTCCCTTTGCCTCTAAGCTTCTGGAACATGTTGTCTACTCCCGCTGCCTGTACCTCCTCTCTGCCAATTCCTCCCTGGACCCTCTCCAATCTGGCTTCCGACCCCTTCACTCCACGGAAACTGCCCTTGCCAAGATCACCAATGATCTACTTGTTGCTAAATCTAAGCGTCTCTACTCCATTCTTGTCCTCCTTGTCCTCTCTGCTGCTTTCGACACTGTCGACCACTCACTCCTACTGGACTCGCTTCACTCTTTGGGCTTCTGTGGCTCTGTCCTTGACTGGTTCTCCTCCTACCTCTCTGACCACTCCTTTAATGTATCTCTTCCCAATTCCAGCTCTTCCTCCCTCCCCCTTTCATTTGGGGTTCCCCAAGGCTCTGTCCTTGGCCCTCTCCTCTTCTGTATCTAAACCCTTTCCCTTGGCAAACTCATTGCCTCCCACGGCTTCCAATTTCATCTCTACGCTGACGACACTCAGCTCTTCCTCTCCCCCCCCCCCCACCTTCTGTCCACTCATGCCTCATCAACTGTGTCGCTGACATCTCCGCCTGGATGTCCCAACACCAGCTCAAGCTCGACATGGCTAAGACTGAACTCCTTATTTTTCCTCCCTCCTCTTCCTCTCCTGCTTCCCTGTCCATCCACATTGATGGAGCCACCATTCATCCTGTTCCCCAAGCCCGTAGCTTGGGCTTCATCTTTGACACTCATCTTTCCTTTAAGCCTTTCATTGACTCTGTTGCCAAGTCTTGCCACTCCGCCCTCCATAATATTGCTCAGATCCACCCCTTTCACTCTATCTCCTCTGCCAAAACCCTTGTTCATGCCATGGTCATTTCTTGCGTCAACTACTGCAACCTTCTCCTCGCCGGCCTCCCTTGCTCTCACCTGTCCCCCCTTGTCGCCATCCAAAACTCCGCTGTCAAGGTCATCCACTCGGCCCGTCGTTTTGACCATGTGCAGCCTCTCCTCTCCTCTCCTCTCCTCTCTGCACTGGCTCCCCCTTCCCGAATGCATCTGGTTTAAACTCCTGGTATTCACCTATAAAACACTTCACAGCCAAGCTCCCCCCTACCTCTCAGCCCTAATCTCCTTATGCGCTCCTGCACGCGTCCTCCGCTCCTCCGTCCCCTCTGCTCCCCTAACCGCCTTCATCCCTTCTTCCTCACTGCCCCCCATGCCTAGAACTCCCTCCCTACCCACATCCGCCTTGCCCCCTCCCTCCGCACCTTCAAATCCCTCCTCAAGACCAACTTCTTCTGTGCCGCCTTTCCCAATGCCTGAGAGTTGTTTTCCCCCTAACACTTACGGTCTGCCCTCCTCTGCAGACTCCTGCCTAACTGTAACCAATCCAAGCACGCGCACCTGAGATTTCGCAGCCGCTTGCATGTTCGTTTGCTTCTCCCTTGTCTTCCCTTTGTCCCGTCTCCTTGTCGCCCCCTCCTTGTCTTTTTAGAGTGTAAGCCATAGGCAGGGACCACATCTTTATCTTTGTTCTGTAAAGCACCAGGTACACAGCTTGTGCTATACAAATGTTTATAATAAAATAATAATAATAATAATAATAGGTAAATCAAAATACGATTGGTACTCAATCCAGCACTTGAAAATGTGGGTGCTAAATTAAGTACCTGTTTCAGCTCTAAGTGACATTCTAGGCAAGAGACTGAGGGTTGGTGCATGCAGAGACTCTGACTCAGCTTAGGCTGGGCTAAAGTGTCTCTCTGTCCTGGGTAAAATACCTCAGGTGCCCTGACCTTCGCAGGGGAGGAATTCTCCTGCTCCCTGCCCATCTGCTGATCAGAGGGGAATGGGAACTTGACACTGTCCAGCCTGCACTACAAAAGTTGAAGGCTGGGGCTTGCATAGCATGCAAGGTGCTCCTGCTTGCCAGCTTAGTGTGGAGCAAGAGTCCTGGGAGACCAGGCTAGCCTTTTGGGCTAGACGGCCACCGCTTGTCCATCTTGTATAAAACAAACAAATATGTCAAATACCGAAATTCAACAATTTCAAGCTATTCGTTTCATTGAGGAGAAAGCCAATATAAAGCAATATTCGTTTCCTGTTTCGGTCGCGGAAATAAATATCATTTCGGGATATTTTGTTTCAGAGACTTCGGTTATTTCGTATGTCGTTTCGGGTATTTGGCTTATGCGTTTTGGGGACTTCTGACACTTCGGCTGTGTTTAGTGCCATCAAAGTAAACAAAATAAAATTTAGAGGACTATTTGAATATGCAAATTATATGTATGAATACAAAACTGATTATTCCTTTCAGCTCTAATCCTGTCCAGTTGGGAGGGGCTCCCCCGTAGTGGGGTCCCTGCTAGTGCAGGGGATGGTATGTGTTACACTACCAAGAAAGAGGTTTGATTTATAAAACAGATACATTTATTAAGTCCTGTCCTTTGTTGCTATTACAAACTGGGCCTTCAAGGAGCAGCAAGCCTTGAGGGTTCCCCTCATACAGGGAACAGAACTCTGGCCCCAACGTTCTCGAACTGGGTGGTGCAGAAAGTGTTCTGGGGGTGGGGTTGGCAAGAGGGACCCCAGTTGGCCATCACCTAGCTCCATACACTCACTGAGCTAGGGAGAATCTCCAAAATAATGGAGTGGCAAGGGTGGGAGAGCGGGAAGGGGTAGAGAAAGAGAGGGAGCGAGATTTATGCATGCGAGGGGGTGGGGGGCAGGGTCTCAGCTACCATGGACAAGTGGATAGAGGGGAAGTGCGAATAAAAAAAATATGAGAACCACAGCTCTGGTTTTGGCTAGCCTCTTTCCTCCAAGTGCTTCCTCACACCTGCGATGGCTTAAAAGGTGAGTGTAGAAGGGAATCCTAGCACCAGCATGGAAAGAACAGGTGCTATATGTAGTGAAGGACTGCATCACATGCCTGTGCCAAAAGAAATGCAGGTGCATGCTGGGAAAAGGACAGTGATTAATGAGCACCAGCTGTGGAAACCCAGGTCAGCTAGCTACTTAAGCAGAGAAGCCCTCTTGGGGAAGGGCTGGAGAGTAAGGACCTGTGGAAAGGAAACAAGGAAGGAATCAGGTTCTTGGAGTAGAGGCAGAACTAAGCCTTCTCAGAGCACTGAAGTGACCAACCTTAGGAATAGCCAGCTAAGCGGGGGACATCCAGATGGGTTCTATCCTTTTCCTGAGTTAAGAGGCCATTATAAACTGTTGGTGGTGTAGGATGGCTGTGAGGGGAGGTTTGGAGGCCAGGCCCACTATACTCTTCCAGGATTCAGGCGGATACTTACCCTGAATCACGGCTGAGTTTGGACTGGGAAATGACAGGACTGTTATGTAGCAACCGGTAGAGCAACATTCCCCAAAATAGGTCAAGTGGCACTCCTCCCAGGAGGAGTAACCTCAAGGCTGCTCCAGTTTTCCATCTGCATGTCTATTATAACTACTAATTCAGCTGTTTAAGCAAATCCCAAACCTTACAACAATAAAATCTGGGGGGTAAAAGCGTTTCAAGGACTCCTTTCTGCAATTTTATTAATTTTGAAACCCTCATGCCAATCATACCTGTCTCAATGGATTCAGCTAAATAAAGCTATGACCCTTGAAGCTGCAAAACCTCCTTCTGTAACAGAACCTGATGGCCATGTAAATGAGTACCCAATCCTATCTTCCAATCTTCTATACTTCAGAAGAGAAAAAGGGCCGGGGTGGGACAAAAATCAGAATTCTTACCTCCTTCTGGACTTCTAGCTACTAGAAAACATTTCAAAAGGAGGATTATATCCGAGTCTCTTGGAAATCGCAAATCCTTTTTATCTTAACAAAGTGATTCTTCACATCAAAAGCATAACCCCTCAGCTGCCCAAACCGCGTATCAAACCCCTGACGAATACAGTTCAAGTTAGTTAAAAATACAGCCCAGCAAGTGATCATTTGAAGTGGTGCTTTTTATACAAGTACAATAGTATCGTTACCATCGTGAGCTCTGGCACCTAGGGACGGCGAGAACTCCATGGTGTAGGGAAAGCCGTCTGAGTCAATGACACAGAACTCGTTAATTAACTGAAGTCATGATCCAAATGACTATTTATGAAGAGAGACTCTGAATGCTGCCTCCTGCACATAATCCAAGCGAGACTTTCCCTCTCGGATAATGGGAACAAAGGTCGATCCGCAGGCTGAATGCTTGGTTTTGCAATTTTAATATTTGTACTTCCCTTTGAACTGATAGAGGAGAGTGGAGAACAAAAGAACAAGGTGGGAAAGTCTTTAGTTCAAGAAGTTTCACAAAAGATCTGGAATTTAAACTAAACTAAAAACAGAGTCTGGAAGGACCTGAAAGGAAAAAGAGACAGATACTGGGATAACTCCAGTACTGAGAACATACTTCTCCTCCACACAGGTAGTAATTAAACCAAGCACATGCACATGCAACTTCTCAGCTTCACAAAAGTGTCCCTGTCTTTCCCGAGGTTCCTCTCCCCTTTGTCATCCCTACCGATGTTAATTCGAGACTGTAAGCTGTTTGGGGCAGGGATTTCTCTCTTAATTGATAATTGTCTCCATTAAAGGCAAGTCTTGCTGAGAATGGTGCTTTCTTAAGCAGATGGCTCAAAATATAAAGCATCTAAAATCTATACGAGAACTCCCCACAATACGCACACGTGTTCTGAGCAGCTTCGCTACTTATTGCTAACTGCACACGTTTCCCTGCATGTTCACTAGTGAAATTAAGCAAACTATGGGACAATGGTTTCTGTTCTCTCAGGAAGTCTTTGTTCAGGGAATCCTTGTGTCATAAACAGACCGAAAACCAGGTTGTTGACCATGTTCAGTAGTTTTGGAGCAAGAGCACTGGGTTCTGCCACGGTTGCCATGTAATAAAACTGTGGCCACGGATGCCATGTGGTTAGCAGCAGTTAATATTAATCAAGGTGACATGGGAGAAAAGGAACTTGCTGCTTTCTGCTGCTGCAAAAAAGAATTTAAAGCTGAACTGCTCCCCATTTTTCTTTAAAAAAAAAAAAAAAAGACATCTCAATTGGTTGTCGGCTGTAATTTCAGTGGAGAAGTGATGATGTGGAAAGTGTGCAAGAAAAGGATATAAATGGATACATCTCATCACTCACTTCCAGCTTCAGGAAAACAACCTAAAAGGCGATCACGTTCCCTGCCCACCTTGGCTAGTTGGTATTGATGGCCTTATCTTATTATTTATATAGCCTCAGCAATGTGCCTGGTTCTGTACAACCAGTAGAGACAGGTCCCTATCCCAAGAGGCTTACGATCTAGGAAAGTCAAGGGCGGGGAGACTAGGGGGAGGGGAACATAGGAAGAGAGAAGGAGACATTCATGAAGTTGAGAAGTCACAAGTGCATGTGCTTTATTTAGCTGCAGGGAAGAGGGGGGGGGGGGCTTGTGAGAAGGATAGAAGAGAAGGCATCAGTGACGAGTTTGTGGGGATGAGGAGCTAGGGAGAGCCTGACAGAAGAGGCAGGTTTTCAGGAGGGATCTGAAGCTTGGGAAAGAGGGAGCAGAACAAATGTATTCAGGGAGGGAGTTCCAGGCATGGGGGATAGCAAGGGAGAAGTATGTTTTGAGGAGCAAGGGATTCATGAGCAGGTGATGGTGGTGGAGACAGTCCGCGATACAAGACTGGATGGAAGGGGAGAGCGCAAGGGTGGAGATATTGCGTTGAGCATCATTCGCATATAACAATACAGGGAGATATAAATTTGAGTTGGCCTGAATCCCAATATCCTGTGGCAATGAGTTCCACAGCTTAACTGGGTATGCGGGGGGGGGGGGGGGGGAAGAGAGGGGGTTGGCTTCTTTCAACCCCATCTGTCAGATGTCAGGGAGGGCAGTGGAGCATGGGGCGTGGGGGGGAGGGACGGGACGGGACGGGACGGGACAGGTGGAGGTGGGGAGGCAAGGGCAGCAGCACAGTTAAGAGCGGGAGCTCCTAGGAGCTCAGAGCCTTCCCCAAGAGCCTAGGTCCCCTCCACCCC